>OY744476.1:17845616-18257491 GCA_963556175.1 Tipula confusa | reverse complement strand
TTGACAAAAACTGAAAACCTATAAGTTATATTATTTACCATTCAAAATCTGAAACCCCTGGAATTTAAAATCTTTAATTGTACATTTCTGTCATACTACAAAGTGTTTTATTTAGGATTTAGCAAAGATAGCGAAGCCTTACTAAACAGTTCACAGTACCATGGAAAATTTCCAGCCTTATATGCGATGCACCAGTCAATGCCCACATAAACTCAATTATAATCAAAAGAGGCTATAAAATGTAAGGATATATATAAGGAACCTCAATCATCTCACCACAAATAAACCTAAAGATGTATACAAAACCTATACAATAAGTCTTTAAAGAACACTTCTCCTGTTATAAAATTCGAAAAACTCAAGAGATGGTTACGAATATCTAGAATGAAGAAAACCCATACTTAATTATAACGAAGGAACACAAAAGGGCACTCCAAAATCATCTAGAAAAAGAAACAAATTTTGGAAAAGTATTTTTTTCTGCGGATGGCTAGCTTAATTAAAAATATGCACAAGCCTGGATACCTGCAATAATAATAAGTATAAAAGATATCCGAAGCAAATGTAAATCCAGTAATCATCAAAACCGACGTATCCCGCGGGTTATTTTTCACATTGACATCATGGAAATAAAGAATGAGAAACTCTTAGATGAATTCTCAAAATGAACGAAATTTTTCGCATCAAATCTAAATGTATCTCACATATATGGAACGAAATAATGACAATAATTGAGTGAGAAAAATCGACGCATTTTTAATTTAATAAGCCTCACTCATATAATCAGAACAATGCAAGGAGAAAAACAATTTTTTTATAGTTAGTTATGTCAAGTACTTAGCGACTAATTAGAACTCATCAATTGTATCTTAAAAATAAATAAAAACTCAGAAACAACAACCTTTGTTGAGTAGTTGCTAATATTTGCAAATCTATATTCAGCTTAAAATCGTAAATGCTGAAGATTCAAGACCAACCGAAGTGACAGTGTATAAAAGTCCTATATGAAATGCAAACATTATTCTAAAACATCCAAATTTGACTTTCAAACTTGAAATCGTATTTATGCAAGAGAAAAATTCGATCAACAAATGGAAATTGGTTCGCCAATATAATTAAAAATAAACTAAAAACCTTTTAGAAAGCGGTTGAAGTAGAAAGGATTCAGAAGTTTTTGTACAAGAGTATATTGTTTTATATATATATATATATATATATATATATATATATATATATATATATATATATATATATCCCCGAGAATTTTTAGAATTTTGTAAAAAACAATGATGTAAAATCTATAATTAATAAAAAAGGCTTTCGTTAATGATAATTATTTGACTGCAGACGAATGCGTTTTACTTTATAAAATGATGCCAGACCAAAGTTTAGTTGAGAAAGGTATTGTCTGTAAAAGCGACCAAAAATCGAAAGAACGCCTTACAATTGTATTGTGTTGTAGTAGTTCATGTGAAAAATTAAAGTCATTTGTAATTTGTAAAACCGCAAAACCAGAAGCTTCTTCGCGCTTTCAAGGGGTTTAATTTTGAACATGTTCAATCTCTTATAAAACAGAAATAATTCAAGTGATGTAAAAATGCGACCAGATGCAAATAACGAAATTTTGGTTGTAACAAGCGAATCAGACGTCAAATTAGTAGAAGCACTAGTAAACGTAACTAAAAGTGAAGCTAAAAAGGCTTTATCAACTTAAAAAAAATATTCGCTTAAAATTGTAAACGTGGAAATTTGAAACGACGTTTACACACCTTAGGGCATGATTTAATAAATTACTAGCCCTAGAGCAAAAAAGTTTTTCTTTTTGCTGAAAACAACAGAACTGCGTTATTTATATTAAAACTTTTAGAATTTCCTATTTAAAATATTCAAATAAGTTACGTATTATATTTTAATTTAAATTTTAATAAAAACTGCATTAAAATATACACCAATTTTTCATTAATTTTTATTAGTGGATCACCTATCTAAGTTGACCCAAAATACTTGATATATATATATATATATATATATATATATATATATATATATATATATATATATATATATATATATATATATATATATATATTTATATATATATATATATATATATTTATATATATATATATATATATATATATATATATATATATATATATATGATATATATATATATATATATATATATATATATATATATATATATATATATATATATATATATATATATATATATATATATGATATATATATATATATATATATATATATATATATATATATATATGATATATATATGATATATATATATATATATATATATATATATATATATATATATATATATATAAATATAAATATATATACATATATATATATATATATATATATATATATATATATATATATATATATATATATATATATATATATATATATATATATATATATTCACAATAATAGTGGATCAAAATTTTGAATTTATTTGTAAATACTTTCAGTTAAATCTGAAATAAATTAGTCTATTGAACATAAAATAAGGTATCGATCAATCAAAAATTGCGGTAGGGTAAAGCATAAACTTAAAAAACTTTTATTTACCAAATATATTCATCTTATAAGCGCCACCAACAATAACAATTTATTAGCATCGAATAACTAAATTCGTTCTTCCTAAATCAACAGCAGAAAAGGCACGAATAAGATGAAAATAGAATAAGAAAACCATTTGTATCCCATAAACATAAAAATAAAAATTGAATTCTAATAAAATTTTATTTGGGTTTATCACTCCGCCATAAACATAAACATAATATATAAAAGCAAACGCACATCTATACCAGTATGTGGAAATATGCTTTTGGCTGTTTATTTATTGATTCTTGAAGATGTTTTATTTTGCGTGTAAATACTTTTATTTTGAGAAATCAACTTAAAAATAAAAAAAATGTTTAATCTACATTACAGCAATCGTCTTTTGTTAATGTTAATTCATGTTTTTGGGTGGTTACTATTATATGTTTAATTGAAACTCGTTCCTTTATTATATAAATATATAAATATATATATATATATATATATATATATATATATATAAATATATATATATATATATATATATATATATATATATATATATATATATATATATATATATATATATATAAATATATAAATATATATATATATATATATACATATATATATATATATATATATATATATATATATATATATATATATATATATATATATATATATATATCATTATATATATATATATATATATATATATATATATATATATATATATATATGTATGTATATATATATATATATATATATATATATATATATATATATATATATATATATATATATTATATATATATGTATATATATATATATATATATATATATATATATATATATATATATATAAATATATATATATATATATATATATATATATATATATATATATATATATATATATATATATATATATATATTTAGGTAAGAAAGTATGAATTTAAGTATGAAAAAAAAATGCAAAATTAAGTTTTGACATTTCATAAATATCATAAAAGCATAATAATGTGTTAATTTACAAGAAATTTTATGTTAAATATGAAGTATTTCGTTTTGATTAATTCTTGTTTATTATCTTGTATTAACACAACATTATGTACTATTTTATGTATAACATACAAGAACTCACACAAAAAACGATAGCTAAACAATAATTTATGTACATGTTAAAATAAATGTATTATATGATTTTGATTTAACGTCTTTGTTCTAGGACTGTTAATCAATGCTTAACGATATTTTATTGTTAGTTTTAAAATTTATGATTTTCTAATACTCTTCTGGTAGGATCATACAAATACATAAATAATTAAAAATTGACAGTTTCTTCCAATTCCTGAAAATGGAAAAGATGATTGGACCACATATGGTCTTTTGAGATGAATAGTCACTAGAAGATGGGCAATGAACCCTTTAACAGTCAACATATAACATTTGGATTTTTGAGAAGAAAACCATTGTAAAGAGAAATTAGAACCAGAACAGGATAAAAAAAATTGTTAAAGCAACTATAACAAAACCTCAGAAAATTGCAATTGCTGTATTTATAACTTGTAGACAGCATTCACTGTAGTGTATTAAAATTGGCCAGGTTATAATTCAAAGTTTCGGATTTCGCTTAAAATGTTTCGCATTTGTGCAGCAAACTTTGTCGAAAAGTAGCTGTTTCCAAAATGTTTCCATAGGTGTTGAAAATTTTTGTTGTAATTGGCAAGTTCTAAAGCATTACTAATGCTGTCAAGAAATTACATAAATTCATTAATTGTGGGAAATCTGTTGTTGACTTTTTTCAATGCCAAAGCCTTGCTTGTCCCTTTATCGCATTATTCAAAAAACCAATAAATCCGCAAATCATCTCTAGTTCTTTCGCGATCTATTTTGCTAAATAAAGTCAAAACTCTCAAAATAAAAATAAACTTAATTATGTGATCTAAGTGATTCAATCTCTTCCCAATTTTCTCTCATACGTACTATCATAGTTAGCAGCCGAAATTGTAATGTAGTTTACGAGCTATTTGCTGCTCCTCCACCTAGAAATCTCTTCAAATACTTAAATTTATGTGCTTGTGATTATGAATTATTGCTGTGGATATAATTGCTTCAAAAAGACCCCTAAATAAAGAAAATTCCTCATATTTTCCGTCAAATGTAGGAAATAAAAATTGTCAAAAACAATTTTACTTCTCATCCACTATTTAATTTTTAAAATAAATTGAGGAATGACATCTTTATTTAAAAAAATAACTATTGACATTAAATTAGTTTTGTACTGACATCTCACAATCGGCAGTTGATTTTTTTAAGCTATTTGATAGAAACATTACCACAAAATATCAAATTAATGTTGGGAACTTATAAACGATTTAGAAAAATATAAAATTTTAAGAGATCGGTGATATTAATAATCGCAACATTGACTCCGGGTGCAGAATTCATAGGTAGATCAATTTAAATGTCATTTTATGTTGATATAGTGAAATGATACTTTACAATAAGCAGGTGTAATTACTTGTGTGCTGAAAAAATATAAATAAACAAAGTCGGATGCCTTCTTCCAGCTGATGAAAGCTCCACTGTTATGTAGATAGTAGAATAAACCGAAAGCAAAAATCTGAAATTTATTAAAAAAATTGACAAATTTTCATATCAGCATAACATGGAAATAAAATAAATCTCATCGAGTCTTACCAATAAAAAGAAACGACGATAAACAAAATCGTGTAGTTCACACACTACCAAACATGTATATAAAAGTCCCCCTTCTATTTCAAATAATAAAGTAAAAAATAAAAATAAAAAATTTTCAGATTCAATTTCCATACGCACACAGCTATACCATAAATAAATAAACAAAGCATTAAAATTATAGCTTATGTATAAATCTTTAAATAAAGACCCCCAGTAAAATATTTTAGTTTGTTAAGAATATCATATTTTTAGACATATTTTTTAGAAAATGTAGATTTGATTATGGTTTGAAAATGCAAACTAAAAGAAAAATCACTTTAAGCAATAACCATACGAACCTTTTACTCATTACCTAGAGTAGATGTACACATTATTGGCGACTACTTTAAAACTCTCCAATTTTTATATGCAAGCTCAAATAATGAAATGATTGATAAACTCAAAATATTAATCAAACTTTCGAATTAAGCCCAAATTAAAAGTCTTCACCCCGTTCTCTCTTAAACGTTCTGTAAATAGTACCATCTTTATATAGTTTGCGTGATTAAAATTATACGTGAGTCAGTAATATGGGTCGCATGGTTGTTTAGTAAGTTATTAATAAATTATAAAAAAATAAATTTCCTTAAAAACTTGTGTAAATCAAAGTAAAACTATTAGTAAAAGTAATTATTAAGTTCTGCTTTTGTTTAGAACTTTTTTTTTTAATCAAAATCTAAAGTTTTGAGCTTATGTAATTATGTAGTAGTTTTAGAATTTATAAAGTAAGATGTGGCATTTAAATATTTAGCAGACATACTATGAATAAAATACCCTATCACTAATTTACAAATAGCTAAAAAATGGAAAAGAAATAATTTTGAAGCTTATGTTTTGTAAATTGAATATAAAGACTTTTCAGTTCCAATATTTTCATGCATGGATTTATAAACTCATATTAGACATGTAATACCATTGATGTTTTAGAATTATATTTCTGGTATCAGTATTATTATTGAATTTACTAAAAGCTTTCGTTATATTATGTACGGAAGCTTTCCTTGATTTATTTCTTAGAAAAATATGAATGCACATTTATATATGCTTATATATATAAATATATATATATATATATATATATATATATATATATATATATATATATATATATATATATTTATATATTTATATATTTATATATATATATATATATATATATATATATATATATATATATATATATATTTATATATATATATATATATATAAATATATTTATATATATATATATATATATATATATATATATATATATATATATATATATATATATTTTTTTTTATATATATATATATATGTATATATATATATATATATATATATATATATATATATATATATATATATATATATATATATATATATATATATATATACTAGTTGACCCGACAAACTTCATACCACCTCCGAATTAATAAATGTTGTTTTACCTTATTAGCTGAATGAAATTCAGTTTTGTATTTAGACAAAATGAGAGTTCAAAATTAATTAAGTTTTAAATGTACAAAAATCAAAATAAAATGCATTTTAATCACCTTGAAATTAATATAATTCAGGTGGTAGCAAGGCATTTGCTTTGTTGAATTGATATGAAATGGTTCGAGTAACATTTTTTCACTACTTTCTGCTAAACTTTTTGAGGAATGGGTTGCACTCTGGTCGATTCCCTTCATTAAAGCACTTTGTGATATATGACATTTTCCATTTTGTTGTAAGGTGCAAGAACGAATAAAGCGGATAATTTACCGACACATGAACATGCTATGTACAATGAACCGTAAGACTAACATTCATTTTCTAGAATCAGACCACAAATACTCAAGGGTTGAAATTTTTTTCGAGTATCGTGGCGAACATCAAATTATCTATGAGTTTTCTTATTACCAAACGCGTTCCGTTTCATAGTTTTGGTTGGTTAAGATTTTAAAACATAATGACTGTCGAGCCAACCTTCAGTAGTTGTAAATTGTGCGGTATCACGCCCGGCAGATCTAATGAGTGAGTTATTTCATCTTCGTTTTTTTACAGTTAATAAATTTGAAGAAATGCAGTAGACCAACGACTTGATTTTGAATTGTGAAGTTTAAGTGATCCACATCTTTGTTATTTGCCGCAAGAACTACTCGTTTACTTAACAAATTGTAATTTTTGTGGTTTTAGCAATGATTTTCGGAAACTTTGCTGATAAGCTCGTTATTTGTTGAGGTGAAATTGCAAAAGTATGGCAGATATGAAACAAATCAGTTCAGTCTTCGATAGGGACACGCTATTTATCAAGAGTCAGCAATTGCGTGGAAAAATAGCAATTGCGTACTTCACAAAATGTTCTTTCGTTTTATGTAAGTTTTTCACAGAAGCTTTTGTGCTCAACTGGGACTAAAAATACAAATAAAAATTCTCTACTTCCACTTTTTGCACAGTAAAACATTGAAAATATCTGAACACTTATAATTTAACCATGGTTCACTAAATGTTAGATTCTGCTTTATTCCCAATTTCAATCACAGATATTTGAGACGTGCTCTAAACCGTTTGATTTTGATTAATTGCAGATACATTATTTGTGGCAATTATACTTGTGACTGAAAAAACAATTTACAAGATCTTGTAACAGCATTGAAACCATACTAACAATAATAAGATATGTACCAAAAATACCTTTACATGCCTCCGCTAAATGACCTACAAGATAAAAGTATGAGAATAGATGTACATTAAAAATGCGAGATTCTTGCATCTGCGTTTCAAAAATTGTTCGAGATGCCTTAAAAAACATTTCAAGGTATTTTTATCTTTTCAGTAGAGTTTCTAGTAGTGTACAATGATAGAACTTGATGATAACAAATCTAGCATTCAATCTTTAAATGATCATGTTGAACAAGATATTTCACAAATATTTAGATGCATTATACATAACAGCACTTTAAACTAAGTTGCGGGCCTCTACACCATTTCATGTTTCACATTAAAACTTCTTTCGGAATCATGCAGTTTGCTACTTAAAACTTTTTTCATAATTACCTATTACTTTTCTTCATTCAGGAGGAAAACATTCAAAATCGTAGCAAAAGCTTAACCGTAGAAGAAAATTATTCTACAATTAATTGTTATTAACCCATTGGTCTGCTTAGTTTGACAGGTAAAATCCTTTAATGTGTAGTATACTAACCGTTTTTATATTGCGCTGTTTGCTGATGCCACTTTTATTTAATCTCTTGATGTACTTTTTTCGGAATATCATAGAAATATTGACCGACTATTTAAAGATGTAAGCTAGAAAATTTTGAGATAAATCATTTAATTTCAACGATGTGACAAAAAAACTGGTAAAATTTACCTTGCTTAAACGTGTACTTTTTCGAATAAAATAGGTACCTATAGATATGATTTTGAAGACAAAAATTTTAGGATTGATAAAAAATATATAAATTATATTGTATTAGTTAATAATAAACTAAATCCTAAAAATATAAATTTTCCACTTCATCAATTTGTAAAACATTGTTATCCGATTGTATTTAATGGTTATATATCTATACATATAAAGATAAGTGTAAACGCAGTGAAACCCGATAATGTATGTTTTATATATGCAAATATAAGGGATAGAAATTGTTTACGAAATTAATTCGACCGTTAAATTGTGTGATTTATATTTATTTCAAATTAATTTTAATTAAACATTAGTTCGAACCATGTATGTATATTGTATATCCATTAATTTTTCATGCGTATATAAAACTGGATATATATTTTATACAAACTCATTAACATTTAGATTGGAAGTGTGTGTATATCATGTGGAAATAATAAGGCGCCCTAATAAAAATCCATAAGTGTCTTAATACGTAAGCAAAATATTATATTCACCCCTCACCATAAAACTATTCGTCATTTTGAATTATTCAGACAAAATTCAATTATTTCCACTTCACAAATCACACAAGAGATTTTCGCAACAACACAAAAATCCTAATCGAATGGTAAAAGTTTTTTGTTTTTATTGTGATTATTTTATGTGTGTACACAAATAAGAACACAAAAGTTGTGAGCCAAAAAATTTACAAAATATTGTAATAATCAAAAAATTTAGTCGGAATCTTTTGTAAACTATGCACTTGGGGCAATATCAATAATAATTTTCTCGGAATCTTAAAATTTGTTTAAGAATATAATTTGTTTATGTTAAAATTTTACTCTTGTTAAGTGTTTTAGGACTCGAGTGCACTTAAGTGGTATGTACATAGAAAATATTCTTAAAATTTGGTATTAAATATTATATATTATATACATAGGTACACATATAATAAGTAAGCATACCACTTGTAACTTTTATACAAACTTTCTGAGTACACACAAATACACAATACTACTTTTCCCTGTTAATTTATGTAATTATGTAAACACACGTACAAACAAACATACTATATACATACATATATATAGAATTACAAAACTGGAAAATTCCATATAACTTTACACTCACTTGAATAAAAACACAAGCTGAATGAATGTTGAATTACTAAAAAATAAAAATAAAAAAAATTATTTATTTTTATAACAAACATCTATGTAAAAACCAGCGCGCATATAAAAAGCTTTTTTTGATCATATTACATGGTAAAAAAGTTGTATGTGTAGCATATAAAAAAACATATAACACAAGAGAAAATACTTTAGACTTTTAGAGCGAATAAATTCAAAGTAAATATGATATGGAATTATGAATTTCTGTGGTTCGTTTTTATTCGAAATTGTGTACGTTTTCATACGTATATGTATATAGTCAACTTGTGTAATTCTGATTTGAATAGAATGTTAATTCTGTTAATAATCTGTATTACAATTTTTTTTTAACTTCACTAGCTTTTGAGTTCTAATGTTTATCGATATATTATATTTCAGCTCGCATATATTTGAATGTTATGTTTACATATGTTTTAACAACTAATGTCTCAAGTGCATACGTACTCGTAAATTGGAAAATTTGATTTCGATTATACCTTACATATTATTGTGAATGAAATAACGAACGAATATACTCTTAACAATACCATTGTTGATATTTTCTGAGATCGTTGCATAAAATATAAAAGCATAATTTAATTGAGATTTTCATATTTGTATCAATTTCAAATGAAAATTGTAAATATGTTATGTTAAGAAATACCTACCAATAATTTACAAATTGATTTGATTGTATAGAAATTAAATTGTGTTGTTGTCAACGTTTTTTACCATATTATTATTAAGCGTAGAAACCAACCATCAAAACGCCTAAATGTTTTTTTATGTAACACTTTGTATATGAATTATGGTTGTTGTCATGATAAATTGGTTGTTGTCAATTTTATTATGTAAATGACCCAAATATTTTTGGAACAACTACAAATACTATCGAATCACGCTAGGATTGTCCAATTATTTTTTTTAAGTTTTTTTATGTATGCAAATTATTAAGGTGGCAACATTTATATTTTTACTACTGTAAAAGTTGTTTTCAAATGTGAAATAATTATGGTATCGTAATTTATACTGAACAAATTGAAATTGTCTTAGCCACGCATTATTTTAAAAAATGATGAATTTAATAGTTCAAATTTGGTTGGTTTCTAATATTTAGAGGCGTTCTTTACCCATTTTTTAATTTGGTCTTGAAGCAAAATACTGTGACATTTAAATTCCACTATACTTTCAGTTCTTCAACGGAGGACGATTTGTTAGAAAAAGTGTTTATAAAGCAGTAAATAATTACACAATTTCAAATTTCTTTGAATCAGGCAATTGACGTCATGACTGCTGTGCGTATTCATTAAAGTCTCTAGTTAAAAATCATCTCTTTGATAGCCAATTTTGTCGCAAATACGAAATGCAAAAAAATAAGCCAATTGTTAGCTTAAACCTCATGTAGATCACAAAAACGAACAGTGGCTAGCCTTGTAAATTTCTGATATTTACAGGCTTCTGCGGACGTTAATCCCAATAAAGCAGTTAGTATAGTAAACATAAATCAATAAACTCAAAAGAGCTCTAATTAATTGCTTGACCCAGGAAAATTGCTTTTGTAACAAAGCAGATAAATTAACACAACTTTTTTTGCAATTGTTTAATTGTAAAGGGTACAATTGTGAAAGTGGCCCTTTCTTAATTGACCTACGCAAATATTTCTTCTTAAAATATTTTGATGATTGTGCTGAGAACACGATTGTTGGTCTTTTACGCTTGTAGGTAGTTTTAAAACTTTATAAGGTTTGCAAAAAGTCGTTTAAGTTGTTCAAAATTATTTTATATGTTTGACACAACGTTAGTAGTTGTAGGTTTTTTTAGGTTTCCTACTGGTTAAAATTATGTTTTATGTTTTATGACTTGGTTTTCATAAATTGTGTATGTTAATTTGAAGAGCAACGCAACTGCACATAGCTTTAATTGTGATATAGAAAAATTTCTAGTTGTGCAACATGAGCTGTAGAGTAAAGCAGCTATATACGACCATCTGATAACCAAATAATTACGGACGAACTTTATTTCTACATAAGTGCCTTTACTAGAAATGGCCAATTCGAGTATATATTATCTTGTGACTATTTGATGTAAATAGTTGACGATAGATCGTTTAACTGTTAAATGATGGAAACACTATCATTAAGTCTGCTTGTATTCCCAGTATAATCAGTCAACCACTGCTTTCAAGGAACCAGGATTATTATACTTTTTATCGATTTTTAAAAAATAATAGGTGCTGACAATAGGTGCTAAGACTGTATGCCTGAAACTGGAAACATATTACAATTGAAGCAAATATATTTTGAACAACTAGGTCCACAATTAATAAAACACTAACTCACCGAAAGGCTGTTAGAGAGGGCTCTCTAATAACATTTTAGATAGAACCATCATAAATTACTCTTAGTTTTATTTTTAATTTTGCGATCACCAAGTTCCATGTTTTCCATGTTTTTGTGTTCAAAAAAAGCGATCACTCGTAGTTAGTTTTGCAAAATGTGCATCACACTTGGATTCTTCTGAAATTTATTGATAGAATGTGGGATGTTTTGATAGTTCAAATTAAAGATTACATTAAAGCATTAAACCTCCTAAATGTTGGTTCATGTAGTAATTTTTCATAAGGTGGTGTTGTTGTCATAGTTAATTTGTTGTTATCAATCTTATTGCATTACAAATCATTATGTTTTGAAAAATATCATAGACTCAAACCTTTCAATCCCCTGAATGTTTGTTTCATTTATAATTACAATAATTATGTCATGATATATAATTTTGTAGTTGCCATGATAAATTTGTTGTTGTCAAAACTACACTTCTACTTATTGAAGTTTAAATCAAATCCGTATGTTGTTAGTATAATGCCAACAATGAATGCTGTGTGATTGTTTGACATTCTTTTTTTCCAATATACAGTGCCCGCGGCAAGTATGCTCCAAGTTTGAACAAAGACAATGACAAGTAAATAACATCAATTATATTTTTTGCATTCCTAAAATGACCATAAACAGTATATGTGATGGTTTATAGCTACTTTATGGATGACTAATTTTGTGGATTTCTCAAATTATACTGCACTTATACTATTTTTTAACTAATCATTCTGTAGATTTTATAAATTGACGGCAGCCAAACTTGGAAAAAAACCATGGAAAACTGTAAATATTTGAAAGCCAAAATCACAGAATTTTCTAAAAAAATCTTTATAACAACGTGTTAATTTATAACGTGTTAATTTATTTAAAAAGTGTCATAATAGCAGTAATAGTTTTGTACAATAAGTGATTAGTAAAATGCTGGTTCACGCAGAACTTTCAATTTCACAAAAATTCAAATGCAGCCCTAAACATTTGTAAGCCATCATTAAATTCCAGTCATGTGGCAAAAAAAATGTAACGTCTAGACTTTTATGTTTCTATTTAACATAAAGACATTATTGAAGATAAATAAACACAAAAGTTATTCGAGCATAAGCAAAAACGAAATAAATTCGTAAATCAACTGAGATTCTGAATCATTTGGATGATACCCCATAAAAACCACCTCCATTCAAAACATAATTTTATGATGTTTCAAACTATTTTTTTTTTTTTGTTTGGTTTGGTTTTGTGTATCGGTGCTGAATTTATTAGTTCTTTACAGTCTTCAATATAAAAATTCATTTTTAGCTTTGAGTTTAATTTGAATGCGGTTGAATGGATAAAATATAAAATTTCTTGGGTTTTACCCAATTTGAATAAATTTACGTATTTCGTTTGCTTAACGTTTAAATAAATTTTAGGGATAAGTTTTTTGAATATCATAATATAAATTAAGATAAATTTACTCAAATACAATGTGACGTTGGTTCCTAAACGTATATTTTATTTCAGATTCAATCATCAAAGATGATCGATGTATATATATGGTAATATATAGATAACATGTCCACACCTCTTTACGTATCAAAATATAATAATATTTTATGGTTACATTAGACTTTTACCCCGTGTGCGGGTTTATATATTATATACGATAAATGTATATATATATCTAATCAACCCAAAAATTTTACTTCTTAAAAATGTTTAAAAAATAAAACGAACACAATTTTCACAATTCTAGTCACGAAAACAATTTTCTATTTGATTGATTGAAAAACGAACAAAAAATCGTTTCGCTTTGTGGTAAAAAATTGAATTTCTTATAAAATTCTGGTTGCAAATTGAAATAAATTTAGTTCACTGTTCAACATACACTATATCCATACATACACAAATAATGTATGCAATCGCCTAACGTTATTTCATTTAGTATTTTTTATTCATCACCAGAGAATTCCGTTTAAATTACTTACATACAATGTAGTTTTCTTTTATATATACACTACAAGTATTTAGTACCATTCCTATATTATACTGCCATACATAAGAATGGAAGTAAATTGAAGGTTTGCATTTGAGGGTGAATTATTCATGCAGTACCTATACAACAATATACATTGTCTAGATGAAAATTTGGATTTCTTCAAGAATTTCCAATTATTTGGAAAATGTTAAATTATCTCTGGGGTATTATTAGGTAATAGTTATGCTATAATAATTTTATAAATGACGATGATGCAAGGAGGCCACAATAAGGGGATTTTGATTATATTGCGTAAACGAAATTACATTTTTGGGTGTAAATTCGGTGATTTCGAAATGTTTCGTGACATTAATAAAAGATTTTTATTATATCATAATATGATGTGCAACATATAATATAAATAGTATAGTATTATTTTCTGTCAGCATGTCTCACATCCATTTGTGACATGATTTATTTTTAATAAAGAAGTATTTACCATGTAATTGGTACATGCATAGAATTTTAATGAGCATCGAATGCCATGACATTTCAATTGATACCCTTCAATTGGAATATTTTTAGTCAATATAAGCAATTTTCACCGTTTACAATTATCGTTTGGTGATTTAGTAAAATTGTAGCAGAATAAATCAAGATGCGAGTACGACAATTTCATTTTAGGGAAACAAATCGATGTTTTAATCGTCTTACAGTATATTTTATAGCAAAAATTTTTTAAGACTAATATCCACGAGCTCCCTGTAAAATTTAAAGTTTTATTTTGTTCATAATACAGAATTTCACTAGTATTCCATTTGACTGTACATAAGTGTTTTGAATATGTATTTTAACGCTCAATTTTGAAAGAAATCCAAAAAATATCGTTTTTTGTCACAAAATTTTTGAATAAAATTGGGAATAAGCCCTATAAGTTTTTTGGAAATTTTCAACTGTTTTGAGAAAAGCTACTGTCTATTGGAAATACACTTTTTTGAACTAAACTTTTAATAAATTTGTAGCATTTTACATCATATTTTCAAAATTTCAAAACCCATAAATATAACGATGTAAATTTGAACAAAATATTGGAAATAAGTACTTTTTGAATACAACATTGAAAATAAGAGCTGATTTTGAAAGGAAACTAAAGCTTTTTTTAAGCCGTTTTAAAAATTTGAACCTAATTCTGTTATAATAAATAAAATAACCCAAAATTGGAATACGACCTTTTGAACAAATACTCCTCAAGTGTTCTGCTTAATCAAAAGTTGTATGGCGAGGTTCGAACGACTTTCTAGTTTATCGTTTCAAGAATATTTTTATAGTTTTGCAAAATAGATCCAATTAACATGGTCAGTATCGTGTTTCTGCTTGTACTGCGGTCATTTTTTCCAAAAATTTTGCTAAACTGCAACAACTGATTCCACAAAATCATTGATTGATCAAGATCATTATCCTAATTTTGATTCCATCAAGATCATTACCCTAAAAACTATATATAAATTCGGCTTAGCAGACGATTTTGCATCCGACCTTATTATAATAATTCAATAATAATTTTTTTCTACATTTTGGCAAAATAGACTAAAGATCAAATTCAAATAGTAGTGCATTAGAATCAATACGAGCTATCATTGCATTTCGTGTGAGCACGTAAATTATTAAATACCAGTGAGGAATGCGACAAATTTCTATCATGTAAACCTACTTCTAAGAAAGCTCGAATTACTCAGAGAATTTGTTGGGCTCTGCAGATTTTAAGTAAAACACGAATTCTGTTTGCAATAAATGTGTTTAAGCCATTTAAATCGAGTTATTAAGATTAAGCTGTAAAAGGATTTCTGAAGAACACCCGGAGATTAATCTCTCATGGCTATATGAGATCTCTAGGGGATGTTTAAAGATGGTCTATAAACTTCGGAAATAGACGAAAATCAATTTAGGCTTTATCCCGAAAATGGGTAAGGACTTATATGGTTGCCCAAAGCAACAATTAAACTTTCAACAAATTTATCATTTCTATATTTAAAACCTTGGAAAGATGAGTTTTTGCAAATGAATTTTAAACTCAGTAATTGGGCTGTTTGTAAAAAGGCATATTGTAAAGGCCAATTTTTGAAAACAGACACTCGCAAGAGTATGTATGGACATTGAGAGTGTCTTTAATAATGTTAAAATGGATTCAATCTAAGAAAGACTATCATTCATGAAGGTGCAAGATCCCAAAATTAAGTAGATTAGTCATATGATAAAAGGCAGGGTGAATTGGCTTTGCGGATAACAATTTTTAGGTAAATCTTGCAAAAAAGTTCTC
Source organism: Tipula confusa (assembly GCA_963556175.1). Taxonomy (NCBI): domain Eukaryota; kingdom Metazoa; phylum Arthropoda; class Insecta; order Diptera; family Tipulidae; genus Tipula; species Tipula confusa. The sequence goes on along the minus strand of OY744476.1, from coordinate 18,241,026 downwards.
TCTACTCTTCTGTGGAACATGGTAAATTAAAAAAATTTCTTTTGAAACTGGAAAAAGAAGGTACAGGAGTGGATGCAAACGCTGATGATGACGGTCTCTGAAAATGAAGTATTTGTAATAAGACAATTGAACGAGTAAATAATATCATTATATAAGGATGTACTTATTATGTAACGCTGTTGGTAATAGAGAGAGTCTCAAACGGTAATTGTTACACTGATTATATACCACCATAAAGATATTCCTTCTTGTAAGCAGAAAGAGCGTTAACTGGCCAGCACTGGACATTGCATATATAAAAAAAATATTACAGAAATGGTGAAACTAGTAACCTGTATGCTTATAAATCGGGGCCTTTTTAAAACAGCCATATCTGCTCTAGAGGTAATATTACTTATTTTTCCAGCCAATACCATTGGTAACCAATCTCGTGTGGTTTTAATTTTAAAAGGTTTTTAAAAATATCCAATTCTGAATAAAAAAATACTAGTTTAGCCTAAATAAAAAGGAAATGCAAAAAGTTTAAAAATATTCAACTAGAACTAAAAAAGGTACTATATTGTACCTTGCCATGCAGAAAAAGGTTTAATCAACTGTGGGAAATCCTATTACGGAGCTTAGGAAAAGAGCAGAAAAATTGGCATTGTAGTGAGGTGAATTAGTTTGCTAGCATGAAATAAAGCAAGACTGGTGTGACCAAGGCTGGACTTAGACCTTTCTAGGACATTGATATCTTTGTGCAAAAAAGAGTATACATACTGCGTTTTTGGCGGAAATATGAGAAGGCTGCGTCAGGATCGTAATGATTTCAGCGAGAGCAGTATACGGATGAAGAAGAGACAAAGATGAGGGTTCACTTACTTATACATGGTCAAGTTCTATTTTGAAACAAAAAAGACAGAATCACTTGGGTATATAATAGATAAACTTTCAGATTTTGCTGATCAAAGTGCAAAACATTTTGTCCAAAATCAGTAGCTCACGTGGATACCGAGAGTATTAGTGAAGTGGTATTCTTTCGAGTCACAATATTCTGATATTAGTATTTTAGTGTGCGGTAGCAGTCACTCTAATATAACTCTATCTAACCTATGTTCAAGTGCAATATATTATTACGCCTTCTCTTAGAAATATTTTAAAATTAAATTTAAAAAATTTAATAAATAAATAATATATATATATATATATATATATATATATATATATATATATATATATATAAATATATATATAATACAAAAAATTAAACATATGTTCACTTTACAAAAGCAGCCATAAGCAACATTGCGCTCTAAATCTACAAAAGCTCATCATTATGGTATTTAAACTATTTACTTCATCACCCTTATTTAGGCTATAGGGGCAATATTAATAATAAACTTAAATTCTCAAATTTAAATTACAGGATAATATTGGGGGTAAAAATAGAAGAAAAATCATCATCATCATTAATCAAAAAGTTTAGTTTTTTGGAAAAACTTTTTTAAAATTTAAATTGATTTTTGTGTAGTTCTCATTATCCCATATTTAACCAACCTGTCTGTCAGTAACATGAGCATGACTATTGTTAAGTTTATGCATACATATATATATATATATATATATATATATATATATATATATATATATATATATATATATATATATATATATATATATATATATATATATATATATATATATTTATAATGTACTGCCGCTGAAGGTTACCCTTAATTTATGTAAACATGTGAAAAAAATAAAAATGTTTTCTAGCTCATTAAATTTTGTTCGAGAATATTTCTTGCTTATATTTATCAATTTTTCCCGAAAAATCACTTAACAAGATCATATATCATTGAACTTCATAATCCGTTAATATATTTTTGAAATATTTCGACTATTCAAACGAAATTGAAAATAAGTTACTTATGCAAATTTAATGTTTTCCCCAAAAATAATAAAAGGAAATTGCTATCTAAAAAAAGGTGCACACGTCTATCAGTATTATCCATTTGTAATCTTTCTACCAAACTCCAAACAAAATAAAAAGTTTGATCGATATGCAAAATAATCCGATTATCTCATCGAATGTATATATATAGGATTTATATTTTTGTGGAAATTTACTTTGATCCAACAGTTTTTGTGGGTGCTTTTCTACGTATAAATGGCAATTTGGTCCTATACTGCTGATGGGGTATATATTACAATTGTGGTGTGCCTTCTCGAATCATTAGATTTTTTGTACTATACACAAATATATAACAGATGTGCTTTTCTTAATTTCAAATCTTAAATGTTAAAGAAATACCATCAAAAATTTAATTTGAATTTCAAATTTTTTACATTAAGACAAATTGCGTCATTTGATGTGCGGTTTTCCAAAAAAAAAATAAATTATTTGACGTCCAATATTTAAATAATTATAGGGAACGCATAATATATTTTCCATAAGACGACCTTCAATAAATCAAAAAGTCATTCTTTATGCTTTGAGTATATGGTTAGTCCATATATATTAAATATATATATATATATATATATATATATATATATATATATATATATATATATATATATATATATATATATATATATATATATGTATATATATATATATAAATATAAATTTATTTATATATATATATATATATATATATATATATATATATATATATATATATATATATATATATATATATTTATTTATATATATGTGTGTGTGTGTGTGTGTATATGGATGTAAAACCGTATTCACATAATAATGGAAAGTAATTTAATTTTCTTCAATGTTTCTTTTTTTTTGGTTTCCGTTTCTTTGGTTTTCCATAGAGTTGCGTGCAAGAGAAGACCTCAATCAATTTTCTGTTCATTTGGTATTTTTTTTTTCAGTTTGGTTCGTGTGTGCGGTGGTATCCTCTTGTTTTCCTTTATTTGCCTGAAAAAATAATAGGAAATTGAATTTGGTATTTGTTTCGGTGGTTGGTTGTGTTATCTAATCAAAATCATTTGGGATAAAAATTGTACCTGATAAATTTATTGCTCATCGTATTTTTTCATGTGTTTCTTTCGTGACTGCGTGTAGATAATTTAATTTGTATTATGCTGAAATATTTCGAATTTGACAAGATAACCAATACGTATGTAACCTGAGTTAATCATTATCATTCGCTAATTTCTCAATTTATATATATATATATATATATATATATATATATATATATATATATATATATATATATATATATAATATATATATATATATATATATATATATATATATATATATATATATATATATATATATATATATATATATATATATACACTTGGTGAAATTGCTGAAACCAGAGATACTTGGAAGATTTACATTTTGCTAGAAAACCTAGTTGATAAATTAAGAGCCATCTGAGCCGAGCATTCAGAAAACATATTGAATCCTGAATTTTCCGAATTTCTAAAATTCTTTGAAAAATACATATAGACATTAGCAAATCAATAGTTTTCACATCCAAACGTGCAACAACTAGATGTGTCATAAAAAGTCACGTATATCTGCAGAAATGTCAAAATTCAACCGAAAATTATGTTGCAGTCAAATAATATACTAATATATAATAAGTAGTACGCCAAAACATGGGTCAAGGAATCAGTTATTCAGCTAATTTAATTTATTGGACGTTAGAAGGCCGCCAAGCGTTTATCAAGCTTACAAACAGATGTGTTTATTGTCTCGGCATTTTTCATCCAAAATATTGATAAAATATATATGAAAAAAATCATAATACGCCACTACTCTAAAATCAACCTAAGAGGAGTAAAATAACATACTAGTCGATAGATTCAGTGTCACAGCAGTAATTATTCCTATACTGCTATCATAAACGCAGTCGATAGTTCCGGGAAACTGGTTCCCTTCAGTGTATTAGTAGATTCAGGCTCACAAGCCTGGTTTATAATGGAATCTAGTACGCGACACTTGCCTAAGAAAAAGTAAAACGCTTCAATTCCCATTGATGCACTTGGTAAAAAAAACTAGATAATATCTGAAGGTGAAGTAACACCAAATATTCGAACAGAATGTTTACTGGAACTATCTATTGAGGTATGTGTTCACAAGTTTTAAATCCACTACAGCCACAATATCTGAACACAATTATAAAACAGTTTTCCGGTCTCAAACTAGCAGATCGACAATTTGAAGGAAAATGAGGTATTTAATATTGATTCAAGTTTATGGAGATTTTGGGAGCTTGAAACAATTTGAAATGAATATTTCAATATTCTGGCCTAAGAAGAAACATTTTGCAAAGACTTTTTATGAAACTTTTACCAAAAAATGCCGAAGCTCGCTTCATTACTATACGTTGTCATTTAAAAAATCACCCAACAGCTTGGGAAAATCATTACCGTCTGCAATTGAAAGACCAGATTTTAACCCTCGTTGGTCATCGTTTCATTATTGTATAGTGTGTTCTGTTGTTTGATTGTTCCGTTGTCATTGTTCTATGGGAGCACTATCGCAAGAGTGTATTGTAGTCTAGATGAAAATGTGACGGTTGTTCTTTTATGAGTGACTAATAATTTGGGTCACTACATCTCCCATGTGAAAGCTTCCTTGGGATTATTGTTTAAAATATTCCACACTATGATTACTGAATTTTCATGTAAAATAAGACCTACAACGAAAAATGTTAAGCTGATTGAAAGTTGTTTGGTGACATTTAATTGTACATATATTCTTATCCTTTTTACTACTTCACACCTTTATGTGCATGTCGATGGAGAATGCAACTGGATTCCCTATTTGAACTAGTGGTTGTGAGAGTTTGTCATTCTGAGCTGGATCAGGTGCTTAAAAACTAAACACGTCAGGTTTCTACATATGTAAGTAAAATAAAAATTAAAGTTTTTAAAAGTAGTGTATGGGCCTGCATTTGGCGGTTTTGAGCTTGTTTAAATGTATCTTACAAACGCAAAACAAAAGTTCAGCCAGTAAGCATTTCAGATCATTTTTCATTATGGCTCGTATAACTATGGATTTTTGGTATTTGTAAAGCTCCAGTTTTAACTGAAACTGTTGATCAGTGGTCCAAATCACAACATATAAATCTTTATGAAAGTCGTATCAACGCAAAAACTGCAGATATCGTTCATGCAGTACGCTTGAGGCCATCGAGTGAATCGATCGACATAAGTTAAACAGTATATTCATTAAACGAAAGAAGACGACCAAAGATGTCTTTATGAATAACGACCCGTTGGAATTTTAAATTGTCCGAAAAAAGTTTTTGTTTGCAATTGACTTTTTAAGCATTGGCCGCAGATATACAGACGATTTGTATACCCATCGAAGTTTTGCCATAGGTTTTTAATCCAAGTAGTTTGAAAAGCCTCTGATTCATGTCGGAGCTAGTGTAACGTTTGAAACCAAAATAAATATTCCGAAGTTCAAAGTCAGTTTTGTGAGCTAAGATAATTTCATTAACGAAATTCTTATCGAACGTCACTATTTAAATTTCGTTGGTGCGAGAGAATGCCTCTGCGACCAGGTTTCTTTTGGAAATGCTGGAAGTTTTAGAAATCTTGGAAATTTGGAGATTTTAGAAATGTTTGCATTCATAAGTTAAGTGGCGAAATTTGGCCAAATCCATAATATGCTGGAATTTAGTATATGCTGCTCTATGTGTTAAACTGCTATACCCCTAAGGCCAAATATTGGAGAATTTATACTAGTTTGTTTATTTGAAAGCAAAAATAAATTGTCTTTCAAAATATGTTCAGCACTCAATGCATTTAAAAATAAAGTTAGTCTAGACTAAAATTAAATCAAAAATTTGGAATTTTAAATTTAAAAAAAATGGGAACTAACAAGGTTTTTTTTTTTTTTGTTTCTGAACTCTGCAATCTGTTCTGGGGCCGAAGCTCTCCCAAGTCTTTCGCAGTTAATTTTTTACGTCCTACCTTACGCCGTCACCATTCAAATTGAGGACGCACGAATACAGGTTCGATTTTAAATACATCTGCACATTGCATTGCTCCAGCCAGCCTGCACTGACATGGACAATAGTTCGGCCCATGGATTCTGCACTCCAACAGGGGGTCATAGTTGTATTCATCGTCATCACCGATCAAAATCAGGTGATGAAAAATCCCTTTTAGGAATGCCTCCCCCGTTGGGATTCGAACCCGGTACCTCCCGTCCCAAACACCGCAGCTTTAACCACTGCGTCAATTGCTCGGTCTAGCAAGGTTTACATCACCATTTATATGAATCCCTGTTTAGCTACAATTTGCCATGAAGTTGTTACTATAACCGATGTATCATATGGAGGTACAAATTTTACTTTAGATTTCTAAGTTCGCCAATACATTGAAAAAAAATCAAAATTCTGATATTTATAGCTGACACCGTTTAAAATCCAGATCTTCTGGTTCGAAGTAGTAGGAAAATTTTACTTTATTTTTTGGTGAAGCAATTTCGAGGTACCACCCCTGTTAGTGAGTTTTACGACACTCTATATATATATTTATATATATATATATATATATATATATATATATATATATATATATATATATATATATATATATATATATATATATATATAATATTATGCCAGACAAAGCTTCCTTTTACCAAAATTATAAAAATGTCGGAAGCAATAAATATTTACAGAAAATCATTTCCGTGATCCGATTCGATCATTTCACTGAAAACATCATTTTTCTCTTATACACCACACGTGCCAGGAAGCGAAAATCAAAAATCCTTTTAAACAAAAAATAATAATTTAAACGTATGTACGCAGGTAGGTATAGGTATAGAGTAAAATTAAGAAAAATGTCTATCAAAAAAGAAATTATGCGTACCGAAAATTTGTTTATAGCACAGACGTGACTATCAAAATTAAACATAATAAAACTTGATTCTTCCGACTGCTGATACAAAAAAAAAAAGGAAAATAATATACTTTACAAATTTTTTTATATAACATATGTTTCGGTATGTCAAAAGCATATATACATAACTACAAAAATACCATTTGACCTAAATCCAAAACTTTATACGATCAATACCATTTTCAATAATAATTGTCGATGTAACTTTTCTATATATTTAATTTAGTCGAGATAAACAATTAACAATCACGTATGTTTCCAGTCGAACACAAGTTAATTGAAATGTTTATTTTTCCAATTTTCCTCTTCATATCCGATTTTCATGCTTACAGACATACCGATAACAACAACAAAAATGTACACTAATTAAACCGTATGAAGATGTATAGGACGCTTTATCGTGTTATTGGCATGGGGATTGGTTGGATAATTTTTTATTGAATTTTATAGATTAGTATGTAGATTTAATTAAATATAACAGAGTCTAAATATTAAAGTGGAATTACGGTTTTAAGCACCATAATCATAAATTACAATTGTGGTCTGTGGTGTAAAACGACTTAAGTAGAAGATTAAATACGTTGCCTTCTATAAATTCTACCATTTAACTTCATCAAGGATATTATGCAGAAGGGAAATTGCTGGAAAATCCATTACCTGGAGAGAATTTTGCTCAATAATTAAACTTTACTGACTGAAGTATAAAGAATAGCAAAACGTTTCTAAAATGCATCAACGGCAAAGGAGCCGAATTAAGCTGGATGATTCAACCATTTGAATTCTTTGAACTTGAAACAGGATAGGAAAGAATTAAATATTCCCAAGAATCTACCAGTACTTGGTAAAGAACGATTACTTGCAATTTACAATAAATGTTTTTTTAGAAAATGCGAGTCCCTTTCAATGATACAGAACAAAGCTAATTCTAATTCTTAAACCTGATAAAAGTCCAAATGTGTCTGACTCAAATCGGTCAATCAGTTTTTATCATGTATGAAAAGTATTATAGAAAATGTTACTTTATGTAGATTAGAATATTTTGCTTAAAAGAATAAAATTAGATCTGAGTCTCAATATAGTTTCAGAAAATGGAAAAGTACAGATTGGGCCACTCTGACAACAGATATTAACTTTTCATTTTTTCAGAAAGAAGAAGTACACACCTGTTCCTTGGACATATACGGCGCCTATGACAATGTTCAGATTGATATTTTATGTAAAAAAATCGAAACACTGGGCACTCCATCCAAGAAATTAACATGCGTTTGGCAACTCTTTAAGAAAAGAGAGCTACACATATTAATAACAATAATTAGTTTCAACTTCAAAGAATCGGCTATCAATGCTTACCGCAGGGATCCTCGTTATGTCTTTTTTTCTATAACATCTACACACGTAACATCGACTCAATAATAAATTAAGATTGCATCGAAAATCAGAGTCGTGATGGCAGAAAAACTAACACTACCATTTTTCCGAGAAAATAAATCGCCAACATGTACAACATTAGTTTAGCTAACCCATTCATGGCACAGACAGATGAAGCAAAATATTTAGGAATTATTTTGCAGCAAAATTTAAACTGGAAAGAATGAATCTCCTGAAATGCCTAACAGGTATAAAATGAGGCGGGCAACCAGATTATCATCTCACTCTATATAAATGTTTTATTGGAACCGTATTAGAATATGGTTGCGTGTGAGTTTTTCCCTGATTCCAAAAACTCATTTATTCGAAAGAATTTAGTAGGTGGCATTACAAATCTTTGATGAGGTAATTTTTTTATGAATCTTTGATGAGGTTTGCTGAGGTCAACAAATACGCGTGTTTACTCTTGAGATTCTGAGGGGCACCATGCTTATAGATTAACAGTGGGATCTACGTATAATTATAGATTTTTACTCAATCTTCGATTTAACTACAAACATCCGTTAAAGCTTCAGAGATATCAGTTCAGTAACAAGCACAACAAAGGTCCTAAACGTATTCAAGACATGTTTCACTTTGAGTTACTTTACTACCTTCCATAAAACATGGAGTCAGTAAGAGAAATGATACCGAGAAAGAATTAAATAGACGCAATAATGGTTAAACAAGCATTTCTTCCAATTATTGAAGGTTACAAGATGTAGCAAAATTATTTATTCAGATAGTTCACGACAGAACAATTCCTACGGAATTGGTATCTTTAGTGACGCATCTATCAGTATAATAACAAGCTGCACGAACTAAACACAGTCTTCACTTCTAAACTATAACGGGCCTCTTTTTGGTGGCTTCCATTAACGCGATTGAGGCTCTAAAAAATACTAAGTCTCTATATAAATCTTATCGTCGTTAATTTCTATATAAATCTAAAAATCGAAATGTTACTATTGCATTGATGTGGGTTCCATCGAATTTGTAAATTCAATGGCTGACCATTTGGCTACCACATACAGCAATGGCAAACAAGATGGGATTCTGATAAAATAGGATGGTTGACATACTCAATATTTCTGAGAGTATCGAAAAAACATTGGTCGAAAGGATTAATAGGAAAAAATGAGTAACAATTTGGCAATGAAGCCATCGATCACGTACTTTGGAACTGTCAAATATACACTCAAAAAAGGATACGCAATTCTAATATCGACACCAGAAGTGTAATTTAATGCCGCCATTATGATTTCTTTACAGAAATTACAATATTTTTGAAAAATTGTAATATGTCTATTGAGTATATAAGTTTTGTGTATTACTTTTGTTCTTTTGAAAAGACTCGGAGGTTTTTACGCGCCACCACGGGTTAAATACAGATTTGGTGGCTTTTTCTATCATGGGCAGTTTACATGTAGACATGGCTTGACCGGCGATCTATAATAAAACAAAAGAAATCAAGCTGTAAATTAAACTTTCATTTTATAGTCAATAAGATATTACCAACACTGATCACTACCTATCATATCATTATCGAACCACGTGATTTGTCTTTATTCATAATATAAATACATTATAGTATTAAAGCATCATACGGAATAAAAAGTTTACCCATTGTTGTTCCAGATGTCGGGTCGATAGAATATCGTTAAAATTTTAGAATAAATATATGACATTTAGGCGATTATATATATAAACATATTTTGATTATTTTAAAACGATACCAGTAGCGACATCTAGCACGTCAATTGGCTAACATACCATGGTATTACTATGTGTATTTATGTTATGCCTTATTGCTGACATGTTTAATCAAGCTAACGCATATGCTCGCTACACCAGTTCAATCTAACATCTATTTATTAGTAAACAAATTAAATCATGATATTTGTATAGGTAGTTACAAAAATAACGTTACACTTACAGATTTTATGTTCACATTAAAACAACATATAATTGTACATGCTTCAGCATTTCGAAAAAAATTATTCAACCATTTTATAATTTATTAGTAACTATGTGTATACCAACTATGACGTAAATATATATACCGATGACAACTATACAACAGGAAAAAAGTTACTTCACTAATTACATAAAAAAAAAACGTAACAAAATAATTTCAATAGAAAACTGATGTACTTGAGAACACTTAAAACTGTATAATATCTCGCCACTTGTAAAAAAAAAAAAAAATATTTTTAAGTCTCTACAAATTTTCATTTTTACATCTTTCTCAAGAAAAATAGAAACTCCTTGAGAACACTGTCGTAATTTAACAAAAACCAAGCATATTTTATTATCATAAAATTGTTCATGTATTTTCCAAGTAGAGGAGTGTAAATATATATATACGAGAGTTTTATCCGAATTAATTATTTAATTAGGAAATCTGCTATTTACATAATTTTTCAATTAGTTCCACCCTTACAGTTTGTATATAAATTTTCGCTTTCGATAAGTTTTTTTTTTTTTTTACTTTTTAAGGGATATAATCAACACAATATTTTAGTAATGCGATAAAAAGAAAATTATATAATTTTTCCTATTTTACATTTTATTAATTTTATTTTTTAAAACTTATTATCTATTGTATTTAAATTTTACGATTTTTTTATTAATTTAATGTTCATTTTACTCTTAAAATTTGTTGACACGTGTGATGAATCTAAGGTCGCAAATGTACGATTGGTAAAAAGCGCATATTTTTTTCTAAATTAATTGTATTGTGTATATATAGGTGGAGATAAATTGGCCCAAGTACTTTGATAATAGTTATACCAAAAAACTAGCTCATAATTGTTTTGGATTTGGTAAAAATTAGGAACTTTTGATGTATAGCAAAGGGCAGCCAAAATTGAAAAAAACAACACAAGATAAATCAAACTCAAAATCTATTTTTAATACACTAGCAGATTCTTGTGCATTCTATGGTAAAAAGCCCAAATTATATTAATATTACAGGTTTCGGTCTTGGGCAACTGCCAAAATACAAGTAAAATGATTTAATGGAAAATGGATATTATCCAGAACGTAATTGGGTTCTGGATTGCAACCGTTATTGGTCTCTTTAAATTAATTTTGGTACTATATTACTAAAAAATATTCAAAGAATCGATAAATTTTTAGGAATGGGGCAAATTTAAGTTAGCTGATATTAAATTGTATATGAATACCAAAATTGATATTTGAATAGAGAAGGACTTAATTTTTAATTTAATCAGCAATGACATAAGGCATAACCCATGGGATTTAGTCCAACTGTTGCTGAGATTTCGAAAAAATGCTCTTGTAAATCTGGGTAACACCAAACACAAACAAATTGTGGAGAAGAACATTGCAGGATGCAAAAGATGTATAAAATTGTTTAACAGTAACATATGGGGTGACGTCACAAAATATGTTATGGCAAAAGTCCTGGCAATGCAGACAAAAACTCAACTAGATTAAGATTTCCAGGCGAGTTATCAAAGGTGTAAGATACATTGAAACGCGATTTCTATTTGTTCGACCTGATGTCGACAGCGCATCAAACAAAGAATTTGTATTTTTTTATGTTTTTTTTACAGAATTACCCATCGGTTAATCCCAAATTAGTTTACTTTATTTTGGTTGCTCTAATTTTAGAGGTCTCTTTCTTTAGAGAAGACGTCTAACTAAATTGGTTTTATTCATCTTACGGCAAATCTTGACATTTTCATGTTGATAAAGATGAAGTATATGTGTTTCCTCGCGTGCTTTCTGATTTCTTCGTTGACGTATCCTATCTTTAAGCCCCTATGAACATTATCATTTCTGACATACCATGGTGCATTTACAATACCACGTAAAACTTCATTTTGGATTGATTTTATGATTTCCACATTGGTCTTCTTGGTGTATCCCCAAAGGTGAATATCATAGGATCATATTGGTTTAAAATTTACCTAGATTACAGCAGTTGATAATGAGTAATTGTTCGGAATTCATATACCTGTAAGCCAGTTCATTTTTCTATATTTGATGTTAAGCTCTTCTTTTTCTTTTTCGGCGTGCTTTTTCTACTAAACCTTAGCGTCAAGTGTTATGCATAGACATTTGGCTGTTTTGCATGTGGAACTTGCTATGAGTTGATTTTGGTATCCAGTTAACTTTTTTGTTGGTGAAGTTAACTTGAATTGACTTGGTTTCATTTAGCTATATTCATCATCTCTTTGTCCAATTACTGTATTTGGCAATTCTGTTGTGTAAACGATGTACATAATTGGACCTAACATACAACTTTTTGTTACTTCTGCGAATATTTCTTCATATTTTACTTTAAAATTTAGGCCTGCTAAGTGAAATTTTAGAATCTGTTTTGTTAAATCTCAATGAAGGCGTTTGCTACAACCAAGAAAATACTTGAATATATGTTTCAGCTTTCCAGCGCATCTTTAATTATGTCTTTGATCCTTTAGTCGGATGTTTTTCTCTGAAACCGAATTGGTAGGTAGAAATAAGATATCTTTGTTCTATGATTAATTTGAGTCTCTTAAGCAGCAATTTTTTGAATTATTTAGAAATGGCTGAAAGCAAAGAAATTTGCTCATACGATTTTTGTCCTTAAATGGTTTGCTTGGTTTTGGTATCATTATCACTTTAACCATTTTCCATTAGTATTAAGTTTGAATGCGGCATTAATTATTGGAAGTAGTTTTCATAATCCTTTTTCAGATAGGGCTTTAACTATTTGTCCTGTAATTAGATCATTGTCAGGAGATTATTTTGAGCTTAAATTATTGCTGATTTGAACTTTTAACTCTTGTAAAGATACAGGTTTTATGCGTTAGCTGTCGATTTTGTTAACTGGTGCTACGTTTTCATCTGCAGTTTGTCTTGGGTAAGTTCTGAATGTATCTTCAAGATATGATGAAAACAAATCTTCTTTACTTTTTTCTCTTTTAGCCCAAGCTCCATTATCACGTTTAATTGCAAATATTTGCGTTTTAGGTCTTTATGTTTCTTTACAGAGCGAATAATCGGTATCTCTTCTGATCAAAAAAGCAGGGCTAGTAGAGTAATAATAAATCCATTCACTTGTATCTTATTTGAAAAAAGTTTAAGTTTAATACTAAGATAGTTGAGAATCATTTTACTTTGTGAGTAAAACAAAGTTTTACGTGCTTTACGTTTTTCTTTTGCCAATTCTCTAATTTCCATAGAGAAGTTAATATGTGTTCGAGATTTGTTTTGACTATTAGACATACTTTTCCAAACTGCCTGTTGCATAATTGTATTTAGTAGTTCCTATTTGTCCTCCAATTGTGCCGGATTTTTAATTGGTACTAGCATTTTTAACTTGTACAATCCTTGCACGGAGAGTCATGACAATAGAAGAGTGATCTGACGATAGTCCTTCACTGTCTTCTATAAATATGTATAGTTTTCTGATACCCCATAATATAATCACACTAAGAATGCTGACAGAAATATTAAGGACTTAGATCATTTGCTAAGCATTGTTGTAATCTTCAAAAGTGAATATCAATAATTTTCCTGAAACTAAAAAGACTTTTCTTTTTTTAATTTCATATAAGTGATCCCCATTTAGTTTGAGTGCTTGATATGATTTATTCGCCAGTTAATGACACTTAATATTTTAAAGTAATTCTATAGTCCACAAACCAACTAAACGAAACATGCTTTCTGAAGCATCATTATTGTTTGATCTGATTGGAAGGCAAACGATAATAACGATCTAGATTTAGTTTCAGAAATTATGGCTCCTAGGAGCATACTCGGATGGTTTTCTTAAGAATTATTTTCCAAGACTGCTTCGCAAATTGAAATAAACTAAGAAGCCAAAAGAATATTCAAATAAAGAGGGAGAATGTTAGTTAACTTGCGCTACAGCAATTAATGGTCGCGTGAAAAATCACATGGGGTTTAAAAATTAAGTAACTTAAACAAAGGTGGCACCGATTAAGGCAATTAATATTGCATGACTAGAACGTTACAACAGCAAAATGATTATAAATTCGACTATGGACTGACATAATCGTTCTAGACTGGATGTGGTCATTTTTAAGAAAGTTAATAAGAAATGTAGCTAATATGTTATCATATGAGCTTCAAGACACAAGTCGCAGACAATGGAATTGTGAACGATAATCCAGCCAATGACGCATCGCGGATGTTCCCTGATGAATTATCGACTTAACTTTATGGTGGAAAATACAACATTGGTTCTTTTCATTGTTTTTTTTTGTTCAGGAAAAACCAGAAGTGCAATGGAAAATTCAAATTGAGTAAAGGTTTTAAATACATTTAAGATGATATTTGCATTACCTAAATTTTAATATTGTTTAAAATGGGATCATCACGGAAGATCAAAGAAGAACTAAAAATGCTACTTTCAAAAAATGATAAATGATACTACGTATCGTTTTAAACACGATGTATTCAATATAGATAGCAATGATGTGCTACGAGTTGAAAGTTGACTGTTTAATGCAAATTTTTCATTTAAGATGAAGTATCGAATTATCTTGCCAGCTAATATTCGGGCGGCATACTTGATTTTTCGAGATGAACATCTGAGACTATACTGCATAGACCACCAATCCTTTTAATGTCTGCGTTAAAACAAAGATTTTCAGTCGCTAATGGAACCAATGGTATTATGCAGGATCTTTAATAATTTAAACATTATGATTATTAGGCCCTAACTTGTGTTAGTATATTTGGTTGTGTTCTGTGTAGGGCAACAAAGGCTGTTTACTTAGTGTTGGTAAATAATATTACCAACAAAGAATTTTTGACGGCAGTTTGACGATTTTATGCATGGCTGGGCCTTACAAGTCACATTTATAGAGACGATGGTTAAAACTTTGATGAAGCAAAATGGAAACTGAAAAATTATGTAATAATGATGACCAATATTATATGACACTTTATTCGTCCAGTTGCTCTTGATTTTGGTGTATAAAAGGAGGCAGGCATACAAATAATACAACAATTATATGAATAGTGTGTTTGGTAAAAAAATATATTTAAAGAGATGACGACATTACTAGCACAAATAGAAGCCAATGTCAATTTTCGACAATTAGGCAAAATATAACCGGATTACTTGGATGTCTGATCTCCGAGCCATTTCTTGATCAGGCATGCAAAAAACTTATTATATATACCAAAGAATCAAATATATTGGATATGGCAACGGGACACAGTGTTATGATAAGGGTAATTTAAAAAAAATTCAAATTGTTTAAAGTTCCTCACATATGCTGTCATTAAAAAGATCCAAACAATTTATTCGTTTTTACTTTTCTCGTACGATATCCACAATGATATGGCAGCAATTAGCATAAATTAGAAGATATTTATGACTAAACACCGCGCAAATACCAAAAACTATTATGCTTTGGTCGAGACATCTTAAAATTTCGAAAGTCTTAATACCATTCACATCTAGTAGTAAAACCAAAAACCGTAATCTTATTTAGGTTTGGCAGACAAATCATATATTCAAATAGTGCAGCGGTTAGTATCACTCGTTTCATCCTCAAATATGAATTCCCATTGAAATCAAATCAATCAATAATAATTTATCATAATTATTCAGATGAGTAACATATACAGAACAATAGATAAATAATCCAAATACTATCTTCATCTCCATATAAATATATACATAGTAAAATGAGCTGATGTGGAAAATAACTTAATTCCAAAGTGTCAACCCAACTCGTTTAAATAAATTTTGACTTTTTTTTTTCGTTTTACTACTCGTTTCTCTGTGTTTTCTTATCTCGTGCGCTGTATGTGTGCTTTTTTCCTCCATCCTAAGGTTAAAGTTTAGCATAAATATTTATTCAACCGAACTAACAATATAATTTCCGAGCTCGAAAGATATAAAAAATATGAATAATTTAATAATATAAACAAGGACATGAAGACAATTGGTATACGATCTTTAAGAAATTTTTCTTATACACTTACATACATTGGATGTATACGAAACTCGTATATTGATATAATACCAAACTAAATTTGTTACATCCACCGGGAATAAATCGAGTTTTTTTCTTCATCTGGAAAACACATAAATATAATTAGAATACAAATCACTTTGCATTTATGGGTGTGTGTGTGTGTGTGTGTGTGAGAGCGCTTTGTGGCTGTACAACTTTAAGTATATACAACTTACACATAAGTGACCATTTTAATGGGATCGTCAATTTATCATCATTTAAAGTAGCACAACAATATGGTGCGGTATTATAACGTAGCACAATGAATAATAACTTTGCCACTTTGTCGAAATGGTTTTTGGAAAACTTCCTCATTATTATATACAATGATTTCTCTAACGGTAATAAATTTATGTTTAGTTTCTTAAGGGAATAAAAGTTTATGTTTGATAGAATTTGTTTCGTATGTATATATATAGAAAAGACATATTTATGTGGGATAAAATTTATGTTGTTGTTGTTTGATGTTGCTTAAGTTATTTGTCTTCATTTATTCAAGATCAAAATGTAAGATTGTGATTATTCGATTCGAGGTTTTTAAAATTTTAAACTTTTATTTATATTTGTATTGATTGACATGGCTTTAAGAACCTTTTAATTGTAACAGGTAATAATTAAGATATATAAACGCTAAATTTTCATAAATTATAATTTTAGTTAAAGTTTTAGAAAATGTTTGAAACAAACATTGAGGGAAAATATTTCCATAATTGGATTTAAGTAAACTTATCTCTTTGTTTCAATATACTTGGTTTTTCATGGAAAATTTAGTCACCGTTTTGCAACTGATACACAATGTGAATGATTTAATACAATGAAATTAGAATGATTATGTTTATCTAATTGATATTGTTAATGTATAGAGTTGGATAAGAAACCAGTGAAATTTTAAGCTACTCAGAAAAACTTTGCAATATTATTCCATTCTTGAAAGCTTTTGATTAGAGTTTCAATCATAAAACACGAACTACTATCACGTGTTTTATTGTCAAATTTACGAATTTTGATAATTTTGTGGAGTATAATTTTGATAATTTTGTCGAAAATGATTTATTAAAACGTTTCAGTTTTTTGCAAAGGTATTTATGCTCAAATCGAGAGCTTTTGATTAAATTATCTTATATAAAAATCGGATAACTTTTTCGTGTTTATACACTCTACGATCTTTTATATTTGAACAAAAACTGTCAATTGTTTGACAAGCCTTTCTCTTGAAAAAGGAAAAACTCCTTTGCATCAACTGTACAGATATTGCCTTATACAGATATTTTTTTTAAGTGGGATCCATGTTCTTGGATTTTAAATAAATTTCATTTAAACAGGTACCAACGTTAGGTAGACAAGATTTGGTTTTGTTCCTTGTTGTAACTACTGTTTTCTTTCTTTTGGACTTCTAGGATAAAGCCGTTGGCTGTATATTATAAAATCAAGTGATAATGCTTATTTCTAAGATGGTAAAAGCTAATTAAATATTTGCTCGAATTACGCTCCAACGTTGTATTGTTTTTTCATCCTTCTTGTGCTTTTTGGGGGTTTTTTGCTCACAGCACAATTTTCCAATATCTTACATCAGTTTTGGCAATTGGCTCATTTGAACTGACCTCTTATTTTATCCAAGTTTTATTTGATGCTCACTATGATCTATACATTTTCTACTTGACTTTTTTGTATCAGTTAACTGGTAGCACGATTTTCTTTAATATTGTTGCCATCAATTGATTCAAAAAGCTTTACGAACAATCCATTTTCTAGTATCAATGATCTCCACTGGGCCAAATAGCTCTTCACAATTTCGGCATTTTCAGCCGGAATTTCTCGCTACTGTTCTTCTATTTTGCTCGATACTCTTTCACAATGAGGTGCTATTAGACCTCCTAAGCACTCCATCATCGTGGTTGTGCACTAAATACTTCGTATGCTCGGCTGAAACGAGTAGGTTGGTGATCTTTTTGGTTATTTTTGCTGATTGCCTAACTGTTTATTGTCAAAACAGCTCGGTTCCTACAATCCTATATTTTTATGTTTTTTTTACAATCTCTGATAAAGAGACCATTCAAAATAGTTTGACTGAGAATTAAAACTTAGACAACGTTTTATTTGAACGTCATCCGCAATGATTCCTTGCATTTGATTTCATTTCTCATTTTGCTGTTTTATTTTGGTTTTTATTGTCCAAGCTTCTGCTATTGCCTCATAGGAGGTTGTACATTTCCAATGTAATTTTTCACAAAAAGTTTAGAAAAATTGTAATAGTTTTAAACTATGAATAAACTATAATAATTTTTGGTTTAGTTTAGTTTCATGTTGCGGCACAATTATTATTTTTTGTGATAGTTCCATCTATCTAGATATAGCATTAACTAACTCGTTATAATTTAATTACGTTAGTTTAGTCGATTAAGGCACACAACTTAAGTTTATTAAACTTACTCTTCAGTTGCTTAGCTTATGGACCAGATTTGGAATTTAATTCACCTAACTTACAGTTTTGATGCTGCGCTTGTTGTTTAATTTTAAGTATAAGTTCTTTGGAACTGGTTTTTGCTCTTTATACTTGTGGCAATTTTATTTCCGTCACTGCTGCTTTTCTCAACGATAAAAATTGTATTATAAAGACATGTTTGGCATTGCTCCCAAAGTCTCCATATGTTTTGAAGCCAATAATAGAAATTATAGAATTTAATTTAGTTAAAAATGGTCACCAATTGTTTATAGTAATGGTTTTAGTGTTGGCTTAAACACATCACTGTTTTGGGCTGACAATACTTACAACAACCACTAGTTAGTTGTAAAAACATTGTTTAAAAGATCTTGTATAAAACATCGCAGTAAAATATAATTTTGACCTGTATTGAAATATAGCACAACTTTTAGTGATTAAAAAAAATCACTAACGAAAAATAATTATTTAAACTGCTACAATAAGTTTACATGATACCAACTCAAAACACGGAGGATTTACATGATATCAAAAAAAAACACTAAAGAAAATTTATTTTATGAGTACATCGATACTAGTCGATATAAAAAAATCAATATTATATTAAATTTTTTGGTTTTTAAATATGTTTTCAAAATGCGTTTAAAATTTTCATTTTTAGCCAAGATCTAGACTCTATATTAGACACAAAAATCCTCTCATCGACATTTTGAAAATATTATTTAAATAATTGGAGTGTTTTTAGACATACGTTTTTCTAGCAAATTACAAGAAATTATATCGATTTTTTTAATCACTAAAAGTCATGCTTAATTCCTATACTATTATCAATAATAAAATGATTTTTTTATAGACTTTAAATTATGTAATTATGGCTTTCACACAATTATTATAACAATTTATTTTTAAATTGGAATTAGTCATTGATTTAAGAAATTGCAATTGATTTATTTGAAATTTTAATTAAAAATTCTTATGCTAAGAAAGAAAATTATTTGCATTCTTATCCTGTTCCTTGTAAATTTTTTTTATGCTTAATTATTAGTAACAGGTAAAAATATGAAATAACTTCTCCTACAAGAAAAAAAAAAGAAAAATTATAATATATAAATTTTAGTGAAAAGCTGAAAAAGTCTTGAGATGTTCTAAAAAGCTCGCACAAAAAATAAATTATGATTTATGGTCTAGAATGTTTTTAATAAAACAAGTTTTTTTTTATAATAAATTTCACCTAACGAATGTTAAAGTTTAGTTTGCATAATTTTACTTGTGCATTTTCTAAATTAAATTTTTCAAAATTTTTAACCTTAATATGTAAAAATTAAAATATGGCGTAAAAAATAATTTATTAGTTGTGTTTTCTATTTATTTATTAAACTGCCAGAAAGATTTATAAATAAATTTAAATAAAAATATGTTCGTATTAAATCGTCATCAACATAACCAATTTTATTGAAATTTTGCGTGTTTGATAAAAAAGCTTTTTGTGTATTACATTCATTTTTATATAACCCATGAAATTATTATTCGCTTTTTATATATATATATATATATATATATATATATATATATATATATATATATATATATATATATATTTATATATATATATATATATATATATATATATATATATATATATATATATATATATATATATATATAATAATATATATATATATATATATATATATATATATATATATATATATATATATATATATATATATATATATATATATAATAATATATATATATATATTTATATATATATATATATATATATATATATATATCCATCACAATAAAACAACGCTGTGTCATATTATTTAAACTCAAACTTACACTTGAAAGCCCCTTTACAATGCTACCACCGGGTCAATTATATTTAGAAGTAACACGCAATATTTTTTTTTTTTTTTTTATTATGAATAATGAATTTATAATTGTAGTTGATTAAGAAAGGATTAGCTTTAATTTTGTGGTATGTAATATAATAGTTTGGTAAGGGTAGTGAATAACAGAACGAGGAAATTGACGAAAATGTTATGTTATAAATGGAGTATGTACATGTGGATATCGGGGGTTAGTTAAAGAATTAAACACAGCTTTGAATATTTAAGGTCAAAATTAGTTTTCTATTGTGTTAGAATATTAATAATAATTGAAGATAGTGTGAAAAAGCAAAATACTAAATCAGTTTGGTCACCTTTCCACTATATAAATAAAATATTTTCACACCACAAAATAAATCTTCAGCGACTCAAGCATGATATAATCTATATCTAAGTATTTACTTTAATCATACTACATTATCTTTAAATAAAATTTATATATATATATATATATATATATATATATATATATATATATATATATATATATATATATATATATATATATATATATATATATATATATATATATATTTATATATATATATATATATATATATATATATATATATATATAAACAGTTATCCCGCAAGTAATGCGGTATGCCATTTATTCTGCAATTTCTACGTTATCTGTCTAGAATTTTAAGTTATACTTACATCTTTTTGTATATAAAAATTGCGACATGTTTGCAGTTATAGAGTTAAAATTAAGAATGGACAAAACAGAAATAAAAAAATTGTAGTTTAGATCGTGAAGCAATCCGATTAAATTCAGTAAACGAATCTTTAATCGTTTACAAAAATAAGCCATCCTCGATTTGGCTGGTGACGGCTTAAGGTATGGCATCTAACATTAACCGTGAAAGAGTTGGGAGAACTTCGGCCCCAGAAAAGATTGCAGAGTACAAACACAAAAAAAAAAATAGCCAACAGGAATTACTCAAATTGAATTTACTATAAAAGCAATAACTATATGTTATCAAAATTACCAAAGAAAATTGCTTTACCCGCAATATGAAGTTAATAGGCAAAAAGGCTTCGGCTAACAAATAATCAGCAAAATTATATCAAATAAATTAAAACAAATAATAAACAAAAGGCGATACGATGCAGATCAAATTTTTAAAGCGGATGAGACTTGGATATTTTAAAGAGATATAGCATTTTGAAGCAAGAAAATGTCTTGCAGTGCAACATTCTTGCTGCGCAATGATAAATTAACTGTAAGCATTACAGTTTGATAGAGTTAGTTAGCCATATAAAAATAAAACTTTTAGTGCCTTTTGTTTTTATATGGCAGGTCAAAGAACCTTTCGGGATTTCTCATATTAGGAAGTATTTGTTTACATTGATGAGAACTTTTATTTAAAAAAAAATTTAAGTACTTTTAAAACATAAAAATATTTTAAGGGTAGCAAATATAATCCTCAAATATAATTTAGTTTAAATTAGTTTAAAAAGGATGTAAGTCAGTTTATAAATTTTTTATAACACTGAAAGATATTTAATGAACATTGTTAGATTTTTGACAATATAATCAAAATAAATGTTTCTTTAATTTGAAATAATTTAAATCATTATGTATGCCACGAGTACTTGATATAATTTTATTTTGGCTGTGTGCAGAATTATCGTCAATTAAATGTTAATATGATCTTTTACAAGGAGGTGATTTAAATTATCAAAACCATTGAATGATTTATTTTTAACTTTTATTCTCTGCAAGAAGCTCTGACGCCTTATTTTCTTGAGAATCGTATTAAATTAAAAATTAAACAGGGATATCATAAAATTATTTTATTTGGAATAGAAGATTTTACTAAAGATTAACTTTAGATGTTAACATTTATAAGGGTAAGCTTGCTTTCAGATCAGATCATTAGCATGGCTAGTAAAATCATTAAAGGAAGGTTATAATTTTTTTTTTAAATCGATAGACAAGGTGTGGCCAAACATATTTGTCAATCTTAGTGTGCTCGACGAAAATATCAACCAAAATTAAATTCAAAAAATTATTTCTTTATGCGCGAATTACATTCAACAAAATCGACTTCTGTAAAAAAAATCGACAAATGTAAGCCGAGAAACGAACCAGAAAATGAGGATGTTGATATCAAATTTTTTAGTGTTGTGAATCGTCATCTTTTTTTATAAACAGACGACGATACACTTTAAAATTGGCAAAATACAAAATATTATGATCACTAGATTGCACTGTAAAAAATGTATAGAAAATTATAGAATTTATGAAAATGTATGATCAAAGTGAAATGAAGGAACAAATTGACGGTTAGAATATACATGTAATCTTGTAGATTATAAAAATGTACATAAAATTATGTAAAAATGCGCTAATTTTGTGTAATATGTTTGCAAAATATTATTCAAAAACAAACAAGGTTATGTTTTTGTTTGGAAATGCCAAAATGAATTTGATTATTTCCCATTTTTTCATATTATTTTATTTCTCATGCTATCTCGTTTTAAATATCTACATCGATATAAAAATATCGTTGAATGTAAATCGCGCATTAACTTGTAAATTGTTTTTTTATATTAATAGAAACACTGCCCAAATGATAACTGACCCAATAATGGGCAACGAAATTGTATAACCCTGTAGTGAGAATGTAAAGCTTATTCATGAGAGTACATTCACATTTCAGAAACACAAAACAAATAAGGTATAAGTTGTGACACGAGTTGTTTAGGATAATTTGCTTTTTTCTTCTTCATTTGTGGCCTTTTAAGACCAAAAAATCCTAATAATAATTTAAGGATAGTCAATAAATATTATGACGTGTGCGTTCTAAAATACAAAGAATATATCGTTGTTGGCATACTGTTGCGTCTTTTAGTAAACTGCACTGAGAATCCGTGAATTGGGATTGTTCCATTGTGAGCAAACTTCAAACCCATTTGGACTAAAGCTTTTTCATGGCCAAATTTGTATGCAAAATATTGATTACACTACCAATTAATATCTGTTAGATCTCAACAATCTCAAGTCTTATTTTTTTTTACGATTTAAGGAGTTGATTGATGATTTCTTAAGTCACTGTTTCATTTGGCATACTAAATTGTTCAATTTTATTTGGGTCTGTAAAACTACGTTCGAAATTGGCAAAGCACTGCAAACGGTTGATAATACTTTTGAAGTCATTGCTGAGTGTGAACTTTTTTTTTTAAAAAACAAAGTTTTTTCAAAATTTGTTACTCTTTTGTTTTATATTGTGTTCAAAGTTGTCAAAGTAATGTTACCTAAATCATTGAAACATAGTTTACGGTTCATTTGCCATTAAGTTTTGACACATTTTGTTTGAAAGTTGCTACATTCTAGAAATCTAAAAGATTTTTAATTAAAGGTGCCATATCTGGGTTAAGTATTAGAAATAACTGAACGATAGTATATTTTGTGAAACTTCTGTTATCTTTTGTATAGTGGTATGGATGGACAATTAAGAAATGCGCTTGTGTTAACGGTTCTTGCTCGCCTTTTCATTGTGCACATAATTGTACTAAATTTAGCAACAAATCAATTTTAAGAAGTAAGTATTTTACGGTTTATATCTTCAGACTTCAGTTTTGCAATTTGTTGTTCCACTTTGGGAAATTCAGTAAGCAAGTTCTCCGTTCATAATAAACAAAGTTCCAGTTGTTCAAATATACTTTGCCAGCTCCGACACTCCATATTATAATTAATATTGCTTAAAGTGACTTTAATTGTGAATTGGTATTTTATTAGAAATATGCAAAACAAGTGACACGGACTTTAATGATTTCTTATAGTTAAAATATTTACCAATGCATTTAAATAATTGTAATATAGTATTAGTGTTGTATCTCGGTTCTCATTTTAGGTATATAGGGTTTGAGTTTAAATGTATATAGGGTTTGAGTTTATCTCAAATAATTATAGTAATTATAGTGTAACCCTAATAAATTCCTGCCATAGTTGAAATTTAGATTATTCCAAAATTTTCTACAACCAAACTACCGCATAGACCGAGGGATACCTGTAAACATATTCTATATATACTGAATATATATATATATATATATATATATATATATATATATATATATATATATATATAATATATATATATATATATATATATATATATATATATATATATATATATATATATATATATATATATATATATATAAATATATATATAAATATATATATATATATATATATATATATATATATATATATATATATATATATATATATACATATATATATACATATAAATATTTTGCGCGACATTAATATTTAAGTTGATCTATTATAAAACTTTACTATTTTCATGAACCATAATTGTAAACTTTATGAAAAATCACACAAAGCTTTTAAATATTTTAAATGTTTGATTTGATTTTACAATTATCAAAGTTGTCATCTAAAAATGTAAAAAAAAAAATTATATCTATCTATCTTCTTGTCATATTTTTTTGAGAGACGACAGCCAGAAAAATTTCTCAGAAATTATAAATTTAATATTAATGTTTTTTTGCCATATATAACCGAAAAGAGGCAATTTCTACGGAAATATGACAAAGATAATTGAAAAAGCTTGTATTTTATTTTTAACCAGAGTTATCAATTCATGGAAATGGTTTTAGTAGAAAAAAGCACAACATTTTTTTTTTGTTTTATATTTCCCACGTGTTTTTGTACAAAATGAAAATCGATTGATAAATTTAGGCATGCAAAGGTATATAAAATCATGCAGTAAATATGGCTCGTTTTGTGTCGTTTTAGTTTTTGCGGATGCCATGTTTACTAATTTTAATTTTTACAAAAGTTCAACTCATGGAAAATTAACAAACATAAAAACTTTTTTTGTCAACTAATTTGTTTTTTTTTTTTAATAAACCACTGTACTGAAACGAAATTATAATTTTTTGTTGGGTCGAGTTTAGTTTCGGTTGGGTTAATTTTATTAAAATAAAAACAACGAATTTTAAAAATGAGTGCATATAATTCGGTATATTTGGTTTATATCATTACACTGTTTATACGACTAAAACATCGAGTCAAAATGGTTTTATACTTTTTTTAAAGTTCTTGGAACAATATGAGAGGTTTTGAATTTATATTTCAACAGCAACGTAGTACAGTGGCAAAAAGTCGTAACAATATGAAAAAATCATGCAAACAGAGCAGTTAAAATAAAGTTTATTTGTGTCTCGGAACATTCACGATATATATATATATATATATATATATATATATATTTATATATATATATATATATATATATATATATATATATATATATATATATATATATATATATATATATATATATACATATATAAAACTTTATATTTGTACAGTAAAAAGGGAAGAAGTAAAATTTACGGTTTATAGTTTTATGGTATTTCACGATAGAATTAATTGAATGTGGTTTAAGAACTTTTACAGAAGATTTGATCTAAAAATGCAGAATTCTACTTGATATGTTTGCTACGATAATTTAACTTTGTAACATTAGCTGTTCAAATAGTAAAATGGCATTCGTAAAATAAATAAATGCATCGCAGTTGAATTTGTGCTTTTTATGTATATTACAAACTTGCTTGCTTAAACATTTGCAATGTTTGAAAACAATTAACGATTATTTTTCATAAGTAGCAATACTTAACCTTTAATTTATTATCTAACTAATAACATAAAAAACTTTTAAAAAAGTACACTCATCGGAATTAGTTAAATATTCTTATCGATAAATTTGTGGTTTTATGAACCATCTATGTGATTGTGGCAATAGATAAAAACACTGTGTTTTACTGTTTATCTCAAATATGGGAATTACTTAATCCAATTCAGACGAGACAATAATTTTGGAAAAAAGCATCTGATTTTAACATTTAAGAGAGTCATCACCAAAAAAAATTCAGCTTCATCGAAAGGAACCTCGATTTCTTCTTGGGGCAATAACATTTCTTATTATTAAACAATGACATAATTAGCCATCCATTGATGGCGGCAAAGAGTCTGTCATCAATGAAAATTACAAGTCTAATTTTTTTGCCATCAGTTTCATTTATAAAAATACAGTGATCTGTTTCATTTGGTTTCAACCAAAGATTGATTTAAAGCACTCGCAGTTTTAAGTATATACACCTTGCCGGAGTCATCATTGTATAAACTTCTAGTTTATTCTAGTTGCGTATAAATGTTTACATAATTCTTACCATGCAAAAACACAGATTTAATATTGATCTGGTTAAGACTAAATGCAGGCATAACTCCTATTTTTTCAATATTATTCATCCATTGCTGGAACATATCTTAATATGCAAAATTTGGCAGCATATTAGGCAGCAACAGTATGGAAAAACGAGGCGTTTCTCGTTTTAGTCATAGGAATAGATAACACTTTTTTTGTGGTTGTCACTCAATCTAATCTAAAATCCATCAACCAACTCCCTACACATTACATCTCACGATATTTACTAGTTTATAATTCAAAATCAAAACTCGATATCCTTTGACATTTTTCGGGTATGCTAGGCATTTACTAATTACTCTCTTGTGGATTTTTTTCAATATTCACCACCATTGTCTTGGGAAATAAACGAAAACGGATGCTTATGCTGCGGTATTGATTGCTTACGTTCAAAATTTGAGCATTACATTTATAAAAAAAATCATCGTTCTTACTAATTAACGTGTTTTGCATATTTAACAATTTGCATGCGACTATTTTGCTGAAATGTATAGGATTTCATCTTTTGCTGTCTATTACCTTGTTTGGATACAAAATTAACAACTTCCTTATTGACATATTCCTTATATATCTCCGTCTTATTATTAATCCGTCTGAAGGTTAAAATTGTAAATCATTAACGGTATCTTTTTCCTTGGTAGAGTGGAATTGAGATTAATTAATTCAGCTCCAATACACAATCAATGGTCTAAAATGAATGATTTACCAATCCATACTAAAATAGAGTGGATCATCATCGTGTAACTGTGCGAATGATTATGAAAAATAACGTGTAAATGAATAAAATAATAGCCAAATTTCAGTCAGGAACCTTCTTCAGAAAACCTCAAATGATCAGCACCGGTTAGAAAAAATAAACATGTTCAACAAAATTTAAAAAGTTGTTCTAACTGTTCCCCATGCAAATTTGTGAGTATAGAAATTTTTATTCCAGCGCCGAAAAAATTAATTAGTTTTGATCCAAGCTGCATATTCCCAGTACTTGCCATCCATTTTAGTAGTCATTTCATCAGAGTTCTCAACCATTTCAAATAAATTACCAACATTAAGTAATATTATTATTAGAAATTTTTTAGAACAGTCATGTGCTGCAATCGTGTATTTTAGTTTCACATTACAGTTCTGACTATACCATTGTTCTAACATATCTTAAAACTTTAGGGTTTGTTGTTTTTTTTTCGACCTATTAATTATTGACCTCACAACATCAAGTGCTATAAAAATAAGGTCAACTTCTGATCAGCCATCTAATATACTTTAGGATATAATTATAATTTAATTATAATTTAATAATTATGATTTAAAATACGGTCTGTCTCATTCTTAATCTAATTGCTGTGTTAATTTCCTAAATAAAAAGTTCATGTGAAACCACCCGTTTAACTACTGAATCATCAAATAATTTGTTTTCCTTCTTCTACGAAAGTGTCTTTCCAGGTCTATGTATTTCAAAAAGTTACTAAAATGGTTGTTGTAAAGGTTGTTAATGCTTTTAGTTTCAAAGAAGTTTGAACTGGATTTTATTACTGTCTGTTTTTTTTTCAGAATGATGCTATTTTTGGTTACTTTAAGTGGTTTATCTCATATTGTTAACCATGAAATTACAAAATCTATATTTTTGTAGATGGGAAAATGTTAAGTCAAAAATTAAGTCAAAAAAATGTTTGAATTAAGTCAATCATTTGATAAAGGTAAAATAGGTATTAGTTTTTTATACTGCGCGTGATTTCTCTAAATCATTACTATATTTGTTAATTATAATCAAACAGTGTATTTTGCGAATGCCCAGGTATGCCAGCTAACGCAGAGTTCTGTAAAACTTAAGAATTCTATTTGCAGCGGCTCTTTTAAAATGCAGGAAACTTTTCAATGAAAACGTTTAAACTATGAAATAGAAAATATGGCTAAATATGGTCATATTTTGAAGAATCAATGCCAATTCTCACTGATTTTGGTCATATTTCATACCTTACTAATATTCAACGTTCAAGTACTAAATTATACGAACTCTAACCATAATATGTATGGTAAATAAAACTTATATCGAAACAAATTTGTTCGATTTCTTTGCTTAATTACTAAAAATAAATTTTCAAAAAGTTAAAAATTCCGATACTTACGGCCATATAGATTTTCCCATTAAATAATTCCGATAAAGAAAATAACAAAATTTGAAAGTTTTAATATAAAAATTTAATCAAAACTGTATTTCAAATAAATAAATTAATTTTATTTTCCCAATATAAGTAAATATAGAACAACTAAAGTGGTAATAATTTCTTAACTATTTTCTTATAAATAGCAAGTAACAAAAATTAGAAACTTTTTTTTATATATCGTTCGACTAAATTTATTTGCTTATCAGCTACGAAAATAAAAACAACAACTGGCATTAAATATATATAAATAATTTAATGCATCTGAAAAACTTAGTTCAATTTTTCTAATAGAATTTAACTTGATTCTTCATATATACACTTATATAACATAGTATTTGTTCATACATTATATACACAATATATACTATGCTATATATTTGCACTAGTTAGTTATAGTATTTCTTAGTAGAAATTTTGGAAATATCGTAAAGTTTTCAATTTAATATATTATTTAATTTACTTTTTGTGTAAACAAAGTAAATTTAAAATATAGTTTTTTGTAAAGGTGTGTGTGTATTTATTTATATTTTGTAATTAAAAAATATTAATTGCAATAAATGTTTATGTTGATATTGACTTTTCCCAATAATTTTAAAAACTTAGTTATTTCATATATAGAAAAGTTATTTGGTTACCAGGTATAGACAAAGTTATTTGAAAAATACGAAAATTTACTAATTACACTGACTGCACCTATTGAAGTCGGTTATAGTACTTATATTAATAACATATTGTGACAATAAATTGAAAAGATTTAATATTTACAACGCAACAATTTATTGTTATAAGTAACAGAAGCTGTTCAAGCTGTTATTTGAATAATAGTATCGACAATTTTTAAAATGAAATATTTGCTTATAAATTAAAGCGATATTATCGTACTGAAGCAAAACGACAGTATCAAAGAAGCCCAAACCATATTTTTAGGGAGATGAAAGAATATGAATGGCCGTTTCATCTGTATCCACTCTACTTCACACCTGCGAGAAAAAATGATCCCAAACAAATGCTTTTAGAGCTTAAAAAATACTGAGTTTCTAACACTTTCAAATCTACGCTTAAAGTATGGTGACGTATTACATATTACTGCACTCTTCTTTAAACTAAATGATACAAACGCAGTAACAAAAAGAATTAAAGGTCAATAAATATTTAAAAAACACCAGAAGGAGGTTCGAAAATAACGTTAAATTATTATTTTTTAAAATTTCATCTCAATTACTGTTAAACAGCTCAACATTTTGTGAAATGATACGGGTTTAATATACACGTACCATAGTATAAATACATAAAGTACTACCTACCATCATAAGAAAAATACAGGTTACCCATTGATGTTCCAGATGTCAGGCCGATAGCATATTTTCAAAATATAGAATAAATATATGACATTTAGGTGATTTTACATATACTAATATTTGGATTATTTTAAAACGACACCAGGAGCGACATCTAACACTCATTGCCGGAGTTAACATACCATGGTAGAACTTTGTATATTATGCAAGTATTTAACCTTATTTTGAGGTAAATATTTCCTTAACATTTTTGCTAAACTTCAGAACGCCATATTTAATAAGAGGAAAACGTCATAATGTTGAAGAAAAAAAAATCAAAATTTATAGACAAACTTCAGTACTAAAAATGCAATTTCATCCCATAGGGACAGTTTAATAAAAGGTTGATTATATTATTAAACAGTGCAATTCAGCAATAACTTGGTGGTTTACAAGTAACTGTCGCAAAGTAATTTTGGTAAGATAAAGGAAATGCCACATTATTCAAGAAATGTTTTCAAACAATTCACAATGGGTACTTATCTAGCGGTTATAAGAAAAGAAAATGTTATTCATTTTTACCTTTTTATTTGCCTAAATATACGAAGCGCAATATTGTAACATTTATCCAATCAAACAGTACTACGATAAACACGATCTGCTGTCCTTATCAACGCTTATATAGTTAAAATAAAATAATTTTATTAGGCCCACTCTGCCACCAAAAGCTTAAACATTTTATAAATTACGACACACCCATTCTGTTCAAGGAATTGTTTTAAAGGTGTACGTGCAAACTGGTAGAATAATTTTTAGCAGAAATCAAGTTACCTTGAAAAGTTCTACTGGTAAACGATAGTGCTCCTTGTCGGTCAAATATCGAAAGTCTTTGCGATTAAGACATATGGGCCATCACTAAACGTTACATTAATTTGCTAGCCGTTGACATTTTGGAAGCATTAAAAGGGAGTCATCTATTAGAAAAAATGTTGAGCAATAAATCACTTAAGTCAAAACTTCTACAATTTAAGTCTTTAAGATCCAGCAATTTGTTAATTTGTATAGGAAAATAGGGAATAGCAATAAGTTTTTGGAACTGGCTTAAAACTTTAAATGGAGCTAGTGAACAAAACAAAAAAATTTATTTAGTGATGTATTCAGTCGAGCAAATTAAGGTTGTGTAACAGAAAACTATTCGGAAGCTTAATCACAGAATGGAGAGATTTTATTTATCCACATCGATAAATCTGGCAACCATGGCAGACTGCTCAAAATCATACTAATGTCAGTTCATTATATTGCTAATTATAGTGTTTTGAAGTATTTTCGTCTAATTTAAAACGAAAATAATATTTTTTTTACCAATGAACTCAAACCTAACAGTGTTATTGCGATTTATTTACCTGAAAAGCCTGAAGTTCAAATTGCTCGAGAACATTTAAACCATATCAATAAATATACGTTTTGTGTTTTGTTTATTTCTTTTTACAATGATATCGGCCGCATTGCCAATTGCAAAGTAAGTGGTCATAAAAGAACAGCAGCATCAAAGCAAATTATTAGAAATGCTCAAAAGTACTTTCTGTTAGCTTAACATTCACAGAAAAATAATGGAACACATTGCAAAAAGTTTACTGCACACAATTTTTCTCCTGGACAAACCAAAAATATATTGGATATAGAGAGCAAAGGAATAATTGCTTTGTTTACTTGCAATAAGCCGGTTACTAAATATAATATTTTATGGTCCGGCTTCATTTTACATTGAGCAACATGTAAACAAACAAAATTCGGTTTTATTTGCCAGAAAGGTCAGAATCTTTTCTATGACACAGTTCTTGTTTTGTAAATAGTAACAATACATAAGAAGCTACATAGGGAGCACTAGCATACTGTGTAACTAGCCAAAGAGATGAAAAAATGCATCTAAATGAAACCAGATCAGTTCATGTTAATTTAGTCAATGAAAAAGTTAACAAATTCCATTTATACATGCAGCCAAGTATATATAAGCTTGTCGAAACTTCAGAGACAATTAAATTAAGCAATTGGACGAAATTATGGAGTATTAAACTAAGTTACTAGTAAACTTTACTAATCTGAGAGTTGAACTATACCAACAAGGGTTAATTCATAAAAATGATCGAATATACGTCTATATACTTATTGGTACGATCTTTGGGGCAAAACTAAGGTAGAATGAACATATAAAAATGAAGAGAAATAAATAAAAATAAAATTCAGGATAATCGAGGAGTATGAATTTATGGCATGTAAATCTAGGTTTGTGCTATGTAAACAAACATTAAAATAAACCAAATGTTTTAAAATGTTTCAATTGAAATATGCAATAGTAAAAAGGACGTTGGTCATGTTTAAAAACTTTAAAGATTTATTTTAGGGCTTTTTAAAGAATTGTAGTTAATCTCTTGCATAATATAAATACACATAGTACTACCATGGTATATTAGCCCTTTGACTTGCTAGATATAGCTACTTGTATCGTTTTAAAATAATCAACATATTTTTATATGTATAATCACCTATATTTCATATATTTATTCTAACTGTTGACGATATTCTATCGACCCGACATCTGGAACCTAAATGGGTAAACTTTTTTTTCTTATGATGGTAGTACTATATGTATTTATACTATGTCTCTCGTTATATCTTATTAAAAAAATTTATTAAAAAATATATCTTATTTGTTGCATCGACAATAAGCATATATTTTACAAAGATGAAGTGTGTTGGAACAAAATCAAAAGTAATTAGTTTTTAGATAAATTTTAGAGTTTTTATAACTTCTTTTATTTATTAATTTATCATATCATGTGTGTGAACGATAACAATATCATTTAAATCAGAAATTAATTTTGGCTTTTTCTACTCCTAGAACGTATTCAAATGAAAAATATTCTATATATATTTTCATTATTTTATTTACTCGGAAAAATTGTGATTGTTTGCTAATTAAAACAACAAAAAATTAGTGAGCAATGAATTTTATATAACATTTTGGCTTGTGATTTATACCATGAACTTTGTTGGTTTGCACTAAAACCACGTATGACATTATTAAAAAAAAGTAAAATCAATTTCTGTACCAATATCATCAATATACTAACCTATATTTATATTATGAATATATATGTGGCCCACGCGCAGGTAAAACCTAAATATGTACGTCAAATTGAGGTTTTTGGTTGGATTTTCAATAGAATATCATCGATGTATTCATTATATGTATATTTTTTTTACATATATATATACGTATATCATTGTGGTACATGAAGTGCTTTTTGATGTTTTTATGGAAGTTTAGACTTTATAACAGTGGTTTTTTTAAGCAGAAACTTTCAAATATCTCAGAAAATAAGATCTCTACAAAAAAAATGTCCTAGATTAAAATTACATGATTCAGAGGCAAACAAACATTAGTGCTAAAATTAGTACCTCCCCTCCCCTCTTTGGAGGCAAGGCGGGAAATAATTTTGAAATTAAAATAGGAACCCCTATTTTATATTGCAGATTCGGATTCTCTGACTAAAAATAAGTATGGAAGTAAACTTTGGCGGAAATCATTGTTAACGTTTCCAAGTTAGTTAAGAAGGGGTTGGTGATTATTCGCCTGATGTCTTACTCATCGCTGACGCATTTTATCATTAAGTCCTAAGAAGATTACCATTTCTTTAGTACCGTGTGTTATTTATAATATCACGTAAAGCTTTCTTTTCGAAGGATGGTATTATTTTCAAATTGGTCGACCAGAGACTTCATCAAATATTTATATGGCAGGCCTTTATTTGGTTTTTCTAATTATGTTTTAAATATATAGTGACCGTGCAATTGGCGCAGTGGGTTAAGCTGAGGTGTTTCGGGCGGGAGGTACTGGGTTCCACTTCAAACGGTGGAAACCTGATTACGATTGGTGATTCACCTGATTACGATTGGTGATGACAAAAAACCCAATTATGACCCCCTGTTGGAGTGCAGAATACATGGGCCGAACCATCGTCCATGTCAGTACAAGCTGGCTGGAGCAATGCAATGTGCAGATAGATTTAAAAGCAAACCTGTATTCATGCGTCTTCAATTTAGCTAGTGACGGCGTAAGGTAGGGCTCGAAAGTTTTTGTTTATGGTTATTTTGGAGAATCAGGAAATTTTTGTCTTTTGATTTGTTTCTTAAATAATGATGTCACATATATTTTTTGTTATGATTGATATGAATAGCTCTTTTGCTGTGTATAAATGGCTGATTTGTGCCGACCCATATCTTTGCCTTAAAACATTGTGAATTTTGATTTGCGCACATGGCCAAGGATTATTTTGTCACTGAGATCCATCTTTAGCAGTCAAAATGTATTGTCTGAATTTCGGGGTATAGGCTTTTCCTCAATACTTTCATATGAGTCGTAATCTTCTTTCTGCTCTTTAATTAATTTTTGTTCAATACCTTAATATTCTTCGGTCTCATCATCAGCATTGGATACGTGGTTTTAGTACGTAGAACAACAACTGACATTAAGAAAAGGAACAATTTAGAACAAAAAATTAAAAATTTGGTCATACATCATTTTGCTGAGGGAGATGGTATATTTTTGCTCCATATGAACATTCAAACAGCCTTTATTTTGAATCTACCGTCTTGGCAAAAAAGAGTGTGTTAAGAAGGCGAATAATTGAAGACATGTATATATAGATAGTACAACAATTCATGATGGAATAGAATTTTGAAACTGGTAAGTGTTCGAAATTTAATTCTGGATTTGGATCGCAGAAATATGCAATAAGCTGTACATAAAATATATGTTACATGTTTTAGATCTATAAAAAGAAGATCCTTATAACCAACTATTGGAAAATCTGTCGTAATGCATCTTTTGCAATCTATCGGAGTGCATATTTTGCTAAGGTGGTTATGGACTATTCAACTGAAGACCATAACCTAAAAATAAACATATATAAGTGATCACAGTTAAAGGTTGCTGATATTTACTACAATAATGGAAGTATTTTACAAAATAATAAACCAACTTGGCATGGTTATTCCTATTCCACTTCATTTTAGTGGAATATCAGAAGCAAGTGGGAAATCAGACTCACATTAGGAAGGTCTAAGCTTTAATCGGATTAACTTTTAAAAATATAACTACACTTATATTCCAATAAAAATGTGCCTTAGTTCTATACCTCTTACGGTATTAAATGATGGCCCAGGAGATATTGTAGCCTAATCCTGGTGTATTTTGTAAAAGCAGGCCACTTATTCAATGGTGGCAAAAAAACACAATTTAGCAGTCAAGAATGAAGTGTTACTAAATAAAAAATACATTACTCCTTTTGCATTGGAAAATGGGTAAGGAATAGTCCACCATACTGATTTAAACGACTTTGTTTGTATATTGCCTAAATGTATTGCGTAAGTAAAAAAGCAACAAAACAAAGCTCAAGTTGAAGAAATAACCATATTAAGCTCCCTAGTAGTGAAATACAAATAGATTTTAGTCCATTCATAGTCTGTCCATTCTTTCTTCAAAATTTGGTATATACCACTAGCCATATTTTCGAGGCAAATTTTTTTTGAAATGTCGTTTTTGGAAGTTTTTTTTTTAGTTTGCCTTCCAAACATTACAACAAAAGTATCTCCATTAAGGCAAAGGCCAATCAATAATTTCAAATCAGATTTTGAATCAATTATTGTCGTTAGTTTTTTCAGTGTTATTTGAAACACTGCAGAACTTAGTTGTATTTTTCCTTTTGAGCATATAGAGATAAATAAACTATTTTGCAGGTGGGTTTTTACATTAAAAGTTTAAGTTACGGTTATTGCAAAAGATGACCATATTTCCCAAAATTAAAATATATGAGAACATTTTGCACTCCAGGGAGATAGGTTTCTCTTTAAGTATAGAGGTTCACTATTTGTCTATATCGATTATACGAACATTTCTTTTAACGTACATTTACGAATCCGATTAACTACATCATTCTGCCGGCTAATCATAACTTCATATTTGTAACATTAAATATTATGTCTTATGTTCTTCCTTCTCAACATTAAGAATATACCAACAAATACATCATAATTCTCATATAAACCAAAAAATAAAAAAATTGATTCAAATTTCATAATAAAACATAAAAAGAAAATACTTGGGGGAAAATTCCCGCAGTTTTGTGTTCATTGAAACAAAAAGGTCATAAAATAAGAAAATTTATGTTTTGTTTTTGTCTTATTATTTATAAAGGAGAATGCACAACGAAATCATAAAACATTTGTGGGATGGTCAAACACATATAATATATACATTTATACGATGCACTAAAAGATAGAATTGAAAAGGTCAGAACGGAATGGTGAACATATAAAAATAAAAATTATGCTGTTATTGTTATTTATGCTCCATTGCTTCGAGTGGTAACATTTTTAACGAGAGAAATAATAAATTATTAGAAAAGATTTTGGTCCCGGGTTTTATTAAATAACAAAAACAAAAAAATGAAATATTAGAAAAGTTTATGGTGCAAGTTTAATTATTATGATATTTTCTACTGTATATAGCGAGAAATATTAAAATACAAAAAATTGAAATATTGTTAACATTTTAAAACGATAATTGCAACCTGTTACATTGCCACAAAGTAAAAAAAACGATTATTTTAGGCAACGCAAATAAATCAAAGTATATTTTAATTTTTATATTTATTATGATTTGATGGCTTGTCACACCATACAACATTTTCAGCCATTAGTTTGATTGATCACGCACACACCGTATACATTTAAAAACTATTTAATTATACAGGTTTTCCATTGTGAATTACTTAAAATTTATAATGTTTCAATATTATATTCGAAATGCTATATATGATTAATTATAGGCCATTTACGTTAATTAAAATTGATGCCATAAAACACTCAGGATTTAACAGATTTTTATCGTATACCAAAATGCCATTAAATTAAAATACCCCGCTATGTATATATAGGTCGAATATATTAAATATAATTAGAATATTGTGCGTTTAAAAAACTATTTACGTGCTATATACTAAATCGTAAATCAATTCAGTTTTTTTATTATATATTTTTTTAAATTGTGTAGCCCCATAGTTCACTAAATTAATTATCGTTATGTTGTTCGTTTATCTACAAAAAAAATAAAAATGTACTCAATTTATACCAAACTAAATTATTTACGGTCAACTTGAACTGTTGGATACAGAGAGTACCAAACGAAAGTTAAAAAATAGAAAAAAAATTGAGGCAAAAAAGTCAAAATAGAAATGAGTTGGGTTGACACTTTGGAATTAAGTTTTTATTTTCTACTTCAAATAATTTGACTAAAATATATTATATTCTACGAATCTATATAGATATGGCCCCAAATTTAAATTCAATTTCGTCTACATGGTATATAGCTGTCGTTGTATAACTAATCGATTATATACCTTCAAGTTTATTTCATTGTTTTTAGATCCTACATGTACCTACGTAACTAATGTGATGGTTAAAAGTTAGTTTAGCAATTGAAAAACATTTCGAATCAGTTTATTTTATATAAACCGGATGTGGTGAAAGATATCAAAAATAAAAATCATGAAGTGCTTTAACCGTTTAAAATACTAAAGGTTAAACTACTCGTTACTATATAACCTTACGTTTGAAATAAGGTCACACTTTATAAAAACTGTCAACGACATTAACAAAGGAAAATGGTTTCCTCAATTTGACAGATTTAATTTCAATTGGCAAGAACTTCGTTCATGTATTTATTTTAGAAATCTAACATTTAAATAGTTAGTGTTAGTTTCCAAGAATATTTCACTCATTTATTTATAGGCCATTACCACCATTACTACCGCAAAATATATTTCCACTAGTGATTTAACATCTTTCTTTACGACAACGATAAAAGAAGGAGTAATTATTTATTTTATTTAGCAAAAAAACCACAATACCTTAACGAATGAAAAAAATGTTTTAACAATATATTGGTTGTAGAAATTATTAAACTTGAACATATGGCAACTAACTAAAAAAAATTAATCCCAGGCAGTGAGCAAAACCAAGATTTTGTAAAGCATGTGGGTAGCAAGGTCCTTACGGGTGGTGATTATAATACAAAACTTACTCAATAGAGTTCAAGCTTAATGACTTCAAAATAAAGAAAACAACCTTCTAAAGCATGTAGAGAAAGTGTATGCATTTTTTATCGGAAAACATTCCAGTTATTGGACTACGGATAAAAAAAACTCCTGATCTTCAATAGACTTCTGTAAAACTAGTCCGATTGTTGGATCATGCACCAACCGTCTGATCATGCACCGATTATAATAACATTGGGCACTGATTCCCTAACAATGGAAGCTTTGCCACATTTAAGAAACAAAAAAAAATGGGATGAAAATTGTAGTAAACAAATTGAAGAAAATTGCAAAGTGGGTATTGCTCTTAACACACAAACAAATATTGATGCAGCAGAAGCACACCTCAGAGATTTTATTGTAGAAGCATCATAAAAAGCAAAACTTGATATAAGTGTTTTGAAAAAGCTAATAGGGTTTCGCGAAACATCCAAAAGATAATTCAAGAAAAGCGAACAATTCGAAAGCTATGATAATGACAGAGATGGCTAAAATTAAAATGAAAATTAAATCATGCAGGTTAAAGCCTGAGATAACCTCTGAGAGAAGAAGAAACTTAAGGTGTTCAAAATTATTTATGTTAAATTTTGCAAACATAGAAAACAGATCACTATTTATGGAAAGGAAAGTAACTATATATTTGAAAGGCAGGCAAACTTGTGAAAGCTAATTGGACCTCCAAATAGAAATGGGCTAAAAGTTATGAATAAAACCATAAATCCGGCAAAAACACCAAGACATGATCTTAACACCGAGAAAATAATAAAATAGTTACCGAACAAATGCATTTAACTAATAACGCAAATTTTTAACGTAATAATGCGGACTTAACCAAAAGGCAATCAACAAATTGGTATGCTTACGGCATAATATTATAATAGAACAATTTTTCTAGTCAACATGATTGTAAATGCAGTCAAACACAATTTGTGGGGTTTAAATATGGTTCTTGACATAAAGGATTAATACACAAAGTTAAAAATATTCTGCCCAAGGAGTTTCATTTAGTTTTTGAAAACTATTTTCTACAATGACTCTAATACTTATTCAAATAAAATTAAGCAACCACTGATTTAAATGATATTCTAGCAGGCGTTTCACAAGAAAGCGTCTTAGAACCAATCGTACACTTGCTTTGGGTACAGTTGCATTACTTTTTGTCAAAAAACCAAAAATTTCAATATTTTCTTATGAAACAGCCATCTTGGTGTGTCAGAAAGAACTCCAAACTGTTTCAAAACATTAAAAGTGAACAAAAATTAAACAATTCAAACGCACATGTTCCCCTGGTGAATTAATTGGTTTTACTTTTTTGCAGCAGTCTAAAGTATCAATTTAAAAAAACTCTGCTAAGATGTAATGGCTGATTGGAAGAAAATCAAGATTATTACTTGATAATAAAATCAAGCTATAAACAAAGCAATACTTATGCTCATACAAACATATGCTTTTCAGTTATAGTGATACGCCGGTTCAAATTAAGAATTTTGGCAATAAATTTTGGTGCAAAACACCAATATATTATGACATGAATATTAGAATCCGCCGCACTAATGCCTTCTCCGGAATTTGTTGAAGTATCCAAATAAGATATCTTAAGA
Organism: Tipula confusa; assembly: GCA_963556175.1. Lineage (NCBI taxonomy): Eukaryota > Metazoa > Arthropoda > Insecta > Diptera > Tipulidae > Tipula > Tipula confusa. Next base: position 18,200,946 of record OY744476.1, on the reverse strand, counting down.
TAACAGCAAGGATTTTCAACTTCAACCTTTTATCTCAACGCATGTGTTTCTTGTCCACATAATATAAATACATATAGTACTACCATCATAAGAAAAAAACAGATGTCGAGACGATAGAATATCATCAACATTTAGTAAAAATATATGACATTTAGGCGAATATTCTTATATTTTATAACGATACAAGTAGCGACATTCTAGCACGTCAATGGGCTAACATGCCATGGTAGTACTATGTGTATTTATATTATGTTGTCCGCCATGTTTTTTTAATTGTTCATGGTAATGTTAATGCATTTATCAATCAATAAAGTTTAATTGATGAATGATTTGTAATGATTTGTGTCAAATTTCTATGATGGTCTCATAGATGAAGTGATTTAACGCCAATAGTTGCGACTTCTTATCCAATATTGTTTCTTCTTTCAATGTCTGAAATTTTATACGGAAGAATTTACATTATTCGAATCTTTGTTTCTGGACGTGGGCAAGTTTCAGTTCCGGTACTGCTAGCGAATATATAAATGAAGTCATTGGTAATGAACATTGGAATGTATGAACCTTTGAAAGTACATAAATATGCACTTTAATTTATGGGTGCTTATTTTAAACCTTGTCGATGAATTCATCGTTGTCATAATTTGATTAAAAAATATTCTTTAGGGAAGTTTTTTTTTTCAAGAAAGTTGATTAGCTGGATTTTTTGTTTATTGGTCTGGCTTACATATAATGGTAGAATCAGTTCAACCGTTTAAATATCTACATTTGGGTAGTCAATGATTTTTTGACATATTATTATTCTTGAACACGGGATAAAAAGTTTGCTGCATTATTACTTCCAATTTGGAACATATACATCTTTCCTAGATTACGGGAACTCTTTTTACAACCAAAAAGATTATTATAATAATTCGAATTAATTTTACTAGTCGAATTTTTTTTTAATTATCGGGGGATAGAGCGAATCACATTAGTTTCGCTGTATTTATAATAAGCGTGCAAAACAGCTACCTGTAGAAAATTTTAAAGATGGTTAGAAGGGTAAATTTATATTAAAATTTAATCCTAGTTCGATCTGCGCAATCACCGAGAACTAATTCTGTTTAGTTAAACTAAACCCATACATCAATGGACACTCTAAAACTCCTGAATTATTCCAGAAACCAAAACCTCGGCATGAGACCCCACTACTCCAAATTTAAGCATCAATTTTATAAATTTAGCCTTTGTAAGTCTAAAAAAAAACAAAACCTTATGTAAAGAAACAAAAAACGCTTAAAAAGCTATGGAAGTCAATGATCGCATAAATGTCATATATTCGGAGTCTGTCACATTTAGAGAAAGATTTGATCATTACGTTACCATTACGATTTTCGAAAAAATATTAATGAAAAGTAATTGGAAAACAACTTAAGCGTAGCAACTTGATAGTGTTTGATTTCCAGTTACAATTTATTGCTTGAACGATAACGAGGTTGTTGAAAAATGTGGATAAATTGAAGTTGCAAATTTAATTTCTGGTCAGGCAATTGTCCTAGTCAAAACCAAATCGATTTTAATATTTTTTTAAGCATGCGGGAATCTAATCTATATTTGTCAGCATTTCTCAGAAATATTGGAAAAAAACATACATAAAACGAAAAGGACCATGATGAGTATTGAGTAAATGGACGCACAAAAAGGAATATTTCTTTGGTCATAAGAAAAATAAGTGAAATTCTGAACAATAAATGAAATAGACCTAAGAAATTATGCCTTGTGACTACAGATTTATGCCAGAACAATGGTATTAACTACAAAAATGTGCCAAATATCTCAGGTATATACTATATAGTATCAAGAACTAGTCAAATAGATCCTATAGATTTTATAACACGTACAAACGGATTCAGTTCCCTAAAATTATTAAAATTGAAAAACTGTATACCAATAAAATAAAGTATAGCCATGTGTATATAAAGATCGAGCTAACCCCATATCGTTTAAAAGTTAGGTCCTAACTAAAATTCCAAACTAAATTCCATCTATAAACTACAAATTCTGACAAGCCAAGCCAAAGTATAAATACACTTAGTACTATCATGGTATGTTAGCTCATTGACGTGCTATATGTCGCTACTAGTATCGTTTTGAAATAATTAAAATATTTTTCAACGTATATTCGCCTAAAAGTCATATATTTATCCTAAATTTTACGATATTCTATCGACCCGACATCTAGATCATCAATGAGTAAACTATTTTTTTTTATGACGGTAATATTATATGTATTTATACTGCGGCAAAGCAAACTTCTACATTTTTTGAAAAGTTGAAAAAGTTTTTGAATGTATATGATCTAGGGTTATTTGTTTATGTTAACATTAAATTTTGACCCCAAAAATGATCTGAAAGATCTTGTAAAGGATCTCAGTAATTGGTCAACTTTGACCAGTATTACTATTGATTTGTGGTAAACAAAATTATAATATTTCTCAACAGCATTGATTTTTCGTTGGCCAGTTAAATCTCTACAAACCTCGAAATTCGAAAAATTTATCGATTTTACGATAAAATCATTTCTGTTGGTAAATTTGGGGTGGCTCATGTTCAGTTTTTTTGGTTATTTACGAACTTTAAAGATTTATATGCATTATATTATAGATGTGAAGCTGTTATTTTAGCAGTTTAAAGATACTTTCACTTGTAAAACTGTAACTTCTTAGCCAAAACCTTTTGCCTAGCTCCTACCATCCTTCGTTTTGTTTCATTTTCTTGCCAATGAGCAAAAGATACTGTCCATTTCTGTATCTTGAATTGATCTGTACATTTTACTTTAATTTGTTTAACTTGTAATACGTATAATTGTTTGCTTTAATTATTGCACTAATTTATTGTACACCTATATTCGTGCGTCCTCGATTTGGCTGGTGACGGAGTAAGGTAGGACGTTAAAAATTAACTGCGAAATAGTTGGAAGAGCTTCGGCCCCAGAACAGATTGCAGAGTTTAGAAACAACCCAAAAAAACCTGCCAGAAATTAATATTTCCAGTAATTTACCCGAGACTGATAGCCCTAGTTATTAGGACTGTATTGAATTTGGATTTTTCAATGCAATAATTGCAAGTATGAAGATAGATCCATCTTTGCTGAATCGCTCCGATTCAGCTAAGATGGATCAAAGAAGGGATTTAATCAAAGCGTGTTTACTAAACGTAGTTTTATTGTTGTTCACCATCAGTTTGGATTCTCTGTACGTGAGAAATTTTAAATTTTGTTTTGAAATATCATGATCTGTTGGTAAATATCAGATAATACATATCAGATGATCTATAATATACAAAAATTATTCTGCCACAATCCTACAAAAAATATTCTGCAACTACATATTTTTATAATTAATGCCATTCGTTTTTGGTATGCTTTGCCAATTTTTGTACCTGTTGCTTTTTTAGTGGTTGGATCGTTAGTCCGCCAAAATGATTTTCCTTTGTGGGAACAGTTTTAGTGGTACGTTTTTCTTGCATCATCGATGACAAAGCTTTTTAGTTTGTGCTTAACGTCCACATCTTCTTTGCACTTATTTATTAGATAACGTGAAACTTTATCAGAAGATTAATTGTTATGATGTATTCGCTTGTACATTTTAAAGTTGAAACTATCTTCCAATGATCAATAGACGTGTAGTTTTTCTCACTGCTCAATCGGTTACATAATATGGATTACAACCCACCACTCACAAAATGCCACCTTATATCAATGTTTGATTCACTTTTGTTGCAAACGATGCTTGGCTGGTCTTATTTATTTATACAAAAGAAGTTCTTTTTGACTAATGGAAGTTATGAAATAATTTTGATTAGCGCTTTCGATCCTTATTATATTATACCCCGCTTATTCACCAAGTTTTTATTCCTACATATTTCTCATCTCCATCATCGATTTCAAAATCTTTACAAACTACTAAAAACATATTAATGGTCACGGATCTCACTGACTTGAACATTTAGGTGGATTATCTGAAAGAAAAAGAAAATGTAAACCGTATGTTTATTTGGAATTCAAGACAAACAAAACTAACCAATCAACCTGACTTTAAATCTCCTGGAAAAAAATAATTTAACATCTACACATACATACATAAATATATATATATATATATATATATATATATATATATATATATATATATATATATATATATATATATAATATAGTGCAAAATAACTTCAGATTGCAAAAACTGCTTTTACCTCACCTGGAGCAAACTACCAAAATTCATTTTGACTTACATATTACATATTTTCACTGTATTACAAACAAGCATAACTGGAAATATTATTTCGGAAGTGATTGATAGGAAACAAGTAAACTATAGTAGACTTTAAGATATATTGCTTTTAAAGCTCTAAAATTTACCCTTATGCAGTTTTTTGGTCCTTGCTTACAACTTATTTGGTTTCCCATCGTCAGGTAATAGCTATAATTCAAAAATAGTTCGAGAAATATCACCAACAAACTTTCCGGTGAGAATAACTTGAAGCATTGAATATTTTTGAAATAAATTATGACTAAAAATTAAACTATTTCAAGCATGTCAATATTGTTTATAGGAGAAAAAACTATAAATTGTTGTCGCAAACAATTACCATCCTTTCTAAATGTTAAACTGGTTCATGTACCAATTTGTACTATGAAATTATATTTATGTTTAAGCTTTAACTCACGATTAAATCGAAAAAGTTATATTCTAAATTTTTTTAGCGAGCGTGCACATAAAAAATCAATTCAAATAAATTGTATGTACATGGTTTTCTAAAAGGGGTAACAGATCTATGATCTTGTTGGAGTGTTTACCTCTCAGATTAGGTTGAAACAATAACTTAGTAATCCATTTTTATATTACTATAGTAAACTTAGAGCGCACATAGAGGAAAACCCATTATAAATGTCAAAAATATAGTATAGAGAGCACATAACATTGTCGCATAGACAAACAAAACGGTGGAAGATTTTCCTTTCGTCGGAAATTAAATAGTCACGAATGTTTTTTTTTTATGTTTTGCTATCCCCATTTTCATGTCATTTAGGTATTTGTATTCATAACAAATAGAAAATTGGTTTTTCTCGTATTTTCATGTTTTGATACGTGAACACATTTCGAGAAGATATAATAAAACTGGCTAAATCAAAAATTGGTTAGACTTTTGCACGGTAAACTTTTTGTAAATAAGTTTTTTTTTTTTGGAATGTAAAGCTATATTACTCTGCGGTAATTCCAAGGGGACATGACAATTTTATTTTGACATAACACCTAAGTTTACATTGCACTTAAAATATCAATTACAATCTTGTCTTGTTATATGTTATATCGTTAAAGAACATTTATTGTAATTTTGATTGATGACATTTTTTGTTGACTTTGCAGCTTATATGTAACTGTATATATGTAGCCATTTATAATTAACTGATTACAATTTTTGCTGCATAAGAGTATAAAATGAGCAATCAGTTTAAATAATTCTATTGGAATTTTCCTTTGAGAAAGTATCTTTCAATATTTGCTGGACTACAACCGTGCTACTATTACAGTAAAAAAAGTGCAATCAAATACTCACCAGCCAAACCAAAAATGCACAAATACAGGAAAAATATCTAATTGGTTTTTATTGACCTTTTCTCCTGTTCGAGTAAAATTTTTGTATGTGGCATCATAAAAAGACTAAATGACCATATTGAAACCATGGTTGTATATATACCGACATGCAAACTTGCTCATCGTCGTACTTGTTTAACGGTTCAATATGATGGGACTTTTTGGCGTGACCCAGCCATTTATTAAGATGGCATTTGATAAGTTAGAAAATATCAAAATATATGAGCTATAGTTCTATGCGATTTTATGGGTTCGAAGAGCTATTTTACGCTTTTCCTTATGAGTAAAAATAATTTTGTGTAGCCTTTGAACGTCAAAAATTAGCTTTTGATTTCTTAGGTAAGCATTCGCATAAGTGCTTTATATTATATAAGCTTATATAAGCTTGACTTTATATGACTGTGATAGAAGTTTTGATCGCAGAAGTTTCAGTTCTACGTCAAAAACTTTGTAATTATAGCAACACCTGGTTTTAATATTTGCTTGTAAATAGATTTTTGAAGCTGATGCCTTAATTTGAGCTGCTGTAATCAGAATCATCATCTCTAGTGCAAATTTTCACTAGAGATGCCTCTAGATATCGTCAAAAACTATAAGTATTGTTAGCGGTTGTACAAATTTGATCAGAATGGTTGAACTGCTGAGTTAAAATCATCTTTGATAGTTTCCAATGATTGTTTGAGTCTTTTTTTTATGTGCTATTTTCTAATATTGATATATAGCGAAAATCGGTTTGCAGAGCTTAGTTAAAAAGGTTACTTCTTCATTTTTAACAAGCACTACAAGATTGAAATATGGACTGGCCATTTTGAAACTTATCGATAGCAATCTGACTAGCAAATTTGGGGTGTGGAACAGCATTTTTCCTTATTAATCGAACCAACATGGTCATTCTTGTCTAATTGAGTTTGAAAGTGGGGTCGTCATATCGCAATTCCCTTTCCCATCGTTGGCAATGAAATATCTGCAATATGTGCAACCTTTTTGAACGTTTTCAATCTAGCTCCTAATAATCTCACAATTCTTTTATCAACAAAAGTTGTTGGTTTACTTTTCTTACATTTATAAATATTTCATGGGTGTTAGCCTTTTTATTATAGCTTCTATTTATTGTCAATGCTAAGGTTGCACTGGTAAGTGCTCCATTATTTACGAGCTTTCGGTGGTCATATATCAATGATTGTATGTGTTGCGTTTGTAAAGATGGATTATAATATTTGTCCCAGATTTTGGATATTGAGTAGATCTTAATAATAGACTTGTTATTTTTGGTATTTCACTACCTAGTAGACAACCGACGTTTTTAGTAGACCACTGACTTTTTTGATCATCTTTTAAAATTTGATGATATTTTACCTGTATATTTTAAAATGACAAGCAAATAATCGCTGTCCATTTCAGTATTTCTAAAAAATCGAACATAAGTATAATGCTTGTGGAGTGTCTTCGAAATTTTGACGTGACCTATTTGATTTAAAGTTACTTCATCAGTTGATCTTCACGGTTCATTGTGAATTTTTCTAAGACGTAGGGTTGTTATTGAAGTAACTACACTATATTACAGGTATATCAAAGCAAGTTCAATGGTGTGAAATTACCATCTTGATGCCAGCTGTTTGGGCCGATATATGTTGAAAGTTCAGCGCTCATATCAATTCTAGCTTTGAAACCACCCACGATGTAAAAGGAAACTTATGCCAAATTCTCCTATGCTATGATGGCTTGAGTAACCGTTGGAAGCCACTCACTTACCATCTGAGCTCCTGCGAAGCCGACACGACAATGAATAAATTTCCACTTTACACATTAGTTTATGATCCATGTTCTTATTCGTATACCTCGGTTCTTGTACATTTTTCTAAGTGTTTGTTGTGACGAATCCAACATTTTTTTATAAGATTTGGTAATATTAACCTGCCGCCCAAACCACTTGCATATGTGTGGATTACGTATAATAGTGATCGTGTTACCTCTTTAAAATGCCAGTTTCAGCCACTACCGGCATTGCAAAAAAACTTTGAACATTTTTTGGCGCCAATTATACTCGGAATTATGTTGGGAATCATTGGCGATCAGCAATTGCAAAAAAACGGAAACTTTCGTTTTTCTCTAGGTTTTATATTTCGAACTATTTGGACCAACTTAAAGTTTTTTTACAGTCTATTTTATAAACTATCTAGAATAATAAGTCAAAAATGAGATTTAAGATTATCTAGGGTAGTTTTGATGATTCTAGAAAGCAGATTTTCCGTAAAAATATTTCATACTTTTTTTCGAAAAAATCCTTTTTTTTTCGGAAAAATCCTTTTTTTCTACAGTCTGTAGCGTGATAAGTTGAGAATCGTACAAGTGGATCTAATTACTTTTTAACACTTTTGCCTTAGTACCAGATACTGGTTGGACACGATTTGTTTCTAATAACTGTTTTAATTTACGAAAGATAAATGAAAAATGAGATTAAAAGTAAAGAGAACATCTCCTGGCCGTACATTAGAGCTAATTAAAAAAAATATCTGTTAATATACTCAGACACCATAAAGAAAAACATAAACTACTCCGATTGAGTAACAAAAAAGTTTGCTAAAAATCTGATCACCTGATATACGTCATGAAATGTTTCGTAATATTTTGAAGAAATCATCCTCAGGCAAAAAACTTTATTAATAGCTGATCGAATTGGATAAAATCCTCCTTCAATATCCTCCACTCCAGTTTACATATACATCCATTAAATACTGGTACATTTTAAATTATTTTTAGCACACAAAAAGTGGTAAGCCATTACAAATTTACGAAAATATTGGAATTTTCAAAAGCACAAGACACAGTGACCAAATTATATCAGCAAAAGCTTTAAACACATGTTTTAAAATATTGTACAGCAAAAATGCAATACAAATATAGTTGGTTTAATAATTTTTTAGATCAACATAAATTTTGGTTTTTCCAAATAAATTTTAATCCTTAAAAAACCTTATAGTGTTTTTATAGTTCAGCCACAAAACATGGCAACCATACGGCTTACAAAAATTATTTATATTTTAAAAACTGTAACGAGTGTATATATCCTAATTATAAAGAATCGTTTTTTTATAATCCTTTCGATATGTCCTTGTGTTTATTATTTTTAAAAAATACATCGGGAATATCATCAAGCAAAACTTTTCCAACAAACAAACCAATTTTGTATTATATGTGTTGTAAAATTGTATCATGGATGTGTATAAAAAAAAAGTAAGAAGTTCAAGATCTGTGGGGAGTATGCGGTGTATGGTGAGAAGCAGCCTTAAAGTAAATAAAAATTATCATAAATTTTATCTCAATTTTCTTCTCGATGTTTTTGCTCTTAAGACGATATATGGTTTATCTATATATTATTGCTGTGAAATACGGTCAAGAAAATGTGATACTCGTATATAAGGTTGAAGTAATGGTTATAAATAATATATATAGCTATATAGCATATATTATTACGAGTGTTAAAATATTTAAGAGCATACCGTAATTTATGTAAAAAGTTCTCTTGGTTTTGTTTCAAACAATTTTTATGGCAAAATTATGATTTAAATGGTTAAATAATTTTAGGGTTTGGTTTATTGGAAAACAGAAAAATGTTTTTTGTACTTCTTCACTTTGGGATATCTTCTTGGTAGAAAATCGATTTTCAATGGAGTTGGAGACTATTTTTATTGTTGTTGTTATTTAAGTATATATATGGTTGAATTGCGCTGGGAATATATAAAATATCATATACATAAGCCGGCAAAGAAAATATTTTTAAATTGATTTATGGTAGAAAATTTGTATTTTCATTTTGTTTTATGCTATTTCACCTTATCTTGGAAAAAATATCGAAAGTTCCTCATTCTTCTTATATACACCGCACCCATTCATATATGACTAGAGCAAGAAAATACTTTTCCTATTTCTCGCATTTGATTTATATAAAAAATTTATTGTTTTTTATCCTGATTTATCCTATTATTTTGATATTTTCCAGCTACTAGAGCAAAAGACAGCAATACATACGAGAGTATAAGAAAACAAACAAAAAAATACCAAACAAGAGTTCATCGTGATTAAGAGCTCCATTTACTGTAGTGGGGAAGATGTTTTTTTTTGGCTAAACAGCATTTTTTGTTCTGTTAGAAGTTATCTCTTTCGAATAAAATTTGAATTAGTTTTTTATTGGCAAATAATGTTGTACGGTGTTTTATACTTTAAAACTTTTACAAGGGAGCGAAATTTAAGCTTGGCAGAAAAGATGGGAACGAAATATTTATGATACAATTTTTTTTTCAAAGTGTACTGAAGGCTTAATAAGTAAGTTTCGGTGATTCATCATCCGGCGAGGAAATATCGCCCATATGTACAACGATAACGGCACCAATTTTTGAGGGGCTAGTTATCATTACAACCCAAAAATAAACATTTTATTCCACCGTCTGCCTTATACTTTGGCAGATTATGAAGCAGGCGTAAAGTCCATAAAAACTGACAAATGAATATTTATAGGTGACACCAAACTAGCATTCTAGGGAATGACAACTATACTCACCTAGATTGATGCCTGCCTAAACTCTAGACCGCTCTATCCACTAACGGAGGATCTCGAATCACCAGCAGTGTTGTCCTCGGAGCACTTTTTAATCGGAGATGTAGTAACTGATCCACTAGGTGAGAAATCTTTTAGGCTGAAATCATTACTCGAGTACAGTTTTATGAAAATTGATGTAAGATTATTTACATCGCTTACAACATCGTCCGTAATGGCATTAAGAGACAATAAGCCTTACACCCGTGGATGTTGTTCTACTTTGAGATGAATTACAAACAACAACAATATATAACAACAATATATGTGGGCTGACTTTCGTGGTAATCAAATCACAAACAAGTATAGTGTCAAGAGAAAAATCACCAAATGATTAAGGCTTCCTCTACACAAACTTATTTTCGACCAAGATAAAATTGAATCCATCATACCACTAGCACGAAGGCAACTACTTAGTTGCACCACAAGATACCCCATGAAATCATATACTGAGTCAAGGAGTACGTAAATCTATTGAACAAATCTTAGAAGATATATATTTGAAATATTATAAAGAGAAGCCGAAAACAACTAAAGCCAGCCCGGTTACGGCTGTTGTTCAATCAAACAGTAATTAAAAGGCTTACCCCTTTCGGAATACTCAACTTCAACTGATAGCCAGACTATTAAGGTCTACAGATCATTTTTTTAGGTCAATAATCTGATCCATGGTTGGCACAAACCATGTCATTCCAAATATATGATTTCGCCTAAATGTTTCTTGGTGAAAATTAAGTATTAAAACATTGCATGATACATCATTAGTGGTGGTTATGATTATACATACGTTTTAACGCATTTTAAATACTAAGCAGATATGTCCGTTTACAGTTTTTAGAACTAGTTATAGAAAATAAAATGAAACATTTCACGATATATTGAAAAATAAGTATATAAATTATAATTGGAAACTAGCCCTATTATACGTTTTATACAGGTAGATAAATTGTGTCCACACTAAATATCGAAAGAAAAAATAAGACATGAACCAACATTGCCCCTAAATGCAAAACCAAGATACAAATGTTTAACTCGTGAGTAAAATGTTTATGAAGAAGTACCTCTGATGAGTATCGTTTTGACCAACTAAATAACAAGCATCGACCTGCACAGAAGCAAAAACTAGTCTGAAGTTGAACCAAACTAATAAACCATATTGTTGGTGCAGAAATTCGTAAGTATTTCTGCATCAACAATACGGTAAAATCCTAGTGGCATCAAGATTTAATTTATTATGTTGCTGCAAATTTATTCGTTTGTGTTTACAATATACAATTAAGTACATACACATTATCCAGCTGAATCTCTGAGATAAATTATTAAATATGTAGCTACATACTTATATAATAAATTCTCGCGATTCGCATGAATAACGACCCAAAAATGTTCATAAATTTTTAAATAACGAAATTTATTAAATGTTAAGCTTAAAATTATTATCCTTTCACCCTTTCAACATTATACCGTACAAGCTAAACCCTATATTATACTTTATATATATAGCAACACAATCCGCAATTACCTCATTAAAGTTTTATATATTGTAATAAAAGCACACAAAAGTCACCCTATAAATTGGGTTAATTTTACTGGTTCTCAACTTTTATGTTTTCTCGTTCTTTAATTGAAAAACAAAAAAAAAAAAAAAACAAAAAAACACTGGACTTATAAATTATACACATACATACATAAAAGATAGCAAAGCAATACCCATAACAAGTACGGTTGTTTTAAGGATGACCACAACAATGAAAAATGAGCCTTAATTTTTTGTCACCCAATTAATAAATTCTAGAAAAACCTAAATGTTTTTTGTTGGATTTATAGTAAGTCCGGATAGGTTTAAAATTTGTTCAATATAATTGTTTGTCGTATTGTGATAAATTACGATAACGTTTTTGGGTTTTTGTTGTTTGAGGTAAGACGATATAAATTACAAAAAAAAAATATTGGAAAATATCTTAAATAGTTGAATAATGTTGAGTCAACTTAGAAGCGTCACTATACTCAGAAAAAACTTCTTAAATTCGAATAAAAGCAAAAAACATTTTATAAATTGTATTTAATGAAATCCTTGACATTTTAAAATAGGGTTGAATTTATTGTTTTGTTTTAATTTAATTTTCCTTTTTTTTTGCTGTTTTTATTTTTCCTAATTGAAAACAATTTTTTACCAAACCAAAAAGCTATGTGTAAATAAAACAACATGTTATTATGTAACAATAACAGAACAACACCAACAACAATATACAAATAAATTTTCTTGATGGATTAAAATTTTTCTAACTTTTACCACAACATTGGGTGGTTCTGTGTAATTAATCGTAATGATGCATTATATGGACATTAAGCAAATTTGTTTTGTTGTTGCTTTTTTCCTTAGTTTCAGTTAAGTCTTAGGTAAAATAAAATTATATTGATTGTGGTAAAAATGATGTTGGGTATCGATCGATATAGACAACCAAAAATTTATTCAAATACGACAAAAAGTTGTTTGGTAAAATATAAAGAGTTAAATGTGGAAATTTTTGTCAAACAATCTGTTGATATGTTGAAAACGGCTTTAATTTTTCAAGCAATAAATGTGTTTTCTTGATGTCCATAATATTGTTTACTTTGTGTTTTTCCACACCTTTTTTCTTATGATTGTGTCCGTTTTTGCAGTATTCCAAAACTTTTATAATCGATTATATGGAAACGATATTAGGCAATATCATTATTGTGAAAAGATCGGAACATCCTCATTCTCCATTTGTAAGTTTTTTTAATAATTCACTGAAATAATGGTGGCGATTGCAAAGTCAAAATGGAGTTTTTAAAACTAAAATTGACCGATTGATACGTGATTGTGGTATTCGATCAATCATTGGTCATTGGTCATGGGTGTCAAACTTAAATCACCCACTGGTTAAGCATTTAAAAATCCAAACATAACCAAATCGACCGATTATACTTGGTTTACAATACCACTTTCACGTTCCGATGAACTATTCCTAAAATGTTTGCTTCCAAATCCATTTTGTTTCCGGACCACCTAAAGTTCCTTCGAAGAAATTATGTTTGGCTAAGAATTTAACCTTTTTCTACTGAATTTGATGGCTATAATTACACGTAATAACAGGCCATACTACAAACACAACTTGTGCTACACAAAGTCTAAAACGCATGCGTAAAATTTCAAATTGACCACAAAGTGTAACAAACGAAGTAATTTTGCAGCTTTTATCTGAAATTTTCAATTAAAAAATCTTTTTTTATAAATCTACGGTGCGCGAAACACCGATATAGTGGATATCGATCAATATTTAGCCTCCTGTAATCAATACACAATCGATTTCCTTAGATTCTTTTGTTTAAACTATTTCTTATAATTTGGTGGAATTATTGAGTGTTTTAACCAATTTACTATCTACTGATCTACCAACTCTTTTCTGGCTGAAGGTAGTCAAGTATGAGCCAAGTTTCATTTTAATATAATATTTCACGCAAATGATGTCGTTGCCTGTGTCTTTAATGGTTTAATGGAACGTCCATTTCAGTTTTACTTCCCCCATTTTCAATCTGTCAATTTGTGGCAAAAACTATTGTCCTTTAAACATTTAATACCACTTCTCCAAAACATCCATTTAGGATCTATCTTTCCGCTATTAAAAGATATATATCGTGAAATATTGTTTGCTTATATATATATATATATATATATATATATATATATATATATATATATATATATATATATATATATATATATATATATATATATATATTATATATAAATATATATATATATATATATATATATATATATATATATATATATATATATATATATATATATATATATATATATATATATATATATGTATATATATATTTGTTTAATTATTTAGTAGGTAAGCTCTAATTACTGTAGTGCTTGCAGATACAAAAAAAAAATTTGTTTGCCAATTTTAAAAACTTCTAAATTTTTTCAAAATCCCCTCAAATCGAATTAATTAAATTTACGTACATTAAAAGTTACATCATTAAGTAAAATCAAAGTTTCATTTTTTTATTTAAAAAACTTTTGTTTATCTTTGTTGAAATTGTTGAAAGCTCTAGATTGATTTTTTTTTTTTTTTTTTTTTTGAATTCTTGTTATGAAATTATATATAATATATTTTTTGTTTCCGAAAATAAATAAAATCTCAAGTGTATAAATCAAATTATATTTTCGATTTTGTTCAATAATTTGTGACAAGAACATTTTTCAAGTACCGAGTTTAGTTAAAAATAAAACACTCCAATTAAATTCGTTAAAATGTAGAGAGGAATTTTTTCCCAATTTGAAATCTATTTAAAGACGATAATATATAAATATCGAGTGCGTGAAGTATACATCCGGGCGCAATAAATGATTTAGAATTAATACGAAAAATAATTGTATTTCACTAACCAGAGCCAAATAAATGGTCCACAATGATCAAATAACAAAATATATGTTAAATCGATTGTAAGGGTTACCGACATTGTTGAAAAAACGTATAATCGATTTTTATATAGATTTTTTTTTTTTTGGAAAAGGGTTGGTTCCTTAATGATTTTTCCATTTATCAAAATTGAAATATACAACAGAAAAACTCAATTAAAATATGCAAACGGATATACAAATACCAAAGTTATATAACAAAATAATAACGGGGGAAAACATATATAAATGGAAATAAAATATTTTCTTTGTTATGGTTGCTCTATTTTGATTTTCAAATACTTCAAATCGAATTCAATTAAAAAGATCAAAATAAATTTCTAGTGGAATGTTTTTCCAATCAAAATGAGAAAATTACAACAACCGCAGTTCGACGATGTACCCATAAAAATGTTTATCTTTTTTGTATACGAATGGAATTTAAATTAAAGTTTTTCGTAATAGTTGTGGAAATTGTTTGTTTGATTTTGTATGGACGATATGGTATTGTGATGGTTGGCTAAAAGTCAATGTTGGAAAGTGTTACAAGAGAGAATTTTAAATAAAATGACTAAAATGGCCAATTGAGGCTAACATAATTTCTAACATCAAATGATACCTGATTGTTAAAAACTTGGGAATACATTTTTGTAAATATATAGTCCAAGATATGTCCATTGTTATCACCGAACGCAATCATGTGTTGAGAAATCATTTTCACATCTCTTCCCTGGCTAGATTTGTCCCACTTTAACCACTGAGTCTATGGCTAGGTTGGTATTTAATAATAATGATAACATAGTTTGCTGACTATTGCTGAACCATATCGAATCAACATTCTGGTGCCATTGGATTTGATCCCCGCCAAGTTCTTAGTATTGTTCTAGGCAACCTGAAAAAGGCATGTCTTTCTCTATTCCGAAAAGTCATCTTCACTAACAGCAACCTCTATGCCTTTCTGATCGCGTATTAACATAATGATTGCAAAGTAGGCTATAGTTGCATGCATAATCGTAGCTTACACATACGATTATAAAATCCTGTGAAATGAGACACATAGAGTTTTTTCACCTGGGACTCAAGAAGAAAACCAACATCCAGAGGACCGAGGTCATCTTTACTTTAAAGCATTGTTTAGCACTGAGACTTACATAATCACCGCATTTTGGTGAATGAATTTCTTGGATAACACCAAGTTCCAAGCGATAAATTTCAGTTAAGTTAAGTAAAGTTAAGTAAAGTTAAGTAAAGTTAAGTAAAGTTAAGTAAAGTTAAGTAAAGTTAAGTAAAGTTAAGTAAAGTTAAGTAAAGTTAAGTAAAGTTAAGTAAAGTTAAGTAAAGTTAAGTAAAGTTAAGTAAAGTAAAGTAAAGTTAAGTAAAGTTAAGTAGAGTTAAGTAAAGTTAAGTAAAGTTAAGTAAAGTTAAGTAAAGTTAAGTAAAGTTAAGTAAAATAAAGAAAAGTTAAGTAAAATTAAGTAAAATTAAGTAAAGTTAAGTAAAGTTAAGTAAAGTTAAGTAAAGTTAAGTAAAGTTAAGTAAAGTTAAGTAATGTTAAATAAAGTTAAGTAAATGTTATAAATTTCAGTTAAGTTTAGTAAATGTTATAAATTTAAGTTAAGTTAAGTAGAACTAAACTAAGTAAAGCTTAGTAAAATATACTAACTTTAGTATATAACATTAGCTATAATCCTTAAGGTAAAGTAAGGTATGATGTTTAGTATAATTTCACATAAAGAAAATTTTAATTGATTTTGGTTGATAATCCTTCACTTGTATATCTTACATGTTGAATGAATCGGTGAGGTCTCGTTTAAATTTATTATAAGCTATTTCAACTTGCTTTATAACAGAAGTTTAAAAATGTATACTGGCAAACTTTGACGTTTTCCAACCATTAATTACAGTGCAAACATGAAACTTTGCATTATTAAATGAACATAATGGCATTTCAGCAATATTATTCTTTAATTAAAACAATTTATGATGACAGAGTATTATTATATTCATTAAACAGTTACAACAAAATAAAATCAAGCTTATTCTTCATGTACGTTTTATTACTGTCAATTATTTTAAATTAAAAACTTTTAATAATGTAAAAGTTTAAATGCACGCTATTCATATACATGTAGATTTGCAGTGCAATGCATATTAAAAACGATAGTAAAGTTTTACATGAATTTTTTGCTACTTTGATATAACATTGACACAAAATTGCAACCAAAATTTACATTTGAGTTGAGTTTTTTGTGCGTTAAGATAAAGACAAATTTAAATTAAGCTTCTTATTTAAAATTACAAACACTTATATGGTATGAGTATATAATCCAACCGTGTATATACGGTTAAATAAAGTGGAAATTATTTAAGTGGGTCAACGACAAAATAAAATTATCCTGTCCTGCGCTTTTTTGTATAAAGCAAATACACAAATTTTCATTTTCGCAACATTGTTAAGACTATATGGTATTCATATACGAGCACCTATACACTATAGAAGTTTATTTTAAAAAAATTATTAAACTTTTATCGTTACACTATCCTATATATCTTTACAACGAACTTCATGAATATTAAATTATACGGTATACATCTTTATACATAAGTATAAAATAGTTTCAGGACAACGATAAGAATTCATTTTCATTTCGCACTCAAATAAGTTTTAATCGAATTGTTTCTTTGTGATTAAACATTAAAATAGGACATTGCGATTTTATTTTTTTGGCATATACAATTTGATTTATGTACCTGAAACTATTTGACAGCAATCTCTTTACAAAAAAAAAAGAAGGAAGATAAAACGTGTAATGTCACGTAATATCTATTGAATAAAGGTGAATTTTAAAATTTTTTAATGATCTGGAAGTTCTTCGTATAGGATATTATGTTTTTTGATTAAATTAATGTTAAATCTACTGAAAAATAATTATTTTTGCTGTCAATGCCTATACATACGAAACATTTGTTAAAAATTATTTGTTATAAGGGAAATGTCATTTACTTAATCTAAATTCATAAAGGCAACAAAGCTTACAAATATGTAATGTTGAATTATTGTATAGCCACTTTAACTTTTCCAAACTAAAGTCATCTCACATTAGAGATTAGAGATATTTAAATCGTTTGCGTCCGTCTTCAAATGAGACAGAAAGCTTTTATAAATTCTTAAAAAAAAAAAAAATTAAACTACATTACCATAAAGGACTTTATTGTACAAATGAACATAATGATTTTCCAAAATAATGATACGATTTCTCTAAAGTTAAACTTAAAAATATCTATGTTACTTAGTAATACAATAATCAAAAATTGTTTATAAACGGCGTATATTGTTCATTGAGTTCAGATAATTTTTAAACGCAAAAAAAATAATAATAGTATCTATGCCTTCAATTGTAGTAACCAGTAAATCTTGTGAACTATGGTGTGATGTATTCATTTGGCAATAGATATTAGTAAAACTTATCCATAACTCAGAACCTGAATCTGAAATACGTGAAAACGTAACAATTGATAACAGTGATGGGATAGAAAATAATGAGAAAATGATAATCTTTTACGAACTTAAAGTTGTAGAAAGAAAAATTGAATTGGAACGATGAAATTCAATAACAAATAGTAATTAAGACACATAAATGGTACGACCTTGTCAGTTTTTGGAAAAAGAGAGGTAACATTTGTACGATAAAACATATATGCTAACTCCAAAAAAAGAAAAACTACAGAAGCAAAAACTGTTGAAAAAAATAGAACAAATTAAACTGTTGTAAGTGGTTTTTATTATTAAATTATACACAACAAAATTTATATAAAACACTTAAATTTAGAGACCAGTTTATACTTAGTTTGATCCAAATATGATTAGTAGAATTACTTGTACTTGACGTTTAAAAAAATAAAATTCTAGTAAATTTCAATGCAAAATATTAAGCAAGATGTAACAAAAAATGTACTACAAAAAGTGGTTGCGTATAAATACTTCATAGCAACTGGCAACAACAAAGTTATCATTAAACATATAAATTAATCTAACATGACAACAACGACAATCATATGTACAAAAAAATATATATGAACAAACATTCAGGGGATTTAATGGTTTAAGTCTATGATATTTGGTTTATAATTTATTTTCACATGTTTGACAACAACAATTAATGTATAGTAATCTACATGAACAAACATTTAGGGGTATTGGTGGTTTGTTTCTATGATATTTTTATAATTATATCAAAATTATGTTTAGAACCAAAAACAACATAGTTTATCTTAGTTATATTAATGAGTATGATGCCACTCGTCTAACGTATCAATTCCTTTTTACGTATAATTGTAATTATTAAGATTATTAAGATCAACTATATCAGTAAAGATGAAATCAGCAATAGTAAAAAACGGCTTTTATTGATAGACAAAACGTTTGTTTCGGCTGGTTGTGGCAAATAAAATTCAGAATATAATGGGAATAAACAAATTGGTAACATAATGTTTTGCAATCAAACCAAATGATTAGAAACTCAAATTGATATGTCATGGTATGCCAACTCAAATCAAAATGTTCCCAAATATAAGGTGCCACAAGTCTCATATCCAGAATTCTATCGTATATGGCCATTCGACATTAAGTTTTTGACAACCAATAATGTTGTAACACGATGAGTAAACCGAAACAAGTTCCACTGGGTTCTTTCATTCGCCAAATATAATAGTATTATCAAATGGAAATTCAGTATCGCAGTATTCTCAATTTCTTATATTAATCGTTATTTTTTTTAAACAAGCCATTACTCTGATTCGGTCCAAATATGTTTAGAAGCTAGTAATAAAATTATTGAGTCAGTTTAATTAAAACACAATTTACCCTTTATAATTACACCTACCAACACATAATTGTGCTTATTTATCTGCTTTGTTGCAAAGACAATCTACCTTGAATTAGTATCTGACGCAATCTGAGCTCACAAGCATTTATTTAACATTTCAAACATTTTCCACTAGGACTATGCAGTTGTATCCTTTCTGACACTGCCCAAATGGTAAAGTACCGTTTCTAATGCAGAAGGTAATTGTAGAACTCGTATAATTTTTTATATTTTGGAGTTACGACGTAATTTATTTTAGAACAGCTGCTAACCAAGCTTAAATAGGCACTTATCAACGCGAGAAGTCAATTGATGCAAACAACATATTTATGATGACGAATAGATCTAATAATTAATTTCTAATTAAAAGTATATTAAGAGGTATCTGTCGTAACGAGATAATCATTGACCCCTTCAGTACGCAGTATATGTACAATTCTTTAGATCTTTACTCACATCTGGTATTTAATGCCACAAAAACAAAACTTTCTAATTTCGAAAATACATGATGGTAAACCCTTCCAATTTTCGTAATTAATAATAAATTAAAAATGTTCAACAATCTCAAAAATCGAGAAAAATTAATATTAGCCAATACCGCCCAACTTAAATATTTACCGATAAAACAAACGAAGAAAGTGGCTGATTCTTCGATGAAAAATACTATACATTTTATAATATAATGATTATGACAACAGAAACTTTCTAAAACTTTGATATCGCGAATTAGTAACCAAACTAACGATTAACTCGTTATAGAGAATAATTTACAGCCATTCTGCCCAAAAATGATTTAAATTTTTATTATTTAAAAGCAATCAACGATTTGTTGAAATATATTACTCATTAAAAACTATAACAAATGCTTAAATTTATGTTTAAATATTACGATGATAAATTATAAGCTTTGTAGAATTGTTCAATAAAAATTTATCGTCCTTAACATAATGATTACACGCATAGCAAAATGTGTCGTAATTCTTTTTAAAATTATTAAGTAATATGACTTTCAGTTACTGTTTTATTGCTATCATAATAAAATAAAAATCATAAAAGTTATGTGTATTGACGAACATAAAGCATATTTATTATATTTAGAATATTACAAAGGATTATATATTAATTTCATAGAAAATAATTATAAAAGTGTTTCATGTTAAGTAAGTTTACATAGCTGGTTAACATACGAAATTAATGTATTCACGTTAAAATTATGACCGAACATATTTTTAAGTTTTGTCACTCCCACACTAACCTACTGGTTAAATTAATTACATATGCTTAGTTATTGTTTTGTTAGCTTCTGTGGGTGAAATGTTTTATTCTACTCCGTAACTGACTTTGAAACGACCATATGTTATCCTTAAAATTACACAAGAGCATAGTTTGTCGATTAAACAAAGGTTCGGTTGCTGAGCTGACTATTTCCATTCTTACAAAACTTTACATCAATCAACAAAAAAAACATGGATATCTCAAAAATATAACCTGACCCAAGCAGCTCCTCGTAATAAACACGCGATTAAGGATCGGTACGAAGAACGTGTCACTATGAAAACCAGGCATGTGTAAAGCAATTATATCAGCTGTAAAAGACTATTGATGGGAAATCGTTGATCTCAATGAAACACGATGACCAAAAATACAGACCATATGTGTCCCAAGGCTATACTTTTACAATAAGGTAGGACTAGGCAAGTTAGGACTCTTTTTAGCATTACAAAAATAGGACATATCCGATAGCAGAGGAAGAGGCTTTTCTCTATGAAATAGTACTCAGAACGAGTATCTAAAAGAACCTATAATTTTGAAAAGCTAATCAATAACTGAGTCAACAATTTTCTTAACTTTCCTCCTCATAATGCAACCATTGATAAAATCGAAAAATTAAAAGTTGCTAAAATTCTACGACATCACATACAGCTCTGAGTGGCCAACTCAGTTCTGATAAATTTATCAAATAAATTAGGTTTCTCACAGCTCCCAGAGATCCTTAAAGGAAAACTATAATAATACCATCCAGATTGTTAGAAAAATGACCCATAACTAAACCCCTCCGTTCCAGAGAAACAGTTTAATTTTCGTGTCTGGCTGATGATAGCAATTCCAAGATTATAATTTCCTCATTTCTTCGACCCGGCTTGAAGATGATAATGAAAAATTTGGATGAATAAGCTTTCATTAAATATAGAGGTAGCTTAACTACCAAATTTCTTAGCACAGTATGTCAAAATATGCATTTGCTACTTCGTAATATTAGTTTCCTCTGCTAGTGCACTGAAATTAGAAGGTTGTTTTAAATATTTTCAAATGGAATTGACTACTATTTTTGACAATTATTTGATTGCTAGAATCTTTTAAAAGAGCCGTTTTGATTCCAAGTTTTAATCCGAGAAATATTAGGGCAATTTAATTTGGCTCAAACTCTAACTCAAAACGAAACTTAAAATATGACTTTGCGCCAGGAGTTTGGTTCATAAAAATAAATAAAAGTTTGGCAAATTTACTGTAAATTCGATACATTATTGTGTAAAATTGTGTTAACTAACATTAAAGCTTCCATACCTTTAAAAACCGATAATTTTTTATGTTTTCCGAATTATATTCACCAGCAGCTGTTACAAAAAATTCACCCTCGCACAAATTATCCAATCGAAAATATCAAATAAAATCAAGGAATATAAAAAAAAAAAAAAACATTTTCCAATTCTCTCGTTTTATGTGCTACGATGACGGAATTAGTCAGATACATTATTAAATATTATATTATGGGAAGCAAAATAACGACACCAACAACACGAAACATTTTTATGTTATAATATTTTTATTACCGATAAAATTTGGAGCATATTTTTCACCATCATTTTCGTTATTTATACATATTTTCGTCTTGTGAATATTATTTTTCCGTAAATAAATGAGAAAATATATGTTCAATTAACTTTAATATGAAAATTTATCTCTATAATTTAATTATTGAAAATAAAATATTTGAAAATAAAATTTAGAAAAAAAAAATTAAATTACTTGCTTTTTAGATTTAATGTTGCATGTGATTTTAAAATGCTAATTAATTTTTCAATTAAAATATATCAATGCGATGTACTTACAATATGGAAGTCTTGTAGAGGAAAAAACTGGGTCGGGTATCAATTTAATTTACAATAGAAGATTATTAACATATTTCCCG
This sequence comes from Tipula confusa, assembly GCA_963556175.1. Lineage (NCBI taxonomy): Eukaryota > Metazoa > Arthropoda > Insecta > Diptera > Tipulidae > Tipula > Tipula confusa. The sequence goes on along the minus strand of OY744476.1, from coordinate 18,178,214 downwards.
AACCATTAATCTCGATACGATAGTTGCCAAAAGAAACAAATGTTATTGATACAAAAGTACAGTTCCAAAAAAAAGTTATCACTGTTATCGTATTTTATATATTAAGAAGAAGTACCGAAGGGTGGCCTGCCTCTAAAGTAAATAAAATTGATGATTATTACTTTTTCAATGTTCCTTATTGTGGTTAAAAATTCGGTATTACTAAAACATCTGATTGAACAGGACGTGTGTATTCTACGTTGACAGTCAATTCCATTTTAAAATTTGCCTATCAATTGCTGTAAAAAAATTGTTCACCTTTCCTATGAACAAAAAAAAAAAAATATATATATATATATATATATATATATATATATATATATATATATATATATATATATATATATATATATATATATATATATATATATATATATATATCTGAGGTCACAAATCAAAGGGGCATAAGTCGACAAATTAAATTATTCGGGAGACCAATTTAATATTTTTCAAAGAGTTGTAAAAGAAAGTAAACATTAAATGGCATTTATTCCATAACGGATCTTGATATGGACTTCAGATCATATGATCATATGAATTATATTGTCATATGAACAATGGCCAATTTTAAATTTGTAGCTATGGCCAATTAAACATGGTCCAATTTTTATTTAAAAATTGAAATTTTAGGCACTTTTGAAGAATTAGACATTATTGCATTTTAATGTTGACTTTACATTTAAAAAGCATTTACCATAATTTATGCCAATTTAATCAAACCATAAAATAAAAAACGATCCGATCATCTAAACTTAAATCTTTTATTACTAATTGATTTACATAATAATTAGAACTTGTGCCTCACAAGATACCTATTTATTCTGCATCACTGGAATCGACATCAGGATCGCAGTTCTGTCCTTGTCAGTAGAAAAAAAAATTATGAAATACATAAAAATATATATCTAACAAGCGTAGTAAATCGAGAATATCTATTTCTTCTTCTTATGATTTATCAGCAAAATATCAGTAAAGCCATATCAGTAATGTCAATTAAGTCTGTTAACATTAAAAGAATCAAGTCATCGGCGGGATATTTTCAATACTCTAAGTCTCCAAGTCGAGTGATAGTTTAAATTTAATTTCACTAAATTTTTCTCGAATCGCATCCATTGAACCAGTTTCCAAGAAAACGGATTTCTATCAGTTTTGGTTTTTTGGCAGCTTAATTTGATTTTCGAAAATTCAGAACGTCCAATCTCTTGGACGGTATATTTTCATTGTTATTTGTTTGCACTTTATTTAAATAACCAAATAGTCAACATCACTTTTTATATGCGTTTGGCTTACAGTCAAGGATTTATTATCAATAAATTCAACTGAACCACTTAGCAAATTAAAGTGAACGCCAGTGTCAAAGTTAAGTCAGTACTCAAATATTTTTTTGAACTATCTCACCGCGTGTAGAGATTTTTGTACGCTGCAAACCAATTTATGTGTTTCTTAATTTAATTAATCACTTCTTCGGAGGATGGAAGAGCATTTGAATGCATCCCAAGTAGATCTGTGTTAATTATTGCTCCATCGATGAAGAGGCTTTTGGTAATATTTTGCATACATTTTGGCATCTCTCTCAATGTTGCAATTAAACGCAGAACTTACATATACTTATGTCGTGCCCAATAATTTAGACGGTGTATTGACATGAAAATTGGTGCTGTTTTGATGACGTAGCATCCAGTTGCATTTTTTTTACTATTTGAATAAAACCAGCAACAAAAGCTATTCTATTGTGTTCTTGATGGATTCGGTACTCCACATGTGTAGTTGAAATTGCTTTTAAAAAAATAATATATTGTCCTCTGCGATATTTATAATATGGCTAAGAAAAAATCTCGACACTAAAAGTCTTAATTCATATTTGCCATGTTTGAAAAAATATTTAAAAGTATTTTGCTTGTTGGAGGTTTCTTGATTAGTTCGTGTTCGCTTAACTGGTGCAATTTTTATGAATTTGGCATTAAATATTCAATTTCATCATCATTTAAGATTAAAAAGTTAATATGTTTTGCCTCGCCTCTTTCTTAAATAAAATAGTTCGCTCATATGGTCATGGTTTTTTACATCTAGTTGGTTGAACAATTAAAGCGGTGACTATTTTTTCTTGTGCATTACAGTAATTTTTTCTGATTGCCGTTTTTTTATTATTTCTCGTTTCCAATTAGTTTGATTTTTAAACTTTTTCCTTGCAGGTGCTTTGATTCCTTTTACGGATCGCAGTTTATGTTATGAAGCAGATGTCAGTTCTTTGAATACTTGGTCAATGTCCACTTCTTCATTTTCTTTAACGAGCTCAAATGTGGGATCTGCAATAGAATCGTCATCATATAAACTACCTGATAACCGAGAGTTTTCATTACTACTGCTATCTCTATCGGGATCTAACAATTTTGTAAATATTCTTTAAAAACAAGCATACATTTATTAATCGTTAATAAATTTAACTTACTTGTTAAAAAGGTCTAATACCTTTCCACAGTAGGATTTATTAATCTAACTGGTGATGAAAATTCTACTGTATCACTATAAATTTATAGAAAAATACTCACAATAAAAATAATAATTTAAAATAAATAATAAATAAATAATTAAATTTACCCCATTCTATACAAACACGAAGATGTCGTCAGGACAAACGATAAGCACTGACAAATCTTTTTTTTACTACACGATAAATTTAAACTTTTTTGAAATCATTGTATGTTTCTATTGGAAATAGGCCATATGTGACCTTAAAATGCCAAGTTCGCTATTTGCAAGTTTAATGAAAAAATGAGTTAGATATATGAAAATAATCGTATTTTTAAAACGAAGAAATTCATAAAAACTTTTAATTACAAAGTGGATTAGTTAGTAAAGACCTTGCATTTTGAAATTTGAAGTTTAATGAAAAAGTCATTATTTACAAAAAAAAAATAATATGCAAAGTTCGTTATTTGCATTAAACATTTTAAATATAAAACTCGTTATTTGCTGTATACAAAAGTTAAGGTTTAAGTAAAAACTCGCTATTTACCACAAAAATAAAATTCAAACCATTACATTTATGTAGTAGAAATAACAGTTTTCGCGCTAAAAGTTGACAGAAATTATATTTATTTTAGTGTAACGCAAAATTTAGATAGGTAAAGTCGTTTTATGATAATAGGTAAATATTATATTGTTTATAAATTGGACGTTTATGTTATTATAATTATTTATATTTTAAAGAAAAATGATAAGCGATGCGCATCCGATTGTTATTAAAAAGCAAAAGAAAACAAGTCAAAAAAGCAGCCATAAAAAGAGCGCTGATTCGTTTAAATGTTCGAACTTACGAGGAAGTGGTGCAATGTTCTTTGCAAAAGCATTTTATTGCAAAAAATAAAAATAAAAATCAACAGGATGCCTTTCTGCTTCAATATACATCGATAGTGAACTCTAAACGAAATTCGACTAATAAAAGAGCAATTTCAATCAAATATTTTGTACGCAAATCAAATAATAACATTGCAAGAGTTTGCCAAAAAGGAATTTGCGGCATCCTGGGTATTAAAAGAGACAGGATTGTGCGAGTCTGTAAAAATCATTTACGAACTTGCAACCCACCTGAAGAAAGGCGCGGAGGAGATCGCGTAGGAAATAAAAATGAACTTATTAAAGATATGGTGGTCGAATTTATTCATAAATTCATGGATGTGGAGATTCACTACTGCAGACTGAAATCTAGTAACCGTCAGTACCTTCCTAGTGAACTAAACATTAATAAAATGAACAAAATATTTAGAAGCCAATATTCAGAGCAAGTCTCAGTTACTCAAAGTATGTTCTGAAAAGTTTTTAATCGTAGATTTAACGTTGGATTTAAAACTCCTTATGCAGACATTTATTCAACGTATGTTTGATTGACATAACACTTAAAATTTAAAAAGGATCCATGCAAAAATCACCTTAACAATCTTAATTTACAAAATTCAGATACGGTTAGTTTCAGATGGCTGTGGGGAATATGAAATGAATTTTAGGTACGCAACAGACAATCTATAATTAAACCCGAAGATTATCACGAAATATATAGATCCCACGGTACTGTTATTAGCCTCAGAAACGATGATTGTCCTGTCAAAGATTGGAAAACGCAGGCAACAGATATTATTCTCCCTCCAGGAAACTGGCATTTTCAATTCAACGAATCCAAACGGTTTATTTTAAGAAAATCAAATAGTAGAGTATTGGTACGCGGCGAAGCCAATTATCTAAAGCCAAAACCGGAAGAAGAATTGCACATATATAAATCCAGCAATAGTAAAACCCGGGGTTCAGATATCTGATGCAAAAATAACCGATGTTAAAAATTTATTAAAACATAACATCGGTGAAAATTGAGCTGAAATGAACGACCTTATTTTTTATAAAAATGTTATTAATAATAAAAGCTCCTTGAATAACTTTTAAGAGGATGATCCGATTTGCGAAAAGCATGATGAACATATTGGGGATCGAATTTAATTAGTTTGTAGTATGTTAGTTTGGAACTATTTATGTATATGTATAATTTCTAGTTATTTTTATAATTTTTATTATTTTCCCATAACGTAAAGAATACGCTTGATTTTTAAATAAAATTTATTTAAAAAATATTAATAATAGTATTTATTTTCAAAGTTTGCTATTTTTTCCAGAATGACTTGCAAAACTCGCTTTAATTTTATTTTTCTTTCAAACCTCGCTATTCTCATAATTAAAAAGATTCTTCAATGGAAACTATTTACCCAATAATTAAAATGTTTTCATCTTGATAAATCTTTCGATCATCGAAATAAGTTCAAACTAAAAAAATATTTAATTATTGCTTTCATAAAGAATAATAAGTGTTTTGCAATGAAAAACTGCTTATGATGTAAGCAAACTTTGTAACGGAACGACTTAGTAATAACTTAGTTGCGACTAAGTGCAACTACGTAGAACACCTATTTTCGTCCCATTAACAGACTTCCCAGTAGCTCTGCATATTGGTGACATGCAGCACGTTTGCCGGCTAGGTTAAGAAGGTGGGAGTAGTTCTTGTCACCAGCTACTGAGATTTGAAGTGCTGCTCATTGGTGTATCCACATTGACGGCCAGAAAACTAACGAATATGGAGTGGACTACATTCAGACAAAAATTACATTAAACCAATGGTAAACCCATAGTAATATCCATTTCGGTGCGCTCCACCCTCCCTAACGGCAATACCCTGCACCTAAATCCGGTATGCCCCTTTTGCAGTATATGCTAGTCCATGCTAACGACCTACTCACGGGATTCCATCAGACTAAGATCATTACCCATAAGTGATCACTGACACGTCACAAAAAAAATATTCTAAACATAATTATTAGTACATATATTTGAGAAAATGGAAATTGTATAAATATATGTGTAAGAGTATAATATATAAGTGTCTATATCGAATAAATATTTAAATATGTACAATATATAATGAGTATATAATAATAATGAATTTACAATCTTTTTCTTAGGATCCGCGGTCCATGATTTCCTTAATTGTATAATTAATAAATATAATAAATAAACAAAAAAAAATATGTTATGACAATAGATAAGTTAAACAGGTATCAAAATCAATAAATATAGTAAATATATAAATATAATAAATATGGTTTAAATAATATAAATAATATGATATTTAAATAAGTATAAATAATATAAATAAGTGACTTAATACAAACAAAAAAAAAAAGGTATATAAATAAACATATTAAAGGCGGTAACAAACACTTATCTTATGAAGGCGATGGATATGATTGCGTTATGTTTATTCACGTGGTATAGCATCACTCCTATACTTGTGTACTTGTTATCGGAGTGCGTTGCCTCAGTGATTGCTGCAGTTAAGTCAGTTTCTCTGAGTACAGTTTAAGTGAGTTTCTCTGAGTACACAAAGCAAAAACCAAAAGGCCAAAATACTCCTTTGCTCTGAGGAATTTCTATACCCAATATTTTTACTTCACTGGTACCCTATTTTAATGTATATAACTGCACAGTACTGGAACACTATCTTCTTCACCAAACAAAAATCAAAATGGAATGACCGAATTTTAATGTATTTACTATAAATAAAAAAAAAAATTTTTTTAGATGCGACTAAACAGGCCCGTTTAAACAAAAAAACTCGTACACTGCACAGCACTGGTACACTGTATCTTCTTCACCAAAATATTAAAATAGAATGACCGCTTGCAAATTAATTTATTTTTATTTTATTTTTTTTTATTGGTGGAGGAGGGGAAAAAAACACACAAACGATCATCATCACCATCTATCATAATAAGCTTGTATCAAATAGTTATACCAATAATTATGTTTGTTACCGAGTAACCAAATTTACATCCAACAAAAATGTACTATGGATTCACTCTTAGCCTGAACCGGAACATTATCAATGTTACAACTTTACATTTTAAGGTCACATATCACCTTTATAATGTTTATAAATACCATAAAGCTTCCTATATGTCTTATATCCATATTAAATTGATATAGGATATTTAAAAATTTTTTTTTTTTTTTGGTACATTTGCATATTAATGTATCCTATTTCAAACAACTTGTGCAAGTAGGACAATTAAGAATCTGAATAAACGCAAACACCAAAGTGTTTGCTCTATATAGGACACAGTTGATTCAGGCTATTCAGTATCTATAAAAGATGCGACAATTTAGGTTAGAAATTTGTTAAGAGCGTATAAGAAAATCTAAACGATTAAATCGTTTGGTTAAAATAGATTTATTACGAAACAAAACATTTCCAAATTTTCCGTGATAATTTTCCACATCGATAAAAAAAGAGTGCGCCATCAATTTACAACAAAAATAAAAAAAAGGAACTTGACAGTTTGATAAATTGCAAAACATTTATATATGTCGTATGAAATGAATTGCATCATTGTAAAAAAATTGAGTACATGGATACATGCATTTCTATATAGAAAGTTTCAATGCAATTGTTGGCTTTTTACGAATACTTGTTAACTTATTTATAGTGGTATGGCTGTATATTTATTCCCCCTTCTTAAATATTTAAGCCGTCTTTGTTCATTTTAATCCGTATAACAAATAGTATAGAACCAACTCTTAGTTTGCGTGACATAATTTAATTATGATTATTACATTTGTCATGTAACTAATGTTACGGTTTATATAGAAAAAAACTTTTAACTAAAATAAATTTGAATGGAAGCTTTATTTCCATTGTGTATGGGTGTTTTTGTGTGTGCGATTTGTTTCCTTTGTTTTATTTTGGAATTTTCTTTTGCCTTTTAGTAAGTTATGCGGTTAAAATATGAACAAAGTTTTTATATAGATTTATGTTATACGACGGAACTAGCACGTGTAGCATATTTGTGGTTCCAGTTTATTGAAGAAGTTAAATTTATTTGATTACTATGCGCAGAACTAAATTTCAAAAAAAGTTAATTTTCAAAATGATTAAAATTGATCACACAAAATAAAGATAACTCCATTGGATACTTTTGTTGCAATTAAGAACTCGGATTGTCAGTATTCTGCAATGGTTTTTGAATCTTATAAGTAAACTTTTAAATATAAAGAAGCAATATTTGAAAATATTCAATCATTTAATGCATGCATAATCATCATAAAATGGTTCAAAAATACATCATTTTTTCAAAAACAGTTTTACCAACTTAAAAATTCACTGTAATTTATATCAAGCAAGGGGTTTAGCCTAGAAAATTACAAAAATCCATAAATTATTAAATAACATACGTAACAGTTGTTCGATTTTGATAAGTGATAATTTTATTTAAAGCTCCAGGTATCAGCATAAATACTGCATTGAAATTTATATAAATCATCTAAAATTATTAAGGAGCCAAAATATCAGGCAAGGGGTTAGCTCACAAAATTACAAAAATCCATAAATTATGCAATAAAATACTTGAATTTAAAGCTTATACTGGAATTTAAGAATGATACTTGAATTTAAAGCTTTCGGTATCAACATAAACACAACATTAAAATTTGTACAAATTTTCAAAAATTACTTTGGAGCCAAAAAATCCGGCAAGGGCTCACAAAATTACGAAAGTCCATAAATTATGCAATAACATAAGTAAAAAAGGTCCAATTTTGATTAGTGATACTTTTATTTAAAGCTGTCGGCTCGTGATGTAATGTTTTACCTACACAGTATCTATTATGACATCCTACTAAAATGGAGTACCATCAAAAGTGATTATTTTGGTGTGGTGTGCATTACATATGTAGTTTTGTTGGTCCGCAAAAGTAATTTTATTTCTCTTGTAACGATCGTAAGCTTTTCTTATGCAGAATACTTTCAAGTTAGAATTAAAAACAATAAAATAGAATTTATGCTGTATTTCCCTCGCTATTCAATATTTCAGCTTCAACATTACATTTAGTTAAGAAAACTAACTGCAAATTCTTTCCAGTTCCCTGGTAATGTTTAAATAGACATCATGTATGGTTATGGGTCTAATAACGTGACTATACTACAAAGTTATACTATTGTTTTACAAAAATCCATCTACAAATTATTCATCTGTATATATTCATAATTCCTCTTACATATAGCCTTTAGATCATTCATAAATATGTCGAGTATATAGTCCCAGTTCTATATAGAACAAGTTGAAATGTATTTATTACACCTATATACAATATTGATTTTGCAACCAACATAAAAAAGTCTAAAGCTATTATAGTTCCTTTATGTTTTATGTACTATACACTATGTGAACTACTGTATGTTATATACATATATAACATATAAATATTAAATCTATGGAATTAAATAATTTAAATTTATTGTGGTACTCTTGTGGATTTCACTTCAACATAAATATACATACATGTTTGCAAATATAAAATATGAATGAGTTATACAAATTAAGAAGACGCAAAAGTATGGGGAAAAAAATTAATATTTAATTTTATCCTTATGTGGGATTATGTTTTTTCAACCTAAAATTGGGAGTACCATTAGGGCAATACAAAATCATTCTTTCCAATGAGAGCTTCGATGATATATACCAATATGAATTTAGTGAAAGGGGGGACCAACTCAGATTATTAATTTGTCATTTATTTTGTTGTTAAAAGCATTTTTATCTAATTCCTCTGTATATGTTATTGTAAAAATGTTTAAGGGATGAATAATAAAGTGGGTGGGAAAAATTTCTATAATCACAATGAAATTTCTATTGAATAAAATATTCAAAAGCGGTTTACGTATATACTGTTTAGGTTATAACACTTCGTTGTGGATTAAGATTTATTTTCTTTAATTTTCGTTACTTAATTAATTGTGGGTAACGATTAGGTAAGAGGTTTGGATATGTATAGTTAATGGAATAATGTTGATCGCTGTATAATATCCATCTTTTGGTATCCATTTGGAATGTACGAATTTTATTAGGATATGCAGGGTGGCAATATAACTCTCCAAAATTATACTAAAATTAATAACTTTTCACCAATTAAATTTTAAGATTTAAAATTGTAAGCCCTAAATTTTGTTCGTTTTAAAAATTACATGTTTTGAGTGTAACTCATTAATCATGTTAGAGTAAATTTTTTTTTCTTGTGGTTAACTCTTTTGATAGTCTACATAGTTCTCACTAAAGTACGCAAAGAAGTTGTTCACGATGTTTTTTGCACCTATTAATTATAGGATAAAGGGTGCCATAAGGTGCATTGACATTGCAAATAAATTCTTCTAAATTGCTTGAATTTTATAATACTCCTTCTGAGTTAATACCAGTAAAGTAATCGCAAGTTGTAACTTCCAAATTAAGTTTGCCCATAGAATATTTCATTGAGCTTTTTCGGGTAATAATCGGGACGTTAATAATTTTATCATACAGCTAAAGTGTTCAAAAATTAAATCTTCGATTACCATTTTTGCGGGAGTCAGTTTGGTGAGGATATACTGTCATTAGTCTCGTTGCATATTTCCAACATCTTCCTGGTGCAACGTAGATTTAGTCCAATATAATAATTGAGTGTTTGCAGTGTTGAGTAGTGACTGGATATATTTATCAATCAAAAAGCAAGACACTATTTAGACGAAAAAGTTACATATTTTTGATGGGAACCACCTTTGCTTCAGCTGCTTTTACATTTATGATAAATTAACTAAATAAAATGTTCGATGGAAAAATGTTTGAAGGCCCTGCAAATTCAATTTCACTAAAGCAACGTAAAAACCATGCAATTGGCATTTTTGATCTTTACTCAATTACTATCGAGGAATCTTGATAGTGGATATGTCTGCAATTTTACTTTGTATATTTAGCCATTGGTTTAGGGTTTTTTCTAGTAAATCGTCGTCCCACATCTAACAAGAACAATCATTGAAAAATTTGTTTTTATTTGGTTGGCTAAAGGTGCTAGCAGTCCAAATGATCTAACTAGCATTGATAGTGGCATAAAAGGAATAAATTTTGAAAAAAGGTTGCCATTGTCATCCCTTTGGCATGGATGGTACATGCTTCAGCAATGTTTAACTTTAATATCACTTCAGGAGAATTATAAGACCACTTGCGGAAGTTAAATCCAGATTGAAGCATTAATTTAAGCATCTACTGGACCAATTTAACTGCTTTAGATACGTCCTTTGCTCCTGTTAACCAATCATTGATGTGTACATATTATTCAATATTGCTTGTGATGTTGCTGGATATAGATTGTAGATTGTTTCCACTATGATTTTGGTGATTGTGGTTATCAAATATGGGGCCAAAGACATCTTGTGTATTAAGGTCTATTTATGCCAAAAATTTCTTTGACGATCACTTGGGTGAATCCAGATCAACGATATCTTCTCTGAATCGGTTGAAAAATTATATTATGGGTTCAGAATCTTATTAGAATATCACTTATCAGATTTTGCAGTGTTGATACGGTTAAGAGATTCGTTTAATGACTATCACTGATTTCGGCGAATGCGTTGAATAATTCGAATTATTTAGTGATGGTGGAAGTTTTTTTTCAAACTCCGTGATATGAAAGATGTATACATACTCCGATTCGTGCATTGGTGGTTTTACCTCTACCATGTGACCTAATTCTTATATTCATCCATAAAATCACTGAATTGCTGATTAAAACGACAGTCTCACCATGAAATGCTTATCCAATAATTATGTAGTGGTGATCTAAAAAATCTCTTTACATTCCTATAGTAAACCGGCAGCACAAATTTTAATTTGATTAGTCGACAAAATACGCCCTGAGGAAATCGATAGTTTAATTTCGGTGGAAATTCCAGATCCATCTTCTGGTTACCTACTGTTCAATACTGTTATCACACACATTAACATTGACAATCGTTGGGTGATACCGCATTTGCCTCTGTTGAGCTAAATATTAAATTCTTAAACAAATGTTGAGGTCTGCAGGAAAGCATCAAATACATTTGCAAGTATGTGAATGAATGCAGTGATAACGCTGTGTTTCAGGATAAAAATACCCACGAAAATGCTCCTCGATTGAATGACAACGACAAAATAATGCGCTACCAAGTTGGCCTATACATCAGCTACAATGAAGCTGTCTGGCGTATCTTTGATTTACAAATTCATGAATGGGACCCAGCAATTATACATTTAGCCGCCCATTTTGAAAATGCCTAGTGCATATTTTTCACGTGTAAACGTGCGGATACTTTCGGTACCTTTGCACGATTACTACTCGATGCCAAAATACCACGCTATTTCACATTTAATTAAACAAAATAATGAATGCCCCGCAAGCAAGGAACACCAATTGATGCGTATCCCGGCCTATTTGAATCAAACATTTTGGGCCGAGCAGATTGAGTGCTTCCATGTAAGTTATATACATGCCTTGCAATTTGCTTGCTCGAAGATGATAATCACAGTGACGATATGCTTGGTGGCGCAGCATTAATCTGTATACAGCAACACAAATTCAGCTACTATTCGCTAAAGTGTTGACTACGTGTTTCCCGGGACGAACAGATACTTTGTGGGATAATCTAAAATATTTAATGAATGACGATATACTGCATCTAATTCGTACATGGTGCAATGATCTAACGATTACATTCAGCGACGTTATGTACAATGATTTGATTGCTATCGAGGATTTTTGCATTTTCATTCCCCATTTACCACTTAGTCATTTCGGTATAAGTTGGCCAAATCGAAGTGCAGCTGATTTAATAGATATCGAAATGAATTGTGAACTGCAGTACGATACTGCAAAAATGGTAGCTATTGTTACTTACAATGTCTCACTACTAACTCATAAACAAAAAATCATTTCTCATTTCGCCAAAATACGATCCAATAATGGAATTGCATTGGCAGTTGCGTCATCTGGCATTGCATCAAGTTTATTGGATGGAAACAGAACAACTTATACAGCATTTAACCTGCCACTGAATATTAAAAATAACCCAGGTACAGTGTGCAACATAAAAACACCATCGTTCATGACTACAGTGCTGAAACAATGCTAAATTATCAGATGGGATGAATGCACTATGGCACACAAACAATATCTTAAGGAGTTAAACAGAACACTCAAAGCTATATAAAACTATGATCAACTATTTTATGGCACTCTGCTACTCCTTTCAGGTGATTTCAGACAAATATTTTCCGTAAATACGATGATGATATCAACGTTTCCTTGAAGTAATCGCCACTGTGGCGTAATGTTAAAAAAAATCAGCTAAAAATAAACAAGTATTGACACATTCTAGAACCAATTGTTAGATGTAGGGGATAGAAAAGTAGCTGTCTATGAAGATACTGTACGTATAAAATTGCCAACTAATTTCTGCACAATCGTTGATTCCCAAAATACTCTCACTGACCGCATATTTCTCGATGTATGCACACAATACTTAAATCATGCCTGGCTGGCGGAAAGAGCCATTTTGTCAGCAAAGAATGTAGACGTCGATGATTTAAACTTCAAGATACAGCAGTTGTTGCTAAGCGATGAAACATATTGCATTGAGAAAATTATTGGTTGGTTTTTTTTTATTTTTATCGGTGGTCATCGTCTACAGCACTTCATTCTTCCTTCTGTCAAAAATCCCATCCACGCACACGCTTACAACACATTTGATATTTTTTATTTAACAACCACAATATTTACTGTAAATAATTTGTATGGCAGAACAATGTTTGCCGGGGCAGCTAGTATTTTATATAAATAGTGTCTCAATTGCCGATTATTCTTATTTCCTGGAACCTATAAAACGGCTTATCTCCATATGATTGACCGGATAGTTGGTTGTGGATTTATACACGATGTTCTTTCAATATTTATTTTATCCTTCAATCGTGTTCAAAAAGTGCTACAAACGGTTATGAAATATAGCTTGTATTATTTCGAAAAATCTTAAAACGACGTGAAAAAGGCATTTTTTATCAATTTATGAAATTTTGAGGATTTTAATATTCCAAAAAGCTCTAAAACACTGTTTCCCATTCGCAACTATATTAAATAACGAGGATTATAAAAAAACTGAGCTTAGCAAATGAAGAGCGAACCGGTAAATGCACATTTTAATAAACTTTAAAAAGTTTTGTTGTGAAATTTTTTGCAGTATATTATATTGACTAAATTCTGCCTCCATACACAAAGATACAACTAAATAAAAATAAACTAACAAACAAGAAGTTAACATACAATTGGCACAAAAAAACAACTTCTTTATCTTTAGAATTGTAAAAAGCTTACACAGAATATGTGTTAAAATTGAAACTTTTCCCATGTATGTATTGCTGTTTCTTACAAATTTTCACTTTATTTTCTTCTTTAAAAAGTGAGAAAATTGAAAATTTTAAAGTAGAAAAGTTATATCCGCATTAAGCATTATTTTTTTTTTATTATATACTAACTGTATATTTTTGGTCATTTTATTATATCCCACACCCAAAAAAATGTCCGCCTCATATTCAACATTTATACTGTGCGAGTATATGTTGTGCTCCAAGAAACCTTCTTTTCGGAAGCAAACAAAAAAAAATTTGAAATAAATTGAAATTTTTTTAAATTTTGTAGTTTTTTCAAATATGTAAGCTTTGTCGATTTTTGTTGTTGTTCTGTATATGTTACTATGTATATATACAAGCAATATAGAAATGTATGTAGCAAAATATAACTTTAGCTTTTCGGAAAATTAAAATGTTTTTTTTGCAAGTTTCTACTTTAGTTGGCACGAAAACATGGGGAAGAAATAATATTTGGATTGAATGAACTGAAGTAAACAATTTGTACTGTAACAGTCTCACTGAATTTATCCTTTTTCTATACATTGATTGGAAATAGTTGTTCAGTGTACTGTCTATGTGGATATAATATAGTTTATTGGATATATTGAAAATAAAAAAAAGATACGTGGACATTTGATATTTACTTATTGTCTATGATCAATGATAGTTGAATTATTTTTTAATTAGTGAAATTGATTTGGTTTTAAAATGGTTTTAAATTCATAAACGTATAGGCATTTGAATAAAAATTTAATTTATTTTAAAAGTATTTTACAATGTACAAAGCTTAATACAAATTCATAAAAGAACAGTAATGTGCTTTCATATAACATAAACAGAAATGCATTGGTATAAAATTTAATCGGATTAAAACTAAAATAAAATTTAACTAAATTTAACTTGCTGTATACCTTTATAGATTTTGTTTACGATGCATGATTATATTTTAAATATTAATGAATCGTATATCTTATAAATATTATTTGCCTGGAAGCTCATTGATTTTAAAATGATTATAATTTAAGTCTGTTTGAAAAAAAAAAACATTTATATTAACTAATGTATAGTTCCAGTCTGATGTCATACATAAAACGTAAATAATTTGTCGTGTTCTTTTGTGAAGCAAAGCCTTAATGTAACCCCTCATATAATAGGTAAGATACAGTAACAAGGCCAAAATGGTAAATAACAATTAAATACTAATGTACTTAAAATTCAGAACAGTAGATTATCAATTTATCTGGAATTGTGAACCGCAAACACCACTGTTTGCAAATATCTACTGACTGACCAAAAATTGTTTTGAAACAATTGTTAGGAAGAACTCTTTGTTCTTCTGCAAGGTGTGTCGCAAATGATTAATAACTGCGTCTTTAATGGTGAAATAAGTGGAATAGGATGTTTAATGAATGACTCATCTAGAAGTTTAATGGTTTGCTCATAAACTATTTTATCTGATGGGCACTTCCGTTTTCCTTTCATTGTGGCTCGGTTGCCAAGTAAAACGGTTGGAAGTTCTGAGCTCCAATTTATTGGATTTCATAACCCATGAAAGCAAACTAAAGCTATCTGGGTATAAGCGTTCGACCATTACATTGGCTTGTGGGTGCTAAAGAGTTTTGTTATCTCAGTAAAAAGTTTAGACTCGAATTGTGTTTCTTTTTTTTGTTATATGGAGGGAAATGCGTGACACGTCATGTGTTAAGTCATGTGAGACATGCAGTAGATTTCGAGCCAAACAGTAAAATAGTTGACACAGGTGAGAAGGTAAATATATTCATTAGATAGACAGTTGGTCCACATTGATATACACACAGATATTCTCAAAACATTCAGACAGAATTTGGAATTATCTATATAGGGCATTGACTTACTTATGTCTTTATTTATACTGGGACTAAAGAACCGAGGAGTAATCGTTTTGAGTGAAGCATGGACGCCAGAATGAGATTACTCGTGCAATGCATCGAAAATAATTAGGCGAAGTGTTGCTGGGATGTATTGGCGGTTTATTCTAATATAAAGGTTTCACAAACGATTTTGAAAACTCATAACTTAAAAAGCTGCAGTTTCTGTATTGTCAATTTTATAAAATATGTTGGATCCATGCTAGTGCATGGACATATTTTGAGTGTGGGGTTTCGAATAGCTAGATGGGATATGCTGATAACCTTTAAACCGCTAAAAGCACCATTTGTTAGTAGAACATAGATAGATGACCTGCAGTTATGATATGATGAACCATATATTTTATGGGAAAACTGAAAGATTGTAATTTGGTCCTGATATAAGTGATTAATAATTTTTAAGCAATACGCCATAACAATTATTGATAGTTAGGTAAATATGCAGAGGTATTTATATCAGATTCGTCACGGCATTTAATGACCACTTGAACCATACCAACAAGTAGTTCAAACTATAATCACATACAGATTTAACATTACTACGAACATTATAGGCTATAGACTACGATTGTGTGGTTATTTTTCCATTAAAACGCCGTATACGCATACTCAAGTTTCAATTTTTTGGTATCTCTAACTAAAAGCATACTTTGCCATCGAAAATATTCGACATTGGAAATATACGCCGGAATTTGGTAAGCCGTATTATCTATCACGCGCGTGAATCAGACCCAGAGTCAAACTGCTGAAATTAAATTAAAAAAGTTATCGATACCGCCAGTTTCTGGTGAATATACAGTGTGGTCCAGCTTCTACGAATTTTATAATACGATTATACATAGCAAGGACTATCCAGTGGTAGAACAATTTCATTATCTGAAAAGTCTATTAACTGGCGAAGCAGCAGAATTTGTCAGATATTTGGCGATCACCAAAGCAAATTACTGTTAGGCATTTTCAAAGTTAATCGAAATGTATGATTGGTAAAAGTATATTGTAAATGCTTTTATTAGCCAATTTATGGATCAAACCTTCCGTTAACCTGTTGCAAGTGCCTCAAGTTTAAGAAAATTAAAAGACACAGATAAGGTACTTCGAGGCTTAAAGGCCATAGATCTCAAAGCAGAAATAGAATAGTTGGTTGATTTACATCCTAATCAAAAGGTTAGACCAAGAAGCAAATGTGCTAAGGGCTTTTAAGAATAAACCACGTCAGAATATCCAACAACAGAATTGTTTTCAATTCATAAACAAACGATGAGCATTCTAACTCTGCAAGAAGTACCCAACGTCTCAGAACCAATTAAAAATACATGAAGATGTCCGATGTGTAAAAATGAATAACATTTATTAGTTCATTGTGATAAATTCAGATAAATGTCGGTAAACATGATAAAAAAAAACCATTAACAGATGAAAAGCAATATTTTAACTGTTTATACAACACGATGTTTATAATTACCATGGTAAGGGAAAATGTATAAAGGTTGCCATACAGAAAACATCACCGTTTAATGCACGAAAGTTAAGCAACTTTTGCATCTAACGCTAGTGTTATAAAGGAAACAAGTACAACTACAATTTTAGGGGGGTATCTGATACTTCATCAAAGGACATCTATACGAAACCTCACTAAACAATAGACGCAAATTATCAATCGCTTCTTTTGGAAATTTTGATACGATTCTGCAGATACCGCTATGTAATTTCTAGTGACGTAAAGAAAATGAACTGACCAAGTTGGATTCACGAAGATGATACCAAGGTGCAGAGAATATTTAGAATAAATATAAAGCAAGATGAATTGAGAATAATTACCTACTGAACCACTCCTGCATCATTTAGGACCACAATATGTTTACTTGAAGCAGCCCAAAACAACATAGAAAGGTATCTCGAAGTTGCTGAGTCTATCAAAATGGATATGTACGTTGATTATTTTATGACAGGGGCCAATATGGAAAGCGAGTTATACCAACTTCGAGAAGATGTTGCTCAAATTTTTGGATCAACAAGATCTAATTAATGAAATTGGGGCTCACATAGCAACACAATGCGAAATCAATTAAACGGTCTCAACAGTATTAAAAACAAATTTATTGCCGAAGATGAAACTATAAGGCGGACTAAAATGAAATACAAAATTAGATATATTCAGTTTTACCGTACACATGGCAAACCTTAATAACTATGCCAAACGATCATTGCTATCAGAAGCTAGCACCATATTTGACCTGTTAGGATGACTGTCACCCGTAACACATCATGTTAAGATATAGTTCCAAAGTTTATGGTTACGACACATAAAGTAGGATGATTCACTTCCATCTGTTCTAAACGGTAGATGAATCTTACTACGCCATGAGACAAAGCAAATCAAAAAGTTGAAAATCAAAAATTTGAAAAATAATCCAGTTTATTTAATTTCAGGCAAAACACGAGTAGCCCCAAGGCAACAGAAAGGTCTTCCACGGTTAGATCTAATGTGGACATTACTCTCTCAATTCTTTCGCGGTTAACTTAACGTCTTGCTTTACGCCATTACTAGTCAAATCGACAATGCGCAACTACAGTTTAATTTTAAATATTCATCTGAACATTGCATTGCTCCAGCCTGTACTGGCATGGACGATCGTTCGGCTTATGGATTATGCACTCCAATAAGAGCTTACAGTTGTGTTCATGGTCATCACCGATCGTAATCAAATGATTAAAAAACTTTTTTGTAACCCTCCCCGTTGGGGTTCGAACCCGATACCTCTCGTCCCAAATACCACAGCCTTAATCATTGCACCAATTGCTCGGTGAAACATCATTTTATGAAACACGTTAACACAAAAACATTAAGATTGACATTTTTTTAAGTTCTAAGTTTTTCATAAAAAGCTTTAAAAAACATGCCATTCCATTTACTTTTTTATGGTTTTGTATAACGTTTCATATTTTATTTTATCCATTAAACGACCTCTTTATATGCAACCGGTATAGATATTCCCAAAAGTGATATTAAAATTAAAGTTATTAATATATTTAAAATCCCAAAAGTGACATAAATTTACAAATTATAAAATTACAAATTAAAAATTATCCACTGTAATTGAAACATTAAAAAAAACTTTCAATTGTAACCATAAATCAATAGCATTTATCTTATAAATTAGTTCATGGTTTTCTAAAGGGATATTTTTAACCACTTGGTATGAATTCGTTACCACAGTAGTTAAATATTACAAACGAATTTTAATCATTTGTTGATTAGAGCTAAAAAACCGCGATTTTATTTTTTAAATGTTGGTTAACTAGATATTAGTTTGAGAAAACTATACTGGCATTCCTCGTACCTTGAAAAAAGGCAAACACATAAAAAATAAAAGCGACTCAGCAATTTTGGAAAATAACATGACAAAACATTAGTTTTTTTTAGTGAAATCAGTCAACAAGCAAAGAAATAGCAATATTAAAATTTCTTCTTTTTTTAACAACAAAAGAAACAAAATGTCGACATAGCAAGAAGGAGATCATTACTTCGAAAAAATGCAAATAATAAAATTGCAATTATAGCAAATTAAAGCCAAAATTTTAAAATTCCATTATTATTGCAATTTGTAATTTAACATATTATATACTGCACAAAGTGGAAATGTTCCTTGAGAATATGCAAAAATGATCATTGGCAATTATCATTCTATACAGAATTTTATCGACAATTAACTCGAAACTTAGGAACAAGTAAGCTGGCTCCAGACCAGGACAAATAGCACTGATCATATCAATACAATACTCATTATCATCGAGCAGTTTACTGAATAGCATTTACCACTGTGCCTACTACCCTGTCCTGATTTTTATGCAAAAAAACGATTTATAAAAAGCAAACCACTGTTGCGTGTTTTATTGCACAAATTATGAATATTTCATAATTCTGTGGGCTAACCACTATCCTGATTTTTATGCACAAAAATGATTTATGTAAATGTACCAATTTTATTTTAAGCAGAATATATGCCGATATCGAGAGCTTTTGATTAAAGTATCATTTATAAAAATCGGACCAACGTTTCGTATATTATAGCACAATTTATGAATTCTGTAAAAATTGATGATATCTGCACTGTATTTTGAGGCCATGTGGTATTTTTAAAAGAAATTTATGGGCAAGCACTTTTCAAAGCTAATAAATTAGACAGGTAATGTTTAATCTAATAGCTGTTTAAGGTGAATGTACTTAGCAGGTTTACTAACAACAAAGCAGCAAAACTTCGAATGCAACTCTATCTCACGTATAGTCGAAATCAGACAGCGCCGCCCTCAACGGTATCCAATGGAGATTAATGGAGTCTAAAACTGATCTGTCCTGTACCCAGCAACACCAAGCTAAGAAAAACTTCATATTTTTGATAGCAGGGTTACTCTATGGCTGAGAAAAATGGAAGCATTCGTTAAATATGAGCTTTCGGTGTTTATCTTAGAACTTTGTCTTAGGTGAAATGTCTTAGGAAAACCCTGAGCAAGAAAAGCTTTGGAGTGATATTCGCAAGAAAAGAGGATAGTTGGACCAATTGTTTTATCTTCTATGTTACAAGTGCATGGAAAATAACGATGCTAGCAGAAGTGAAGAAACACAGGAAATCTTCGGTTGAATTTAAACCAATAGCACCCAACAGGTTTAAATGGTTCATTGATTAGTAGCCACTCTAAGAGGAATTTCCTTCGTAATGTATGTCCTATTTCTGTACTAAACAAGACATGACTATAATAATGTACTGATCTTGTATAAATTGAAAATGGTATAAGCGTTTGGTTGTTATCCTATTACATTTAAACCCTCATTTGTATTACAAATGATTTTTAAAATAATGCTGAGAAACACTAGAACCGCATCATCCTGGCTCTTAAAGCCACGTAATAAAGTTTTACCACTGCAATAATTGTGCGTTTTTATTTAAGCAATCAAAAATTTTTCACCACGTGAACAACGATTCGTTCTGTATGAATCACTTACAAACATCTCTCAGCTAGCTGTATATTTTGGTTTACTAGAAAGTAGTGAGTCAATATACGAATATGATACATTATGCTTCAGATTAATTATATTTATTACAATTTAATGAGCTTTAATAAATAAATAATAATGAGAAAAAAAAATTAAAATGTAAAGATTTTCCAACTATAGATAGTATCTCATTACAATATTGTATACTCTACTAATTAAATAAAATCTCATTTACTTATGTAATATGTTATATATCTATTATATACACATCTGTATATAGTTCATTAATACCACTTCAGGCATTAATTTAATATTTTATTTTAAAATTACGAATTTAGATAAAGAACCATAAATGATATCATTCTACCTATACACACCCAACCTCCCGAATATTATGTACATAATATATACATATGTACCTTATGTGTTCTAGTATACTCTTAATAAATGTAATTATCTTCTTCCAAATGGCTCTCGAGACAATGTCTATATAATATATACATATATTCGTATATATCAATTATATACCGTAAAAATATTCACCATGAAGTTGATGGTGATGATGAGATTGAGATGTACGATGAGTATATAGGTAAACATATTTTTTTGAAGGTACAAATATACGTACGAAATTTTTATGTATTCAAATATTTCAGGGTTTTAATCGGATTTTCCTCTATTCAAATTTACACAACATATTTTCCCATATAAATATACAAGTCTATTTTTCACTATGTATTTTCCTCGGGGGCATAGAAATTATATTATGTTTCACATTTTATTTCAATTCCCTTTTGGATTCTGCAACAATAATAATAATAATAATAATAATAATAAGACGAGTGTACAAAAGAAAAAAAAACTGATTCGGGTACGAGAAAATTTCAACGGAAAATATTGAAAGATGGTATAAACCGCCCATAATTTGTGTGTACGAGTATGAAACTAGGGGATGCGTTGAAATATGTTTTCGTTTGCTGTTTTATTTATTTGTTATTCTATAATATGCTGCTGTGATGTGTAAGGGTGGCAGATTTTAAGATTATTTTAATGTGGTTGATATCTTCTATATCATGATATAAGTGGGGTGAATATTTATATATTATGTAATATCAAGCATTGATGGTTAAATTATATCTGTATACAGATAAAACAATTCAATTAAGTTATATGTGAATTGACTCCTGTTGTCAAGTGGAGATATTCTAATAAATCGTAGAATTTAACCAGGTCACCGTTGAAGCCTTATTTATTACACATTAATATTTTCTTATAAGGTAGCTATATTTACCACTTATTTATTCAGATTAAGATTCACCGAACCAAAAATTACGCTAATTTTGAATTAATTGCGTAATCATCACCCAAATGTATAGCAAGATTTTTAACCAAAGAGGAACACTCATAACTTAGTTTTATGTGCTCTGCTGATATCTTGAAGTTCTAATATCACTAAGCAAAACCAACTGTTTAGCAACTAAATCTAACTCAGGCAGATGTGCCGGATGTTTATTGTGGAAAATATTACGAAACATCTTGTGACATCCATTATGACTTATTTCATCGGAACTGCTATTATGGCTTTACGATGTCTAGGAATACGAAAAAATATTGGTCGTTTATGTAGATTGACATTAATGTAGTCACAATGTTGTGTCAAAGCTATCTCTAAGATAGAAAACTTCTTAATTATTTGGTTTATATTGTATGAAATGGAAATTCTGATGGGGAAGGTTGAAATACTATTTCGAAATGGGCTACAAATACTTCAGCCTTTTATTCAATTTTTCTTATCTAATAATAATCACCGTATCTGCTAAAAACCGATAACCGAAAGAATTATAAAAATTATCGAATTTTGTAATTTGTTTTGCATGTTTTGGTGAGCAGTTTACGACCAAAGTTTTAAAAAACCTAGCCCATCTTCTGTTACTAAAATAGTGGCTTTGAAATGCTCCTTCTCATGTTTTTACTGAATGTTTTCAGTCATAAATAATGTGTCTTGGTATTTTTAGGAAACTTCCACTGGTGTTATTCGTTTCAAATATTGGAGCATGACATCTTATTGTTGATATATAAAAAAAATGTCAATGTTATGATAAACCGTTGTCATTCCAGATTGCTAACTTAAAGGTTCTAGAAATTTAATGAATTGGAGACAATGGTCATTAGGTTAAGGATAATGTTCATTTTAACCATTAATTTTTTATTAGATTATCCAACCATTGTCTGCTCCAGCTGTTTTTTTTAATTCCTTCCCCAATGGAAATCTAAAGATCTTTTCTGTGCTATTGGATTTATTAGTCGAAGACCCAATAGGTTCATCAGTTTATTTGTCCCCATTACTAATTGTTTAGGCTGCAGAGAGTCACGGAATGTTATAGAAAGGCTCAGGGTCAATGAGTGTAGTTGATTGGCCTGTTCGTGCAAGTTAATCCACTTTTTATTCCCTTTGATGCCGAGAGGGAGATTGTAGCAGTTTATAACAATTTTTAACTGACTTAAAATCCAAACATCTAGAAGCCAGTGCTTACAATACTGCTTAAAAAATGGGGAAAATGTGGTTGGAGGCGCTTTTAAAACCTTTTGTAATAAAAGTTGAGGAGCAGGTTTCAATGGCGTGAATTTCGACTTTCCAGTGATTTCGATTTTTTGTGGTTAAGTCCAAAGACATCAATGTCCACTCTACTATCCTTTTATGATTCATTCGTGAAATAAACTATGCTGCTAGGTTCTAAAGGAGTTCCATCAGTATCCTAGTTAGTTCTATCAAAGACTATTACCATGAAATTCCTACTTAAAGCAGAGTTCTTTGGGCATCCGGGACTCTCAAAAACATATCAAAGTCGGAAAGTTAATTCAAAATGTCCAGGCGACCAATATGATCATCATGACTATATTGATACTAGCTGTAATCTAGCTGCACAAGTAGCAGCATATTTTTAAAGTATATATATGGAGTAGAGTGAGTCTATGACGAGGGCTTCCATTGCCACCGAAAAGCGCGTGTGATTCCGAAACATGCTAGCCTCTACAATGGGGATAGTTAATTGTTCATTTTAATTGTATGTTGTACCTAAGGCGGTCAAATTATGGTCCCATAGGTAACAATTAGCTTCACTATCATGATGTACATCCAGTAAATCATTTTTAAGCAGAGATCTCAAGTATACTGCCGAACATTCGCCGAGCCCACATAGCTTAACCGTGCGTTTGCCAGTTGAGGTTATATGAGAATTTCCATTCAGTTTCACACTCTGTCTACTCTGTCTACTGTTGCCGCTATATAGATTCAGCATACAGCTTATTTTCAACATTCATTATATTTTTCATTAATTATTGTGTCGCAATTGTGATATGGCAGCGAATAAACATCAAAATATTAAGTGAATATAAATTAATAAATTTTTCTGTGTTTTTAGCTTAATAAGCAGAAACTTTAAAAAAAAAATATATATAGTTATATATAAGTATAGTTTTATTATTTAATTCTCGTAATATAATGTAATACCATGGTGTTCAAGTCGCCAAGTGTGGTAGATAAAACTGGACTAAGTTCACAAAGGTCAACGTCTGTAGGTGATTTATCATCAATCGCCACAACGTCAACCAGAACATTTAAAGGTGTGCAACATAGTCCAAAAAAAAGTGCAAACGAAGTAGAAAGCAATTTGGTATCAAATTGTTTGCTTCAAAATAAAAATTTTTGTGATGATAATGACAAAAGTGCAATGAATAAAAATAAAATAAAAAGTGCCGTGTTGTTAAAAAACAATAATACTAATAATGATGTAGGTCAGTGTTCTACACAGTTAGTACAACGGGGTATCGACCGGTATATTACAGTGCAGCCGAAAAGAAAGAGAAGCCCAAGAGCTGCGCTAAACACTAGCATCAACAAATTTACAAGGCTCGCTAGTGTTGAACTTGCTCATGGCAATCGTTTCTCTAGCCTGGTAGAAACAGAGTGTATCGAAGATACCACATCTGCGGACAAACCTAAAATTGAAAAACCGCCGCCCATTTATTTGAGAGAAGAATCAAATAAAGAGCTTGTAAAAGCTATTGACACCTTAACAGAGGGAAAATATTATATTTCTGCTCTTAAAAGAGGTAATATCAAAGAAACCAAGATACAACCAATTAACATAGACGCGTACCGTGCATTAATAAAATATTTTGACCAGGTTGGTAAACGTTACTACACTTACCAACTAAAGAGCCAAAAAGGTTTGGTCGTTATTATTAAAGGAATAGAGAGCTTTGTAGAACCAAACGAAATACATGATGCTCTCACTGCCGAAGGTTTTAATGCAAAATCGATTACAAATATTATTAACCGGGAGAAGATACCACAACCACTATTTCGCCTGGAATTAGAGCCAGACAATAAACCTATGAAAGGCAAACATTCAATTTATAACATAAAATATTTAATGCACAGAAGGGTAACCGTTGAGGAACCTAAGAAAAGAATTGGGCCAATACAATGTATCAAGTGCCAAGAATACGGGCACTCAAAAGCATATTGCACACTAAATGACGTTTGTGTTATCTGTGGCGAACTTCATAATTCAAAACAGTGCAATAAAAGGAAAACTGATGCCTCCGTATTACGATGCAGCAACTGTAATGGCAATCATACTGCAAACTATAGAGGTTGTCCCATTTATATGGAATTAAAACGAAGAATTAACCCAAAACAACGAGCAGAGCAACGCATGCTTAATTTACATCCAGCAGTTAAACCTGAAGTACGACCAGAAGTTTCATTCACCAACTTTCCAAATATAACCCATAACGCAACCGTTAACAGCAGCATGCATCAAGGTGTTTCGTACGCCAGTATTCTTAAAGGCAACGCTCCAAAAGCTCAAATAACTCAGGTGGGAAATGTTACCACAGCCTTAAACAAGCTAACAGACATGATGCAAAGCTTCATGACGATGATGGAGAGAACGATGGACTTGATGATGCAAAATATGAACGTGTTAATGCAGATAGTTGTTAAAAAATAAACATGACCGTTCTAAAAATAGCAGTTTGGAATGCAAACGGCTTAGCACAACACAGAGCAGAAGTTCAAGCATTTCTCATTGAGCACAATATTGACATAATGTTAATATCAGAAACACGTTTCACTAAAAAAAACTATTTTAAAATTAACGGGTACTCAGTATATGATACTAAGCATCCAGATGGTAAGGCGCATGGTGGTACAGCAATATTAATCAAGAGGCGATTAAAACACCACGAACATACAAAATATGAGGAACAACATATCCAATCGACCAGTATTTGTTTAGAAGAGTGGTCGGGAAAATTTATAATATCCGCAGTATACTGTCCACCAAAACATGCCATAAAAAAAGACCAGTTCGTGAATTATTTCAAACAGCTGGGTAAAAAATTTCTTGCGGGAGGCGATTACAACTGTAAACATGTTCACTGGGGTTCAAGACTAACATCGCCGAAAGGCAAACAGCTATATGAGGCCATGGAAGAACAAAGTTTGGATTATTTATCAGCTGGACATCCAACATACTGGCCCACGGATAGAAAAAAGATTCCTGACTTATTGGACTTCTGTATAACTAAAGGCATAGCACGCTCAAATGCAAAAGCCACAGATTGCTGTGATCTGTCTTCTGACCACTCACCTATAATAGTAACAGTTAGCACCGATGCCTTAGAGTCGGAAGCACCCAAACGTCTAACGAACACACGGACCAATTGGAATCAATATAAAAGATTAGTAGAAAAAAATTGTCGACTGGACATCCCACTTCACACCCAAGCAGATATTGATGTAGCAGCTGAACATCTAAAAGATATAATGAAATTAGCCGCAGAGAAGACCACGCCTATTATGAAAAATTCCGAAAAACTTAATAAAATTTCATTTAATATCCAGGAACTCATTCGGGACAAACGAAACATACGTCGGCAGTGGCAACAAATAAGATCACCGATATTAAAATGGAAATTAAACCGTGCAATAAAGACTCTAAAATTCGCTTTAAAAGAGGAAAACAACAAACAGACACAGAATTATTTAAGTGAGCTGTCCGCAACAAATAAAACAGAATATTCATTGTGGAAGGCAACGAAACATTTAAAGAGGCCGGCAAACCTAAATTCACCCATAAGATTACCAAATGGGGATTGGGCAAGAAGCGATGTAGAAAAAGCCAATACTTTTGCGTCCCATTTGGAGAAAGTGTTCTCTCCACATGATCCAATGAATAATTTCAGGCTACCAGAACAAAATGAAAATGATTCCACCAATAAACCGATAAAGTTTAAGTGGAAGGGGGTCAAGAGCACCATTAACAATTGCATTAACTACAAAAAAGCACCAGGGTATGATCTTATAACTGGAAAAATGTTAAGAGAGTTACCAGACATATGTATAAAACTAATAACATACATATTTAATGCAATCCTGCGAATTTGTTATATTCCTCAAGAATGGAAGATTTCTCAGATCACAATGATACACAAGCCTGGAAAACAAGAAACTCATATCTCGTCATACCGGCCAATTAGTATGCTACCCACAATTTCAAAGCTGTTTGAAAAAATGTTACTTACAAAACTAAAACCAGTTCTAGAAGAAAAACAGATTATACCAAACCATCAATTTGGATTCCGGAATCAACATGGCACCATAGAACAAGTACATAGAATTGTAAATGCGATCAAAGCTACCTTCGAGGAGAAAAAATATTGCTCTGCTATTTTTTTGGATGTTGCCCAGGCGTTTGATAAAGTCTGGCACGATGGCCTTATTTATAAAATAAAAGAGATGTTACCAAAAAATTTACACCTAATTCTAGAAAACTACTTGCTCCAAAGGCAATACCTAGTTAAGTATAATGATGCAGTCACTACTTTAAAACCCATACGCGCAGGAGTTCCTCAAGGCAGCGTTCTCGGACCTGTCCTATACTTACTGTATACAGCCGATTTGCCAACTACAAACCAAGTATTGATATCAACATTCGCTGATGATACGGCTATTTTGGTATCAAACAAAGATCCTGAAACGGCCTCTAGGAAATTGCAAAACCATTTATGCAAAATTGAAGATTGGCTACGTACATGGCGAATAAAAGTAAATGAAGAAAAATCAACCCACGTTACATTTACGCTGAACAAGTGCAACTGTCCTACGGTGGAATTAAATGGTGTCATTATACCGCAGCGAACTAAAGTTAAATACTTAGGTTTACATCTAGGTAGGAGGCTGACATGGAAAGAGCATATAGAAACGAAGCGCCATCAAATAAAGATAACATTCTCCAAAATGTATTGGCTAATAGGCAGAAATTCAAAATTATCTCTAGAAAATAAAGTTCTCCTATATAAATCAATTATTATGCCAATATGGACATATGGCATTCAACTGTGGGGTTCTACTAGTGCATCAAATAAGGATATCCTGCAAAGATCTCAATCCAAAATACTAAGGAATATCACAAATGCTCCTTGGTATATTCGAAATGCGAACATACAAAGAGACCTTGGTGTTAAAACTGTGAACGAGATCATCAGGGAGTACAGCACGAAGTATTTTTCGAAACTAGAATCACATCCTAATGAATTGGCTAGGGATATTTTAAAACAGCCGAAGTATAGACGAATACAAAGAACAGATCCACTTGATTTAATGAATATATTATAAAAAAAAGTTGGTGTATAATATAGACTGTTATATAAATTAAATAATTGAGCCCATTAATAATAAGTATTAACATAGGTTAAGACTTAAAAAATGTAAATTAGTTTGTAAGATATGCGTACTTTTCGTTAGTTTCTTTAACAGAAAGATTCGAAAATAAAGCCATTGGCAGTAAAATTAAAAAAAAAAAAAAAAAAAAAGTTACACACTCAGACGTTTAACTTCATTGGAGTATCAAAAAGTTATATCATTAAGATTAATGAACCGTGGTTCAATTTACGTCTTTTAGTAAAGAGCATAAGGATTTTTTGCTATATAGGGTTAACCAAAAACCTGCTTTAGTATACCAATCCAAAATAACAAGCAAGGTCTGTTTCGCCAGACTATGATAACAAGATTATCCACATAACTAATGACGGTATAATTATAAGCAGATGTAGTTCATCAACTAACTCGTTGATCACGAGTGACAGGACACCGCCTTGCGGACACCCTTTTACTGCCGGAATCATGACTGATTCATTACCTATAGTTTGAATGTAATCTTTCTACTAACCAACATGGAACTAATCCAGTGGTTAGTGAGATCATCAATACCTCTACGACTGATTTTTTAGCAATTGTGTCGTATTCAGTATTATCAAAAGCTCTCTCAATATCCAAAAAAACGAACAGAGCCATTTTTTTCGAGTGCCAGGTAGCTTTAATCTTGGTGACAAGTAGTTGCAGCGCTCCCTTGGTATATTTGCCTTTTATGTATGCGAATTGATTAGGATTCTAAGATCTGGTTATAATTAACTAATTTTTGATATGAAGGTCTATACAATTCATTCTATAGTTTTGAGAAAAAACGATGTACGATGTACGACTGATAGGTCAAAAGAAGTTAAGGAGTTTACTTGACCGATTTCCAATCTTTGCGATAAAAACCATATTAACTTGGCTCCACCCCTGTAGTATGTCACACAAATTTAAGCTAGTTTTAAATATTGCTACCAGAGAAGAAGTAAACATGATCAAGCCCCTTTGGAAGAGGACTGGAATGATTCCATCACCGCCTGGAACTTTAAACGGCTAAAAAAGGTTAAGGTCCATTTTGCTTTTTCTGGAGTAAAATTCATACTTGATAAAATATTAAACCAATCCACAGTTACACTCATGTACCAAATATGGGATTAATAATTGTATTTGTGTCGCAAACAATGCAGCCCGGAAAATGCACTTAAAGCAGGGTTTCGAGTGGCTCTTTGTGTTCTGATGTATAGTTACCATTGGATTTCAGAAAAAATCCAATCTCGTTGGACTGATCTTTAGCTCGAACTTTTTGGAGTCGAGTAACTGTAGGTTTATGTCCTTGATATTACGACAGTTTTTCCTCCACGTAAGGCGTTTGGAATGTCTTTGTTCAGTATTTGTTAACGCTTGCCTTTATTAATTTCACTTATAAGAATGCTTTACTCAGTTAAATAATTGCCTAACTCTCTTACGGCGTTTAAATAATTGTTCTACCATGGAATTTTGCGATTAACATTAACGTAAAGCGTCACACAGCTGCTTCCGTATGAAGATTGGAACGTATCAATAAACAAGAAAGCTGCAATGTCTGGGTATCTTATTAACCTCAGAGATGTCACATATTGAGCTCCAGCTGTTGGTTTTGATTTTTAGATTTTCAATTGGATGATTTTTTTTTTAGTTTGATTTCCATTTTACTTTAAATTGAATTTTTGAGTTTTAGCGCTCACATTGTCTTGCTAACAAGCTGATTAGACGGGTTCAGATCTACAGTGGGCTGCTACTTCACCTATCATTTATATCTCTGAGGTCTCTGAGAGTATATGATTTTTATCTCTGAGAGGAGTGATCTGTGCTTTTGTTCTTCTTGGTAAACACTGGAGCCTATATACAGTTGGTTGAATGACTACTACTACAGAGCACGTATTTCACCGCGTGACCTGTTTTTTTCGTTTCACAATGATTTTTAAGATGATTATCTGTACATTTCACACATTTGAGTCAATATTTGCCATGCGCCTTTTCGATCTTCACAATTGAATGTATCAGTCTATTGAAATATCTCACTGTGACGGAGTAATTTTAGAATTTATGTTAAAAATACTTTTCTAGTTTTCCGAGAAAAAATCATAACTATCCTGTGAGATTGCATTTCACTTGGTACTTTAAAAATATTTTCTAAAAAAATCTGAACGAATTTATACCTAGATTGCTTACACAAAGTATCTTAAAAGCTTTTACTATTAAAAAAAAAGCACACTTAACGATTTTTTTAATTAGTTCTACTATATACGTTACCATATATCTTCACGGTAATTCCATGAAAACCAACTTAAAATTTATCTGAATTATAAATTATACATTTTCCATTGAAAACTATGTTTCTACTCTTACTCGAATTTACAAAAAAGCTTCGATTGAAATTATTTAACATAGTGGAAATGAAAAACTTGAAGATGTACAAGTACCTCTGCAGTATATACCGTACAGTAGTTTTAACATTTAACGGCTTTAATAGAAATTTACATCGCGTTTATTTATTTTTTTTGTGTATGTATATACTCGTTTATGGTAGAAACGGAATATTTCTCTCGAAAAAAAATTCACAAAAGGCGATATTACCTGGAAAAAATTACGTTTTAAAATGTTATAGAATTTCTTATAAATAAATTTTCCAAGGAATATGTGCAATGCTACTAAAAATAAATTTTAATCTCGATAAAAAAATAAAAAATTTTAGTTAAGAACACCTTTGTGCCTTTATGTGTAGGTTATTGTTTCTTGTGATGGATTTTCAATGAATAACGGGGTTTGGAAATGTATTAAAAGATTCGAATTTTTTAATAAGGTTTTAAAAATTTATTAAAAGAAAACGTTACAGTGTTCTTATCGTTGTCAATATTATATGTTTGGACAACTTTGATCAAGTTCTTAGAAAAAAGATTACAAGTGGACGAAAAACTCCCAATTTTTTCGGAAAAAATCTAAATTTATACAGTACATTGCCTATTGAATTTTTAAAAAGTATTAGTGAACATTTTGATTCTCATCTGAATTCAAATGGCCCTTACTTCTATAAAAATATATCTATAAAGAAGATTTTAAAGCATAGTCTAGATGATTAAAGGCTGCCTGCAATACGTTAAAAATTTTGTATGTGAAGTCTCTTTCCTTGTATGACTGAAAATCTCGATCATCATCTAACTTCGCTAGTGTTGAGTCTAAAATAGATTTTATGTTTTTATATAGCCATTTAGGGACTACTATGTGGCCTTCTATGTGGCCAGAGAAATGTTAATAATTCCGATTTTTTTCGACCAAACTTCAAATTTATACAATCTTAAGCCTTTTTTTAGGAAATATGAGTGGAAAAACGAAACTTTATCTGATTTCAAATGGCTGTTACTTCGATAATATTGTGGCTAAAATAAATTTTATGATTTTATATGCAAGTCTAAATGATTACAGACTGGATTCCTTAAAACTTTTCGTTTTTTTTTTTCGAAAAAAACGCATAATTTAACCATGCATTTTACAGCAAAAATGAGGAACAATTTTTTCTGAATTGAGCTGACTTAAAATTACTACCGTTTTGATAGTATTGTATCTAAATGGATTTTAAAGTGCAATTTAGATTATACAGACTGCTGCAACTATACGTAAAAAAATTCTAGCATTTCCTATCATTAATACAGTCCGTCCTTTGCAATATGTACTTCTTCTCTACACTTCCGAAACAGCTTAGACCTATTTTGTTAAACTCCTTTATTGTGGAGCATATTTGAGGCATTTAAAATATTTTAAATACTCGTTAATTTCTCAAATTGGGCAAATCACTTAAATAATCCTTATTTCCCCTATATAATATATAATATTCACTGTCATTTGTGTCTCTCTACCAAACCAATGTTCTTTTTTACAAGATCTTCCTGTTTAGCAAATACTAATAACTTTTTTCTCCAGGACGGTAAATTCTAAGTCCACTTCACTTTTCCAAGCAGTTTCTATCCAGTTGAGTTGGTAGTTCCCGAATTGTATTTCAACTTTTTGTGGCAGTTTTTTACCTTTCTATAGTTTATCTTTGAACGTTTTTATCTACTCTATTTTCTAGTTCTAAAGCTGGTCCTACATATGTCAGAGTACATATGTCTTTTTGCCTTACTGAAACCAGTCGGGAGCTGTGATTCTCTCATTTTTTGCAATTTAAAGTTTTAATGTTGATATTGACAATTATAATATTTTAACTTCCTTAGTTAAAGTGTTATTGTATTTGATAGTGCTTCTTTTCAAATCCCGGACAGCATTTAAATATACCCACTCTATTTGTTTAATTTATACAATTTAAATAAAAAAAAAACTGCAATGCACATTTATATCCAACATGACAATGTTGCATTTATACAGGTACTGAAACGATAGAAAAAAGCACTTTGCTCAAATCGCTTAACCATTACTTACTTGACGTTATACTGTGGCTTTACAAAATAATATAATTTACTTCACAAGCACAACAACAAAAATATTTTTTTTTTACTCTCGGAAAATACAACCATATACTACGAAATAAGAAAATTGGACAAATGGAATGAAAATCCTTATAAAATTAAAATATCCAAGGAGCAAAGTGAAAAAAATATTAAAAAGTTTTCTTTCGTTTATTGTATGGTTTTTCTTTGTTCGGTTTTAATTTTGAAACCAAATCATTTTAGGTCTTAAGAGTTTCATTAAAAAAAAGTACAAACAAAGTTTCTTGTTGTTATGTTTTTAAAATATAAAAAGAAAACTAAGAAGAAAACATACAAAAGTTGTTATTTTCGTTATACCCGTATAAAATTTTAGAAATTTAAGTTTAAGGTTTTATCTTCAACTAACTTATACTATATGTTTATAAAGGGGAATATATTTTTTGGGGTTGTCTAATCAATTATTGGTATGAAAGTGCCATTAATAACAGGTTGCGGCTCAAAACAATATTAAATTGATTTTTTTTATTCAGATACAAAAAGCTACATAAAAAACAGATGGTCTGTTTCGTGGAAATGCATTTAGCTAAAAACCTTGCAATAAGTTTACAAAAACAAAATAAATTTTTCAACTCTATACATTATGCATAAACAGAGCATAATAAATATGCATTTTGAAAACAAAACCGAAGAAATGCTTTTTGCTTACAACTTTATTCCACAATAACCGCTCAACTTGTATTTGTTTTAATGGTTGAATAGAAAATAATGTTGTGGCAAGTACGAATATATGCTGTACCCAGAAAGCACTATAAACTAGTGAATTATTGAAACTAAAAAAATTATATTTTGATCCATCGTTCATTTATGCAGACTATGTATATAGCATAGACTATATAGATGGGAATGATATTATATATTATACATCTCCCCGAAACAAAATATGAAAAACGATAACATGGGAAAAACGAAACATATTACATATACATATATAAAAGCGGAAAAACTAAACTTTTTTTTATCTGCATTATGTTAATTTATGCTATCAACATAAAAAGTTATATTTTATATGTGTTTTCAGGAAAAAAGAAAATTGTCATAACAATTTTGCAACATAAAAAAAAAACTTTTTGCTGTTACTGTTGTTCTACCTGTTTTGTTTTTATTAAAACTGAAAAAAAAACTTTTAAAAACTAAAATTCTTGTCTTATTGTTGCGCTAGTTTATTGTGTCTTATGGTGGATTATCATTCCAACTTTTTGTCGTTGCTGTAGTTTTTGGTGTAAAAGCAGAAAAATTATACAAGTATATGTATGTATCCTAAATTGTCAGTGGTAATTGATTGGTTTGTAAAAATACTAAGAAATTTTATGAAAACAGTAAAGGTTTAGTCCTTATTTGTTCTCTAGTCATCATGATTGGAATTTTTTACTGTTCTTATTATTCTTAAACACCTTAATACACCTAATTTCATCCCTAATATATGAGGTGTATTTTACTCATCTAACTAGCCCCATTGCCGAATATTGTCCACAGACATCTTATAATGTTTAATACATATAGCCTTATATTAATGGTTAGTACAGAAACTTAAAAAGCTCTACATTGAGCAAAAGCTCTGACATTTGTAAACTATATTTGTATCAAATTAGTTCGATGGATGATTCCTTTGCTTTCAGTTACATTATAAGTTTTTTTGTCTTGGACAAAATCTCAGTAAAAAAGCAAATGATCCTTGGTTTCATTATTATGGCTACACTGACAGCTGCTTGTTTTTCTTAATTGGATCCTTTTAAGGGAGTATATTTTTTGAAATGACATCTCAACATTTATGTCAATGGTTCACTAAGCACAATAGCTTATTATCCATTTTTTTTTCGATGTTTGAAAGAAAACTAGTATATAATTGCACCACTATATCGATTAAATACTCTCACACTGACGTGTCACACGTCACATGTCTTGACTGAACCAACAATGTTAGTTTCAAAATATTGAGCGTGCCATTGAACGTAATTCCCGTTGGTAAAACGTTTACTTTTTCTTATGTGTTCCGTAAAAATTTTCTCTTGCAACAATATATCACTTTGAATTTGACAAGCTAACACAGAAACTACATATGTCGATACAGATGATAAGAAGGATCCTCCATTACGCATTTATTAATATTCCAAGGTTGGAATATTTTATTCTGTTAGCCTACCCGCACAAGTACATGTTAAAGTAATGCCATCACTATATGCCTTCGTATAATAGTCTTGACCGTCCTTTGATTAAGGTTTCAAGTTTCTTTAGCTTTTTGACAATAATTTTGATATGTGTTGTCATATAAAGGTTTTTGATATCAATGGTGGTATTTCCATATCGAGGGTTCCTTTAAGTTTGGTCATTACTGATTTGGCAGACAAAAATTCCTGCAACTCATCAGTTATTTTAGTAACAACACATTGAGTTGTTTCATTACCGCTGTGTCTAGAGTAACCGTAGTAAAATGCAACCGCTCATGATTTGCCATTGCTAATTTTTGGACTTTGTAATTCATAATATATACTATTGAAAGCAACGTGCTAGATGTGTATGTCTAGTACGGAATACAATGAAGTGCTTTTGGTCATAGCAACCAGTAATTTGGATGAGGCGTTGTATTGTATTTAAAAGATTTAAACGATTGGGCATCAGGTTTCTAAAATCGCACTGCTCCCTAGGTCTGTAAGCAGTTATCGCTTCAATAAAATTCAAGTGGAGCTGAATCAGATGAAAAGCTATTTATTTTCATATTGTAAGCTAGAGTTTTGTAAGGGACTACCGCAAATCCAGTATCTCAGGTGACACATGTTACATTTAGTAAGTCACTTAAATGAACATGCTTCAGTTTTCAGTTTGCCACCAAAATCCACACTCGGGATTATTGGGAGAAAGAAAAAGATGGATAGCATAAAGGTCACCAGATGGTATATCTTTTATCGTAAATAATTCCTGAAAGAGCCCCTGATTATTATTCAGTAACATTATACCATTTATTATGCTGTAAAGCGCACTGATTTGGGCGATTGCTATGAAAAAAGCACATGAAATTAGCAAATAGCTTCTGTTTATAGATGAAGTATCCTAAGAGTTAACTTGCACATTTAGAACGGTCTCGGATTAGGCAGTTTGTTGCCAAGTAGGAATGCTGCCAGTTAATTTATTAAAGCGAAGAAGTGTTTAACACTGTTCTTACTATAAAAAACCGAAACGCATGATACATACGGAAACTGCGAACATAGACTTATCCCTTCTGTAAAATAATAGAGGAATATAGGAGATATGGAAGAGTGAAAACCTTGTGTTCTTAGAATATCCACACTTACGCAATAAAAAATCTGATCTAGATTTGCTAGTTTGGTAACTTTTGGTTTTTTTGTGATTGCTTGTTATTCTACTATGGTAGTTTCCCATTGTGAGCACGTGTTTGGGGTAGGTTTTTGTAATAAACAGCGATGTATCATCTTTTTGTTTTGTACTTTATTTCATCTAAATTCTTATTGGTTGTCAAGTCAGTTTGGTGATCACTAGAAATCCAATCTTCTTTAATACTTTCCAATCGATCACTTTTGTTTTCTATGTGCATATTTTATGCACTATTCTGGCTTGGATGACCTTCTTTATTTATAACAAAGAGCATGTTTAATATTTAAAAATCGTAGATACGAGGATACTTCGTTTGATTAAATCAAACGAGTTGGACTAAACATTGCAGTCACCAGCTAGAATACAAGAAAGATTTTAGATACCATTGATTTATGTAATCCTCAATTAAAACATTGTGTGAATTTTTTTCGTCATAAGCAGTTTTCCGTATATGGAAAGCATAAATGCTGGTTTACATGCTGAGCATATTTTGCTTCTCGAGGGGAAGCGAAGTCTTTTTTAGCTTTTTTGAAGGTACTCAAATTCTAAAAACTACTGAAATATTAACTATATACTACAGCTATATACTTTTTGAATAACATTATTACTATTAACATTGTTTTGATTATGTACCATTTTAAACATTAAAAATTAACTCAATCATAAAATAATTTTTAATTGGCGAAATGATAACAAAAAACTATTATATAAAAATAACATAATTAAAAATCATATCTACATATTTACATATGTTTCAATGTAGTAAACACCAAGCACATATTGTTAAAAGCTTCATTCATATATTTACAAAATTTTACATAATATTATTTTGTAAACCAAACTGGGAAACACAATCAATAATATTTTATTATATCCATTTATTTTGTGCAGATTTAAATTGACTAATAGCAGTAGTTAAAGTTTTTGTTAAGTTTGGAAATTAATGGAAGTTTTGTAAATTGTATGGTAAACTTGCACTCTAAACGATTTTTGTATAGCTCTATTTAAATCTTTTTCCTATTCCTATACCTAATTAACCATTAGTGGTTAATAAATAAACATAAAAAGTAGTAATTTATTAATAATTTATAATAATTTATTAATCTTTGGAACGATGGCTAAAGCTGTGTGGTGGTGGAATCAAAAACCCCTAGGTTGGATTCCAATGAAAACAGATGACAAAATGGATCGTTATCATTTTTAGTTGCTAGAGGTTCAGGCAACATTCCTATCCTAGAGTAAAAAAGAGCTGTTACTACTATTAAGACATTTATTAAATAATAGAGCTAATATATTCTTTGTGGTTGAGGGGCACTCCGCTATGCCTCGTAAAAATTTTTTAAAAAGCATGCTAACTTAAAAATTGCACGACATCCTTCTTGACTTAAACGTATAAAAAAAATTTAGATATTATTGTATTTTTTACAATTTATAATTTTTTTGATAGAATATACATAAATATTGTAACATAGCAACGATAAATCTGTAATCCAACTCTACAAAAGGAGAAATACGTTTGATTAATTGTGTCATGCTTATAAATTTATATAAAATAAGCGTTGTTGATTTAGGTTAATTACAAAATTTAGTTGACACCATTATTAAAATAGCAAACAAATTATTTAATCCCCTGAATGTTGATTCATGTAATAAAAAGTACATTATATGTTGTTGTTGTCAATCTTGTGTTACGATTTAATTCTAACAAATATCAAAGACTCAAACCATCTAATCCCCTGAATGTTTGTTCATATAAAATAAAAGTACATACAATTGTTGTTGTCATATTATGATAATTTTGTATTTATAAACATGCTGTGTCCAAGAATATCCTTCTTCGGATTTATATCTTAAAGCAATTGCTAATTAATAAGTGAATCATCCACCTCAGTGAGAACTACTTCTGTTTGTTTGGTTAATAGTAGTAACCCATATAAATCATACACTGTAAATAAATATCTATAATTGTGTTATTAAATTAATTAGATATTAAAATCAAATAAATTTCTACCGTATTTTCACATTCATTCAATTTCAAATTTAATACAAAAGACAAAAATATACAAATTATACAAAATATTCAAAATTATCGATCTAATAAATATAAAATTAATTATAAATTATAAATAAAATTACATTATGTATGAGTGTTGTGACACATAATTGATATAAAAAACTCTGACCGCAATGCGGACTATAAACTTCTACTGTTTGTTTGAAATTTATTGGAATTGATTTGCAATGCGTTACTTATTATATTGTAGATCAGTAATTAATGATGATTTGTTTTAATTTTTAAGCAATTGCAAAGTACTTTTAGTGTTTTGAATCACAAGTATGTATACAATTCTTAAAAGGAATAAAACTGTATTTAAGGTGTTAGTTAAAATCTTAGATGTTATCGTGGTGGGATATCAAAATGGATAGAAGTTGCCTTAAAGCTAGATGTTTTAATGGGAAGGGGATTTTTTGTTTGCCAAAAAAAATCAGAAAAACATCAATCTAAGATCTTGAAGTACAGCCGTTCATCAAGTTGTTTATTTCATCAAAACAAAAAAACACTAAATTCTTAGAAGTTCAATTTAATTTTACATATGATAGCATTTAGGAGCTTTTTGATGTTGCAGTTCTTATATTTAAAAATACTGCGAGCTATGTTTTATCTAAACACACCCAAATTTGAATTAATATTTAGCAGTAATGTTAAAACCCAATTTCGATGAAAATCCTGTAAATTAGATTAACCATTTTATTACAAATAATGTAGGTATATTTTCAATAAATTTGGGTGTGTACTATGTGTTGACTTTATAACTGAATTTCAGCTAATTTTAAAAATCAAAACAGCCCACTTCTGTTAACAAATTTAAATTTGTA
Source organism: Tipula confusa (assembly GCA_963556175.1). Taxonomy (NCBI): domain Eukaryota; kingdom Metazoa; phylum Arthropoda; class Insecta; order Diptera; family Tipulidae; genus Tipula; species Tipula confusa. Next base: position 18,139,065 of record OY744476.1, on the reverse strand, counting down.
ATTTGACAATTTTTAATTTCTTAATTAATTTGCTCATTATTTGAAATTAAAACTCTTAGGTATATTATAGATACATTTGAATATCGATTTTCTACTAATTAAATTTTAATCGCGAGGCTATTATCATATTATGAGCTTTTGAAAATATTGTTAGCCAATTTATGACGGAAATAATTTTATTTTTTATTTTAAATACGTAACATGATTAATGGTAATTTATCTGTTTTATTCAATACAAAATCGAGCCCAACTGCTCGAATTGATTGGCGTGGTATGAAGTGTGGGGAAAAAATTTGAAAAATTCATGTTAATGATTAATTTTCATCTTTATTTCCGCAAAATATTTTTGTGTCGAGTTTTTGATTAATGATTTAATGATGATTTGATGTCTGTCTGATGAGTTAATGGTATCGTAGATTTGTTTTTTGGGGACCTGGGAGTTTTTTTTTACGAAATGAGACAAAATGAATTTGGAAAATTTTTTAAAGTACAGAAAATATTGTAAAATAATTAAAGATTTATTTATATTTTTAATTAAGTTTTATTCCTTGTTTGAATATTATTTTGAATTCATATATTTTGATCATATAGTAACTTAATTCACGAAAAGAAAACTACAGGGAAAGTTCAAGTACTTTACTGGTTATAACGCGGGTTTTTGAGTAGAAACCAAAGTAAACTAATAAGCATTATTTGTGTATGTTGCCTGTTTTATAAATCTTCTTAAATTAAATGTAAAAAATAGAAAATCCAACGTTGGAATATTGAGTGGAATAGTTTGCATTTTTATTGCAAAATACTCTAAAATGCAACTACAGTTTCCTAAACTTCCAATATATGCCAAAGTTTTTTATCCTGATTTTTGTGACCGGTAAGTATAATCGCATAATAGAATCTGCATACGCCAAAACCTTAGGCTGAAATATTTAACGATGCACTCGTAAATGAAAATGACGAGTGTGTATCGCTGCAACCGGCTAGCCGTGTATATTGGAATGCCTTTCTTCAATCAAAAAATGTTCGACAATGGCTTGTGATCACTTGGAAGCATAAATTGTCTATACCGAATACACAACGATGAAACACCATCTTGGGATGATTTTCTTCCTCAAGTTATAAGAAATTAAAGTCAGATCACACGCCAGAACTTCTTTATCTTTTCGAAAGCTTTTCGGTACTCATATTTCCACTTAAATGGTATATCATTACACAATACTTTGTGTAGTAGTTTTCGAAGGTCTTTCAGCGGTTTTGCAAGTTCACCATACCATATTAAAGCCCTTTGACTGGTCTTGAATCTCTATGAATTTTAGTCCCTCTTTACCTGGAAGAAGGCACCGGAGAGGTCAATTTTGCTGAACACTCGTGGTTCTGACTTAGCATCGCGAAACAACTTTCTTGCATTGACAATGGATGCTTGTTGGGTTCCAGCGCATCATTTAACCCTATTGAATAATTGGTACCAATACCTATATTAAAGTCAATATTTTTTAGCTAAACCAATAGCGCACGGTGAAATCCGTGTGATTACACCCAATAATTGCAGTATCTTAAACTCATTGTCAATTGCTTCTTCTCGTCTATTGCAAAAAAATTTACATTGTTCCCGGCTTCAATTTTAAAAATGCCTACATATTTCTGTATAACTCTAGCGAATCAACGAAAGACGATAGAAATTTTTTGGCATAATTTCTTCTTTTATTATTATGCTTATCTTTTCCTTAACCTTATTGCAGACCCTTTATAAGTATGAAAATCTTGCAAATGGTACCTTAAGTATTAGTATGTTAAGTTTTTGTTTACACTTTTGTATTATGATCTTTATAAACAAATTTGAAACCCACATCAGTACATAATCTAGCTGCATCGTTTTGCGCCTTTTGGCTTTCTTTCTTAATAAGCAGCTTCTTCAATGTTTGCACATTTTGAAATTTGTGAAGCCTCTGCACAAATGTTAATACTTTAAAATCATTAATGATACAAAATGCAATAACGGACTTTTTAATATCAAATTCACACGTGCAGGGTTACAAAGCACTTGTAACCCATAATTTTTTGTATTCATCAATATTAACCATAGATTGCGCGTTTGGGCTTAATTGAAATGTTAATGACACTCGTGTTTGCAATCAAGAATGCACTAGTTTTAAAATCTATGTCTCATAATCGTAATATACAATTTACTAACTAATCTTCAATATTATAAACGTTTTCAATGTGATCACTGCTAGCGATATGCCAATAAAAAAAATTCCATTAATATTAAAAATTTTACATAAATTATTTAATTTAAGTAAATAATTTAATAAAATCTGAAAAATTCTAGAGATATAAACCACATCAGTGGCATAAACAACAATATATGGAATAATACATTTTCAGGCTCTGTGGAATATTCAATAATGAACTTTTATACAACTTTTTAACTCAATTTGATTATCTGGTTTACAAACTCAATAAATATATTGTAATATAATATTATAGAACACTGTAAAGTAATGCCATATAAACTCAATTTATAATATATATATATATATATATATATATATATATATATATATATATATATATATATATATATATATATATATATATATATATATATATATATATATATATATATATATATATATATATACATATATATATATATATATATATATATATATATATATATATATATATATATATATATATATATATATATATATATATATGTATATATATATATATATATATATATATATATATATATATATATATATATATATATATATATATATATATATATATATATATAAACTTATAATAAGCAATGTAAATGAATAATTTAATAGTAAAGTATATGCATTAAAATTAAATATCTTTGGGGAGGTTTTTGTAAAAATATAGAAAAAAATATATCATGTACATTACACCGAGATGGAATAATCATGTCATGGATGATGAAATGCAAGATGGAACAAAATAAACATAAATAAGAAAATTAAAAACCTGCACAACTAAATCCCAATATAATCATCTTATTAGCTATATAATATATCGAGGAATAAAATGGAAAATTTCCATTATAATTTTCCTCCGTTGCTTTTCATTTTTGTAACATTTAGAATTTACTCGTGCTTGAGTAAAGAATTCTCATTTGTAGTAATTTTACATTCCTGGAAAGATCAACGCAAAAGACTAACCCCAAAAACTTATTAAAAAATAGTTTTACTTTCTAGAGATATTTTTTTTTTTTTTTGACATTGTTGAATTTAAAATTTATACAAAGATCTTTAAAACATTGAACAAAAATGTTACCTAATCATTAGGGAAAGTCTTTTTTCCAGTAGCAAAATATTTTCCTTTTTATTTCCCAAAGCTGGTTAGTTGCAGGTACAGTTGTGCTTTTAGTTTTGTGATTGAGTTACCATTAATTTTTCTAGCTTGGAATTATTTTTATTTATCCCTTTCCGATTTTGTAAGCCTATAAAAAAATTATTTTAATGTATTTTTATAGCAGAATAATTTGATCCACTTATTAGATTTCCAAAGATCAAAATCCGTTGATATCTGATGTTTAAAATATTTAGTTAATTAATTATATTTAGTTGTTGCTTTAAACTTTTGCAGCACAAATGGTTCTCTGTTTTTGCAAGTCGGTGCCCTCACTGAGGCACAGTTTTATATATTTTTGGTATTTTACGTTCATCATTGGGCACATGTTCAACATTTAATAAGTCAGAGAAATATTCCGGTTTTCCGAAACTCCAATATCATAACCCCCTGGTTTTGGTCCTGAACCCATTTTTCAGGTTAACATATACTTCTATTTGTTTACATAGAAAAAACATGAAATTTTCGTCATTTTTGCTTATAGGGTTACTTCGCAAAAGTTGGAAGAGGAAAAAGAGGTATGGGTCCCTGGCAATTTTAAATATGGTAAATGTACAATTGGTTTTCTGCACATAAAAGAAACAATATTTAAACGAGACATTATATCGAAATTAACGAATTTTATCGTAATAAACCACATTTAAAATTAATGCAGCTCATTATAAAATCGATAATCATAAAATTTTTAGCAAATAAATCAAATTATGTGGCAAAATCACAAAAAGCAAAAGCATTATTGATTTTTGCCTTCCTTTCACCATCCTACTCAGTCCATTATGGGAAATGATATATTAAGGATTAATTTGCTATTAAGATTATCTTGATTTATATCCATCTTAAAGAAAATTTTCATAATATATGTCAATAATAGAATAAGTATAATATGGCCAATAAAATTTGTATTTCACCACAAAAATATATACAAACACACACATAACTAATACATAAACATAATACTGTGACTATATAGTTACAGGCCAAAAACTTGATCTACAGGAACTGTAGATGTATCACACTGGAATTATCACATTACATTAACAACATACCAAATTAAAAAAATTAATAGAACTATAAAAAAAAGACGTTAAAGCAGCGATTGACCAAAACAAGACAAAACTCAGTATCAAAATTTATGGATTAGGTGGAACAATATAATAGTAAAATTTAATAGTAAATTTAAGAACATTAGTTAAGGCCACAGATAAGCGTACACTATTTTTACTTTACTTTAAGATGACACTACTGTAATACACTTTGCATGTTACTCCATAGAAATTCCGATTTGTATGGCACAATCAATACGCATTTTTCAATCCACTAAGATTTAACGCAACTGGGTCTCTTATAAAAAGTCTTAAGTGACATTAATGGAATTTCAATAGCCTAATAAATTCAACACATATGCGCAAATGATAAACTGTTTTGATTCAGTAATACTTCAGAGAAAGAATTTTGCAGCAGCAGTAACCTATAAAATTTCAAACGCTTATCAAATTATAAATCATCCTAGTCGTAAATTTAGTAGCAAAAAAAATATAAAGTTGCTCGCATAAGCAATAAGATATAACTGTTATAATTAGTATTATGCTGGGAAAATCTTTTAGTTACTTCTGCAATGGTTTTTTAAGTTTTGCCTCAAGTTTACATTTTGTGAAATCTGTTTTAAGTTTATCAATTAATGGAGAGGCTAACAAAAAGCAGAAGCAATATTAAACTATCTTTACAAACATAAGACTGTGATTTTTTCTAGTTCAAACACCTTCTAGGTATCATCTAAGAGCGCCTCAATTAATACATTCTAAAGTGATTGCTGAGGCTAACCTAAACTATCATATGACGGTTCTTCCCTTAAAGATCGCTGTACCATAGTATGTTGAGGATTGACTCTTTTTTGGGTAGAACATAACCAAGCCTAATTAATTCGATTAGGCAAATCAATTTGAGATATATTAACTATCATATAATGAAAGGCCCAAAACTAATCGAAAAATAAACGTAAGAAAAAAAATCATGAAACATCTACAGTTTAGAAATTGTTGAATATTTTCAAAAATGTTTTTTTTTTTTTGAAAAATGTATAGTGAATTTTAGGGTACCACCAATTTTAAAGCTTTATCAATACTTTATCATTCAAAGTGCTGAGATTAAAGCATCTGGGTATGAATAGCAAGTGCAATTTTTGGGTAGATCAATATACGAACATGTTTAAAATTAAAGGTTTGATATCTTTTTTTTGTTATTTTGATATCTTTTTTTTTTATCTTTTTTTTGTTATTTGCAAAGGTAAAAAAGATCCCGTTAATTTTCAATTTAAGAAGAGAATTAATATATTTCACGCTTAATTTTAATTTAACTATAAAAACTAATCCAAGAAACAGCTTGAAGTATGTCACTAACTCATTAAAGTAAATGATCTTGAAAAACGGTCTGTTACATTAAAACCAAAGACTGTAGAACTTACAATAATTTTAGATTTTAAATGTTGACGTTTAAATATATGATCGATATATGTAGCAGAAATTTAAAAGCTCTTGATTTCATTTTATCTATACATTGACGATATTTTAGTGGCAAGTAAAACTGAGGAAGAATGTCCTTTGCAGCAAGTATTACAACGATTTACTGATAACAATGTTATAATAAAGACATTCAAGTGTTCGGTGTTCCACATTTAGAATTCCTCCGCCACCATGTATCTAAAGATGGCATTAAACCTACGCTGGAGCGCGTACTAGCCGTAATATAACTCCCGCAATCTACCTGAACTTTGTTAAAAAGAACAAATATAGAAAAAAATTATCTTGGCCAGATGAATGTAAAAAAGCATTCATCACAGTTAAAAGCGCGCTTGCTTATAATGACACATCCCATTGAAAATACATTTTTCAACACCACATGTGACGCATCGAACATTTCCGTAACAGTCGTGCTCCAACAATTTAATAAAGGTAGATAGGAACCATTAGAGTTCTTTTTAAAGAAACTATCAATATATAAAATCAAGTATTTAGCCTTCGACAGAGAACTGCTAGCTTTATACTTAGCCATTAAACAATTTCGATATTTTGAAGAAGGAAAAATTGTCAGTTTACACAGACCATAAACCACTAAAACACGCGACAAACTCAAAATTGGAACGCAGTTTGCAACTGGTTCGCCATTTGGATTGTATATCCAAGTTTTCGACAGTCATACGACACATTTCAGGTATAGAAAAATGTAGTCGCAGACACTTTGTCACGTTTCTGTGACTCACAAATTGCTTCAATATGTAAAATCGCTGAACTGCAAAAGATACCAGAGTTCCAACTTAGGGACCATGAACTAATTACGTCATATAGTATTCCATTCGCTACATATATAATTTCACATCTTGGAATTCGTGCATCGTGAAAATTCATGCATCGCGTTATTTTTGGTCAAATTTGAATCTTGATGTAAAAAATTGGGTAACAAACTGTTTGTCATGCCAGAAAGCAAAAATTGTTGAAGATAAATTATTGATTATAAATTACAGTATGGCAAATTCAGTCGCAGCAACACACTTCCAGCAAATTCACATGAAGTAAGTCGCTTCCATCATCTGAAGGCAACCAGTAACTTTTAACCATTGTTGATGAGTTAACCCGTTGGCTGGAGGCATACCCCATTCTATATATGACCACTGCGACAGTGGCTAAGACATTTATCGAGTAATATATATTATAGTTTGGCGAATCATTTGAAATAACAACAGATTAAGGCATCCAATATGAGTTTAAACTCTTTACCAAGCTAATAAAAGATCTAGGTGCACACAGTATTCGGAAAACAGCTTACCATCCGCAAGCAAATGGTATGGTAGAGCGCTTCAATAAAACCTTAAAAACTTCACTTAGAGCTCGGGATAACACTAACAATTGGAGCTCAGAGGTACCTATCATTTTGCTGGGCATTAGTGCATTCGTCAAAAGAGATCTAAAATGCAGCCCAGTTGACCTAGTCTATGGCCAAAGCCGCTGACTATCTGGCGATATATTTTCAAGCCCTAAAATTCAATTTTCTCTATCGAATGACGCATTTATCGGCAGCTATTTCATGTTGTAAATACATACGGTCAACTTTATTGTAAAGTATAATTTAAAATTGATGTATAAGGTTTTAATTTTTTGGCCATATCTAAACAATCTTCTTTCATAGTGATATACAGAACTATGAAACACGCATAGTTTTGTCTGCCTGTTCCACTTTCCAATCTCTAAGCATTTGTCCATAAATTTGAACATAATGTTTTGGCATAATTAATTTTTTTTTGTTGGTTTTGTCTTCAAGTATTTTATAAAGGATGCGAGTTGTCAGCCTAGAAATTCAACTTTTATTGAGTCACCTCCTAAGACAATCCAACGATACGGTGGTACCACCACTGCCTTGTAGTAAAGTATAAAGAAAAGTAAAATCGATCTGTGCAAAATTTTGATGAAATATTTGCCTTACGAAATATTAAAGTCATCCAAAGCTTTCGTTTATCATGGCAATAAACCGAACCTTGTTCTTTTGAAACAGTACCAAAAAATTTCAACGTCATTCCAAAATAAATAAAAATTAAATTTTGGATTGTTTATACCGTTTATACAAAAAGTGAGTCCCAAAAAGAAAATTGTTTCAATATACGTAATTCATCCCTCACTAAGCAACAGATTTAGGTTTACGTATATTGCAAAAATATTGTTTTTAAAACGGAAAACTTTTCATTTCAACGTGAAAATGTATTTTTATTTTATTAACTTGATATATTAGTGCATATTATATGTATGTGTAATATACAACACTCTTTCGCATCCATATATTCCGTAAACGTATAAAGATATATAATATGTGAAATTTAAAAATATTTATGTCAAAAGTTTCCCGTGTGCTTTATTAAGCTTACGTGTATATGAAGCACAAAAAATGAGTTTATACTTGTTCACCCATACTTTTGTTAGACAATTTTGTCTGATGGTTTGAATATAAAAAAATTTTACATATTTCAAAATGAAATTTTCGAATGTGTGTGTAGATTAAATTATAAATTTTCAAATCCATTGCATCTGTAATTCTTGATATGATCTATATATAAGTTAAGAATATTTAAAATAAAAATAGAATCAACGTAAAATTAATTTATGATGATTTTTTACTCGGATTGATTACACCAAATAAGAGATAAATTTTTTTTTACATATAAGGGGATGATTTAAACATATAATATCACAATAAAGAATTAACACCCTATATACACCAGACTAAAATAAATAAATAAAAAATCGTGTGTAGATTTATTTAACTTCCTCTTTTTTGTTCAGTTCAGATAAACACAGACGCATCAAAATTCTGAATTTAAAATTTTATTTTTTAAACATATACGAGTATAAAAATACACAAACACACACCCACATACAATAAAGAGCTTTTACTCAATTTTACTTTGTTATTTTTTGGGTTCAACCGAGATTGTTTAAAATTTATCTGATTTTTAGACACAACAAAATATTTTGGCAACCAAAATAAAATTATTTTTTAACACATCTGCTGAATTTCCGCAGATATTTGTTTTTATTTCCTTTTTAATTTTTTTTTTGTTTTGTTTTGGCGAAATCCGAGTTTAAACATTTACAATAAATTTTTACAGTATTATTTTTTTGTTGGTACTTTACCCCGAGAAAATACATAAATAAAAGTTTGGTTTATTTAATTTCCCATATTTATTTATGTTTTTTAAATATGCGCAAAGATATAAAAGCTGTTTATATAGTGTGAGCTTTTAATGTTTATACAAAGAGATTTTAGTGTGAATATTTTTATGTTTTCCGACATAGTCGAAGTTGTGGTCGAGCGGATGCATTATAAAATCGTAGCATTTAAAGTTTTTGTTATTTTTTAAAAATTCGATCAATGTTTTTTTTAATTTAATGGAAGCTTATACGTGACAAGTTTTACTATTTATATAAACTTTTTATAAATAACATTCGTCGAATAAGTAATCTAAAGTGCAGCTCTTGATATCAGTTCATACCATACCGATGATATGGTGAGCTTCGTTTTTTTATGTCGGGCTTTGGTGTTGCTTTAATTTATTTGCTAATTAAAAAGTCACCTGCCGGTAACGCTAAATTATCACCTTTATGGCATTGTTTATCAAATCTAAATTTTTTCAGTAAAGACACGTTTTTATTTCAATTAAAAAGGTGGAAAACTCTACAAAAACTAGTGTATAAAAGAATCATGAACCCTAACAATACTTCTCATATGTGGGTTATTCGCCAAAATGAAAACTTCCTGGAAGGATAACCTGCCATTCAGATCCATTTTCTGCTTACTTAGCACCTAGTTCTTTTTGGTAGCTGAAGTAGCTTATTTAATGCAAAGTATAAATACCAATAGTACTACCATGGTATATTAGCCCATTGACGTGCTAGATGTCGCTATTGGTATCGTTTTAAAATAATCAAAATATTTGTATATGTAAAATCGCCTAAATGTCATATATTTATACTTAATGTTGACGATATTCTTTTGTTGTCATACATATATGAATAAAGTAATAATATGTCCTACATGTCATGCTGAAGGGTCTTTGTTTAGTGTTAAACTGGATTGGCCTAGTACAAAATCCAGCTATTCCTTACGTTAATTAAAGCTAATAAAAAAACACTCGCAACTACCATTTCTTTGCCTTACTTTATTTTACATCGTCCTAAAAAGCTGTCTAATAGGTCTACGGTAACCTAATTTTCTCCATACATTTTTTATTGGACATTTCTCATATAATACTATATGTGCATTGTCTTGTCTTATTTTTATAAAAAATTAAATTAAAACTTAAAAAACTAAGACATGAAAAATATTCGTGAATAAAATGTTTGACATTTATTTCAAAACATATTCCCCTACATTCCCAGCGTAATAATTCTTTATTACGCTGTCCGTAAAACCCCATAAATGGGGCTATACATTTTTATCTTGGCCAAAATATCTGGTTTTTGCTATAATTTTAAACATTTGAGGTGTCCGGTAACAGGAAAATAATTTATCAAATCGATTGATAAATGAAATCAATATAAGATCGAGTGAAGCTGTTGTAGTTCGTCTGACCAGAAATATCCCCAAACATCAAAACTACAAAAGCTACTTTGACAATAGTAGCATTCCTCTAATTATAGAATTAGCAAAAATTGGGATGTTTTGGGAACTTTCAGAAAAAACAGAATAACCAATTTTAAACTTCCTGATGAAAAAACATGGAAATCGGAACCTCGTGGCACTTAATTGGAATTCACAACAAAAGAAGATAATACAAATCTTTATTTGCAAGTGTTGCAATAGCTGGATTTTGTACAAGTTAGTCACTATAGAAATGGCTGGATTTGGTTATTTAGTATGAAGTATGTATTTGTTTTCATATTTTAGAAATGTTGAGAGGTCAAAATCACCCAAATCAACTATGTAACTTTAGCTGATTTAAAAGTTTAGGTTGGTCAAAACCCTTTGCATTCTCGGGAGCCAAAGTGAAGGGTGCAAATAAAGGTCATCAACTATTAGCAGGCAGCTTGATTTAAATCGCAAAAAACCAAATGCTATACGCACATTCCATCGAAGGAAGAAATGGCAACATTAATCATTTTCCAGAGTAGATGAAAGTTCGCCTGGCTTGTAAAGTACCACGTTGCGGATAATTAAGCTTCATTAAATGCGTAGGGAATTTTAACAATTTCAGTGCGTTGTTGAAGCGTGTACCGTACCATTTTTAGTAATGGAGTAGTTTTTACTTGTCAAATGTCAAAAGATGACAATTTCAAAATTTGAAGCTGCACAAATAGCAAGCTATTTAAAATCAAACTTCTTATTGGGTAAACCATACTATGTTGAGTCCATGCAGGGTTCTTCATTTAAATATGTTATCTGCGTTATCTTTATAATTTTATTTTAGTTCAAAAATCGCAGGGTCAATGCCACAAAGTTTTGTGGCTCATAATCATTTTTTTTTTATTACCCAATGAGCAAAATATGGATTAGCTCAAGTTGTCATTTGTTTAAAAGAAAAACTCAGTTCTAGGTTTGACGCTCCAATGGAATTGTTGGAGCTGTTGGTGCATCATTGAGATGTGTGTGCATTTCTGCAATGCACTGTTTGCACATTTGTATCGTGCCGTTTAATATTTGTTATGTGTTATATTTATCTCAACATGCTCGAAATATTTTAGGAATAAACTGTTTACCATTGTCGAATACCATTTGCTAAGGAACTGAAAGTATATTAAAGATTCGAAGAAAAAACCATTTGAAATGGTCGAGCACAATACCCTAATAGGCTCTTTCTAGTTAAAACCATCGATAAGGTCCAATGAACTCAATATAAAAGAATTTTTAAAAGCAGTATTTCCGTTTATTTCACCATTGGGGTCGAGTTATTTTATTTGGTGTTATTTTATATGCTTTAATAAATGGCTAACGTTCAGCCCTCAGTAATAAATTTCACAATTTCTTTTGGCACTCTTTTGTGTAGAACCATAGAAAGTACAGTTTCACGACCTGCACTAATCCTACCTGTTACTGTTAAATTGGAATTTGTAGCTCTTTATTTTGTTTCATATGTTTTTGACACTTAAGCTGCTAGCACTGATCACATAGCACAGAGCATTAAGAGCTTGGACCTAATAATTTCTTGTTAATTATTTTTTACTCCTAAACATTGGTTACTGATATGGTTTTTGATTTAATTTTTAATTTGATGAGTAAAATGTAATAGTAAATCCATTGTAAAACTGTGTTATTGCCTTCCATTGAATGTCTAATTATAACCAAACATGGAAATTTCAAATGTCTAAATTAGAAGATCTATTCCATTTTAAAATCTGTTAATTGCTTTGGCTCTTTTGCAATGTACAGTAGTTATTTAAAAAAAACTGGGGGTCTTTAAATCCATTTCTGTTACTTGCACCAAATGCACAAAAAATTGACAAAAAATGGATTTGCAATTTGCCACTACTATTTTAACGAATTAAAGGAGCTGCTCGTTTTTTGAAAGACACCTAACTTAACTTTAAACTTCACTCTAAACTTCATTCGTTCTTTATTTCTACGATTCGTGCTTTTATTGATGCCCGATAAGAAAATTAATCTTTTTTGTCATCCTTGACCCAAATGGCGACAGTTTCACCGTAAAATTTAAGAGCTTTTATGATTAAGGTATAAATTGCGATTCATGGAGTATGACGGTTCAAAATAATATGATGTATAGAAATAAAAAACTTTATGGATTCTGAACATCAAGCGAACAAAATGTACCAAATCGTATTGACTTTACACACAGACAGAGCAAACTGATTAACAATATTTTGACTGGGCAAAATATGTGGTGTTTTGACTTTCTAGTCAATAAATTTAAGACACACTCCTAAAATATGATTTTATTGCTGGAAAGGGCAAATTGTTTTCCGTGCCAACATAACAATATCCTGCTTAAGTACCCATTATACTAATCCGTTTTTTGAGATTTCATTATGATATCAGCTTACGAAGCATTATATGATTCATGATAAAACCAAATCTCATGGTTTGAGAATTTAAATGCTTTTCTTATAGTATCTTAAACTAACCGAATTCTCGGTTATCTACTAAACATAGGCTAGATCCATAATATCAAAATAATTGTTATTTGCAGTTATAGGTTATAGTATTTTACCAATCTTTACTTGGCAAAATTGCAGTGGTTAGTGCAACAATAACGATATTCTTAGATTGAGTCGTCGACAACATGGTCCTGGCTGGAACAATACTCACTTTAAATATAACAAATTATATACTTTGTCAATAATAATTTCGATTTCGATCATCGATGTATTATTTCTCTTTCATAAATGATACCATCAACATTTTTTGAAGTTGATTTATGATTTTTATCGTACAAATACTTGTTACAACTCGGTAAAGTCTCTATACAATATTTATTATTGATACGAATTATGAACTAAGTTGCAAAACAACAATGTTAATCAACAGCTGCTACCGTTTTTATAGAAACTTTTAAAAGTTTCGTATAAGTAACAGATTTAAGAAGACAGAACAACACATGTCTCTTTTGATAATTGAATTTTGTTTATAAAAAAAAACTCTTGTTATTGTAAAATCGTCTTATATGATAATAAATGACAAAAAAATAGATTCTATACCCAGACAGCATTATTGTCTTTCATCTTATATATATGAATAGGTCCATAAAGAAAAATTAGTTTTCAACTTTGTTAAAGTACATAACATGTATTGAGTTGTAAAATTGTTATCATAAAAATGTAATCTTCCTAAGTATCTGTAAACTACTGTGCACAAAAAATCGAAAAGTCAAAAGCACTGCATCAATATAATTAAATTATTTTAATTAAATTTCAAATATTTGATTAAATTATGCAATATGTACTCAATTTTTTTAATCAAATCATCAAAATATTTTATTTGGACAAGCCATAAAAAGCACTGTGTGTCTAAAATGTAACACATTGATTTAGTTGATTGAATCGATTCAATTATCGTTTTACTATATATAAAGGTATAACTCTTAAAAAACGAATAAATTTCATTAGAACAGATTCAATACGATTTATAGAATTATTTCGAATTTTTAATTTTTATTCTAAGTGTTACGGTTAAGCGTTTCGTATATAATGCATTTTACATTAAAACTTTTTTTGTGCTTTGTTCTACTGGAAAACTTTTATGTATATATAGTGTATACACACATATATATGTTTTCATTTTGTATAGAAAAGACTAAGTATATAATATATGTACTTGTAGATTAAACAATACAAAAATTTATTCCACCACTCCAATGTACTCGGTATGGTATATACAGACTTGAAATAAAAGGTTTTAGTCCATTTCCTCCGAATGTTGTGTTAAGCTGTTTTCCATAATATAATCCTCTTATATATATTTACGAAATTTTTATATTGGATCCGTAACTGCTTTTTTTAATTAGTTTTATGTTAATTGGAACTTACCTGTTTGCAGTGGTTTTAAATTTCGATAATTGTATCCAAATTGTTTTGGAGCCATTTATTTTGGTTTATTATATTGAAATTGTTTGGTATAGAAAATATTAATATTTAGTTAATTAAATAAGGATTTCAATTGTTTATTTTAGTGGTATCTATACTTAAAACTAATCTTAAAAAAAGAGAGATTCAAAAGTCGGAAAAATATATAAGACAAATAAATATTTCCAATTTTATTTTGTATTTATGGATAAGATAACCTGGCAACCATATGTATTGAGGGACTACGGATGTTAGTAAACCCTAATCTTGGCTTATATACATCTTTTTGTAGTGTTCATTCCACATAAAAATATTCAGTTCGAAACATGAAGATACCCTGAAGTGTTAAATTTGGCCGATGGCTTTATTACTTTAGCTGCAGTGATTCAAAGTCTAAGCTATTGTTTTTTTTTTTATATTTCATAAAGGGTAAGTTATTTAAACATTTAAAAAAATCCAAATAACAAATTTTCTGGAATTTAGTTTTTGTTGTGAAGGTTGGAGTCTCTAATTTAAAAATAAAAAACTATTTCGTTTTTGTGGCTCCATCTGCTGGCCTTACAATTGCACAAGTCATCTGAGTTGAGTTATTAAGATTTTTTTCGGTTATTTCCGCACCTGTATGGCAAATAGTATTCTCAATGTTATGTTGTAAAGCTAAAATTGTGTCTGGATTATCCGCCTAAATCTAATCTTAATCAAACCTTTCATAAAAAAAATTCAACGGCATCAAATCGCAGCTCCACGCACGCCGATAGATAAATTCAAAACAGTCAATTATTCGACTGCCAAAACCTCAACATCCATACCAATTGGTTTAAAACCTTAAATCCGGCAATTATTCTGGTTTGCATAGTCGTTGAGATGGAAATACACTTCGTTTGTCTGCAAAGGTGATTCTTCGACCAATTTCAAAGTCATTATCAACCTATAGTCTATGGCACACGCAGAGAACTGATATTGCAGTGTATGATCATTTGCCCAATAGCAGTACCCACGTCATTTGGACCTTATAGACAAATACTCCGAAGAACTTGTGAAGTATTTTCTTTAGACTGTTGCGACTAATGGCTAATTACTGTGATCGGCATAATATTCTCCGATGTGCACACTGTCTGAGCAACCACTTCTGTGATCCAATAGCAAGCTTCGTTGACGAGATTCCACCACTAATTTCACTACAGTGATTCTGCTTGGCGCTTTTTTACTACCCATGCTTCTGTTCAAAATTTGCACGGTTTTGACTACACAATAATTATTTAACCGAGCAATTGGCACAGTGGTTAAAGCTGCTTTTGGGTTGGAAGGTACCGGGTTCCAATCCTATCGGGGAAGGATTGGAAAAGGGGTTTTTCATCACTCGATTACGATAAACTCAACTAAATCACCACCTATGCTAGAATCCAGAATCCATGGGCCGAACCATCGTCCATGCCAGTACAGGCTGACATGAGCAATGCAATGCACAGATGGTATTTAAAGCGAACTAGTTTCGTGCGTCTTTGGTTTGACTGCGATGGCGTAAGTAAGGACGTTAAAATAACTGCGAATGAGTTGGGTGTACTTCGGTCTCATAACAGATGGCATGGACAAATAAAAAAAAGTATAATTACCACGATCCAAGGTTTTTATCTTTGGATTCTTCTAACTGCATTAGTGATATCTATATTAAACTACGTACTATGTATCGTATACGCATTTTGGTGCCAATGTATTGGTTCATTTCCTATGTCAGTCCCTATGAAGCATTCTACAGTAAATTAATCATGCCGATTTATTTAGCTGTACGTAATAAGGGAGTTGCCGTAAATTCAATTCTACCTTCGGTGATGAGATCCATTATATCCGGTCGAAATTTATTCTCACAATGTTTTCGAGGCAAGCATATATTCCCCAAACATTATTCTGGTTACATATAGAAACCAATAATATCTGTTATTTTATTAATAAGTTGGTTTCTTTTTGAAGGAAATTCGCAGAATTTTATGCGTCTTGCTTTAATAAGCTTTTTATGTGTTGTTGCCATTAAGAAAATTAAAAAAATTGAATCCTAGTTATTTAGAGTAAACTTTTATCTTCTTTGTTTAGATTAAATTGTGGAGTGCAACAGATAGAATATATTATGCTGTACTTCTTTTATTATTATTGATCCTCCTCTGTTGCTTTTACTTCTGAATTGATAGCATGGAAAACATGCTGCGCTAAAGTCCGTTTGTATACCTGGCTAAAATTCAAAATAATTTTTTCATTCACTTATTTTAAGAGTGAAACAGGAATGTTTGTAGATTCCTATTTCCCTTGGGTGTTTATATTATATCCGGTCGAAATTTATTCTCACAATGTTTTCGAGGCAAGCATATATTCCCCAAACATTATTCTGGTTACATATTCTAGTCCAAATGACTGCTTCAAGTCCAAGTTCTTGTTTCGCTATAGTTTTGCATGTATGACCTATTTGCTTGGATAAAGACCTTATCGATGGTTTTCATTAACAATCTTTGACGGTTTTTGAAGAATTTGTGACTAATTTTTCTCTCTGTTTATCTATAACTAATAATTTGGACCATATCCAGGTTTTGTTAGTTTCTCTCTTGTAGCATTAATATTTTTATGAAATGAGTACATTTTTTTTCTTAGCTTTGAAAGTTCTTTTACTATTTTACATCATTTATAGTTTACAAAGTGATACCTTTTACAGTTTAAATATTTTAAATGGTGGTTCTTACTTTTTTAAACTCTCTTGCATTTTGTTTCCCAGCATATTTTAAGCATCTCGGCTCCCGTCCAACTATGTCTGTATGTGGTTAGAACATTGGTATTCCTTCCATTGTGGTTTTAGCCTCGTGTTCCTTTAATCCTTATATTGATAAAAGCTTTGATGTTGAAAATATTTTAACAATTTATTAAAAATTGGGATAGTTAATTTCTTCTATTTTCAGATATTTTGTCATTAGGTCCTCCATTTAAAAAGCCTGCTCATTATTCAATGCATTTTATGAAAGGTTTTTAACCCTGACTTTAATTTGTTTCTATATATGGTCTTATTTTCGTAGTTTGGCGTCTAATGCCATATCTAATAAATATAATGTTATTGTTCAAGTTTGCTGGAACCTTGGGTGTGGCATTTTCGTTATTATTTCCTACTTCTTTGATAGCGTTGCAAATGTGCCCAGTATGTTTCATATTTCTGTTGACTTTCAGGTACCAGATAGAAAATCTTTTTTTACTATATCTTTTTCTGTTTATATCTGATAGATTTATTAATTAGTGTTTAATTTTTATACATTGTGACAATGCGCTAGAAACCATTTCTTTCGTTCCTAGTCCAGTTTATAATTTTTCACCCGCTTCTAGACGTTTGAATAATTTGAAATTTTGCACACTAGGAAATTGTATACCCGATGCCAGTATAATAATTTTATATCTTTGACCTAATGCACTGACCAGGATCATCAGGAACACATTAAAATCAAATTTTTTTTTAATAAGTGACATTTAGGGGTATTCTATATTAAAATTAGAATGTGTGCTCTACATTAAAATTATTATATCACTTAGTATGAATTTTGTTCGTCGGTTACATATTTAAATTGCCTGGTATTTTTTTGTTTATCTGGATGTATCTATTCACCTGCTTCTATAGACGTCTGAATAATTTTGCACAAGTATGTATTACTGCAAAATTAGATTAAGACTTAAGCGTATTGGTGTAGTTGCTTTCCAGTCGAACAAGCGCAAGCCCACTGCGTTTTGTTTTAGTATTTGCTAAATTAATTGCTGAAAACTGGACTTATACAAATTTTGAATTGGCAATGGTTTTAAAACTGATTCACCTAGCGCTTGTGCGTAACTACTTCTAACTATTCATGACAAATATCAAGAGCAGTTACGAGTAGCTAAAATGTAGCAAAGACACACACCCACATACAACTTATACTTATAAGTCAACTGGAAAGCAACTAATGATCTTCTATTCATGGGAATAACAACAAAAAATGTCTCGTAAGTCGAAATCAAAACACGCTGCGGTAAGCAATCGTAAATTATTGAAAGCAATCGATGACTTTAGCAGAAACTTTGCTGTATAGTGAACAAAAATTGAATCTCCTTGCAAACACCATTTTGTTAATAAAAAATAGACATATTTAATAGCAAAATCACATGATGTTGTTACAAATCTCACAATATTTTTACAATATGGACCAGTGTTATATATTAAGTTTTATTCAACAATCCACTGAAACTAACGGTGTGATAGTTTTTAGATCACTTTAACATTCAAGCATAATTTGATGGAAAAAAAATACACTGGATTCTGTCTTGCTTCCAGTTATATATATATATATATATATATATATATATATATATATATATATATATATATATATATATATACATATATATATATATATATATATATATATATAATTAATGCTAATGTACTACTGTTGATACTGACTGCAGTGTGTTCAACAAACGAAGGTAATTACCATTTTTACCTGAAATCTTGTTTAATTATACAGTCTTAATAGTATTACAAGATATAAATCTTCAAGTTTATTCCGTATGCGGTCACAAAGAAGACAGTTTTACAACCCACATAATTATATTACTTTCCTTATCGTGAACAAGGTGGAGAACTGAAAATGATAAAAAGAAATATGTAAATGTTTAAAAATGTCCTTATCCGGTTTCTTTTTAATAATATAAGGTGTGTAACTGTGTATAGTACACCAAATATTTCTTTTATTCCGAATCCTTTGTAATATCAAAACTGAGATAAGGATACGAAATTGTTACCTGTTTTTTTTTTGTATTGAATGCGCAAAATGTGGAATCGTAATATTTTCTTTTTTTAGGGTTATCAGATTGTTTTTACCCATTACCGTGATAATTGTTTAGCAAGTGTTGGGATTTCTCGTGCTTTTTGTTCTAAAAATCTTTAGGATTAAAAATATGTAAAAAGTTACAATATCAAAATCTTGATTAAATTTAAAAAGTATGAAAATAAAAAAAGCATTTGGTGGAAACTCTTTTTTTAAACTTAAATAAATATTTTAGTAAGTTTTTAATTTTCCAGTTTATTAATAACTAAGCAATTAATTTATAGCTTTAAGGTACGAGGCCAAAACCTAACTATGCAACTCAGGTATTCTTTGAATCTCGTTGAAATAAGGAATATAAATCGAGGGATTGGTGCAGTGGTTGAAACTGCAGTATTTGGGACGGGAGGTACCGGGTTCGAATCCCAACGAAGGAGAGTTGCAAAAGAGATTTTCTATCACCTGATTACGATCAGTGATGACGAAGTTCACAACTATGATCCCTGTTGGAGTGCAGAATCCATGGGCCGAACTATCACCCATGTCAGTATAGGCTGACTTGAGTTAAAAATTAACTGTGAAAGAGTTCGGAGAGCTTCGGCCCCAGAAAATTTGCACGGTTCAAAAACAAAAAAATAAAAAAGTTAAATTATTAATATAATGTTGGCCTAAAAAATTAAGAATAGAAAAGTATAAATCATCGCGGATGTACCTGGCTAGCACTTTCTGGTTTAATAATCGATGTTTTAAGCTCTACCTTTTAATAAAAAGGGCTGAAAAGCACCAGATTTTAATAACTTTGGCTGGGTAACCAGTTAAACCTCTGGTTTTGAAGAAGCTATGTGGTATTCCATGACTTCAAAATTTGTCTGACTTCAGATTACAACAGGTTCAATTAAAAGAAAAAAATTAATTAAAACTAATTTCAAATGATAACTGCAGTGCACGTCGGTTAACAGAAGGCAGAGCTGCTAATACATTTTACTTTAATTTCGAAAAGGAAGCGAAAAAAAAAACTTCAAGATTTGTTTGAGGAAGAAAATTTTCAATTAGGTAGTTTAGAAAAAAACACATAAATGATTTAGTTCGTTTTCTAAAAATTTTTCTTTTTTCCACCTGCTCACAATTAACTAGATCAGTGTAACAAGTGTCTATCAACATATTTTAGGGCGCACTAACTTAATGTGGTAAAATATTACCAATTTGGATCTCTGCCCATTGTCGGACCAAAATAATAAATTTATTATCTATTTTCATTGCGTTTTAAGCTTGATGCAATAAGACTAAAGTAAGACTTAAGACTATAGGTAGATGAAGTTCCGTTTTAATAGAAGGCTCGCCGAATTCTTGCAACTCTGTTTTATCTTTTATTTTTTTGAAATTGATTGAACGTACGATATATTTTTCTTCCAGTATAGACAGTGAGTTTTTAAAACTTGTACCACTTTTTTTAGAAAAATTTTTGTCCGAGGCCTTGCAGTAGGTTCAGAAATAAGCTGTAGTAGGCTACAAAACGACTTAAATGCTAAATACGTACTTGCATAAACTTAAAATTCTGAATATCATGTTTGGATTCTGTCTCATTAAAATGCAATGGTAGTTTTAATAATATGTTTTATGGTGCCAATAAAAAGTTACTCCTAAACAACAATTATGGCACAATATAAATTCGGACTGGGTGGGAATAAACGGTTTTTTTTTAAATTATTCTTACATATTTTTTATTTTTTTTTTTGATCCACTGCTTTTGTTGTCTTTGCTTGTTTCACATTTGAAGTGTTACAATCAACTGAGGCATAACCTTAAAAAATCAAGTGTACTAATATTAATATTTCATGACATTAAATTTTTAGGAAAAAGTTGAAAATAAGGTACCAATCTTATTGAAGAAGAAAAATAAGATTAACACATCAAATTTTATAACTATCGGCCCCTTTATATCTCAAAGTATATAAACTTCAATAAATTGTAACTATAAAAAATTAAAATTAATAGCAAATATTAAAAATCTTGAACATTTTTCAGAACACTATCCATTATCTACTAATTTGTTTCATCATATAAAAGATAACAAAGTGTTTAATTTTATTCGTAATAAAAATAAAGCTTTCTTGTTTCTACTTGAAAAACATTGTTTGAGCTTTAGTTTATCTGCTATATAAAAAACTTTGTTATGAGTTTCCTTTTTTTTAGGTTTTCTTCGAACAGACTTTACAAAGGATATAAAATGAAATTAATTTGAATTACACCACGGATTATGAAAATAATTTTGAGTTGACACTTTTATTTTTATACCCATACCACCGGGATACAGTGTTGCTGAATCAGTGGAGATTCAGAGTGTAATGAAAATTATATTATAATCAAAAAAAAAATATTTATCGCAAACCAATTTAAATTTATTCTTTGATGTATTTTTTCCGGTTTTCCAACAAAAAAAACCTGTATTGATTTGATTTCCATTATATCCAATCGTATAAATTAAATATTTCGATTTTATTTCCTGTTTGTTTCGCCATAAATTAATTTAAATGTGGCCCACCAACCGTTGTATATATACCGTTAACATTAACAATCAGTTAACCAAACAAACAAACAAAATTACATAATTGAAGATTGATTACTCCTATTCTACAACATGGAATTGTACTGCTGTGCGTCCGGGAGAGAATACAAAAAAAATAAAAAATCGGTTCGAATGATAAACCAACAAAAGATGAAGACGAATACCAAGCTTATTTAATGCTGAGCATGGAGGAAAACGATTTTTTTTTTTTGTATGCTTTGTATATTTCGGTGAAAAGCTTCTGTTGCAAATTTATTTTTAATTATATCAAAATTCATTTTTCATTATGAAAATGGAAGAAAATGAAAATTAATGTTGGAAATTTCGATGTTTACAAAATGTTTGAATTTTTACAAATATATTTTAGTTATCATTATCATAATTTAGGCCACAGAAACGGATATAATTATTGAAACTTATGGAAATCAAATACTTTTATGTATAGGAAAAACATAAAAGTTATATGACTTTAATCGAAACATCCATAAATCTTGAAAATTTTTTTATTTTTGGTATACGAGAATTAACCAAACACAAAAACGGTCGTTTATCAAAAGAAACCATAAAAAAAATCTAAAATCT
Organism: Tipula confusa; assembly: GCA_963556175.1. Classification (NCBI taxonomy): domain Eukaryota; kingdom Metazoa; phylum Arthropoda; class Insecta; order Diptera; family Tipulidae; genus Tipula; species Tipula confusa. The sequence continues at coordinate 18,116,662 of OY744476.1, read as the reverse complement.
TTGAAATGATAAAATACCCGGTTGTAAATTACCACCTAGCGATTTGGATATTAAATGTTCGATGTTTAATATGAAAATTTTTGATATTCAGATAGCAGAGATCAACATAACCTCAATTGGTTAAAGGTAATACAAGTTATATACATTGCGAATGAAAGGTGACAGTTCTATAGAGTAATGCTGTTACAAAAATATGATGGTTTTGAAGGTGATTGCTACCCCATATCCAATTTTATTTTAAATTTTTGTTTCAAACTCCTGATCTAAAGAAAAATCGAAATGACGTCATCATCAGGGTTTAACTCTCACATCTGAACTATTAGACTTTGAGTTTGAATTTTAGCTTTATTAGTAGAAAATGGGTCAAAAAAGCGAGGATTACTGAGCAAAGTGCATTTCTATAGATCCTAACATTCAACTAGCGGGAGTAAAAAGGAATACGATAACAAGAATTGTCACGAATATACCTAATTAACCTTAACTATTTACATATTTGTTAAAAAAATTTCTTAGCCACTGCAGCTTTTTTAGATACTATTCTGTTGCTCAAAATGAGTCTCTCCTAACCCTCATGCTTAAATTTATTTATTACCATACAAATAGTTGTCCGGGTATAGCAATGACAATAGTTTTTTTAATGTTTGCCAATGAGTGTTCACATTACGTAAAGAACATTTTATCCACATAGTATACATTTGTGTGCTAATGCTCACATTTGTTACCCTGTTCTTTATGGGTTCAAAAACAATTGTTTTTACCTTGAGTCCGGGACTAAACATGCATAACTCCAGCAAGGGTGGGGTCATACTCACTGCAAAATAATCCATAATATGCTTTAATACAGGATCTCGACTTGGTGGCCATTGAGCTTAATGAAGAACAAGGATTTCAGTACGATATTTTTTCCAAGCTTACTTAGTACCATTTACGAAACAGTTATAATTTTAGCGCTACTACGTGCCCATAAACAATTTGCTTTTTACGAATGAAGGTTTTGGCTCTTTTGACTCAGCATTGAGTAAAAGTTTTATTTGTCATTATACCACCAATCGAAACGTGATAAAATTCCATCTGCATAGACTCCTACTCGTTTTCTTAAATTTATAATGCAAACACTGCACTTGGATAAATGTAAACTTTTATACTCATCAATTACCCACATACTGAAATAATAGATTAATGACAAAAACGTCTATGACGAAAGCAATCTGCATTTCTAACTAAAATATGGTGATTTTATATTGAGGTTTCAGTCCTAGGCCCTGATTGTTAACGTATACCTATTTTAACAGTTCAGGTAAGCGTGAATATTTTGAACTGAAACTATGTCAGTAAATTTTTTGACTTAAAGCGCCTGAACATTTAAAAGAACCAACATGGTGGGCATAATCACTTAGTTTGATTAAATCATAGGAGGTTCGAGTAATACCGGATTTCTCGAGCGAATTTTGGAAGATTTAAGAAATCATCTGCTAACTAATTTATACAATCAAGGGAAAAAATTGTGATACTATATTTTAAAATATGAGACCAGAAACGTCCAAGGAAGACTTGTAATGTCAAAGACTTGAGGTTCCTACCTTACAGCAGAAATTCTCTAAATATATAAACAGAAAGCAAAGTCCCTTTTTACAGCCGAGATCTTAAAAATGTATAGTCGGTTTGTTGTATATAAAAGTTGCACACGGATTATCAGAGAATTTTTGAGAGATATAGTTCCCAGTTAAGCAGTTAAACCATGGACGTTTACTTGTCGTGATGAAAAATAGTTTATCGACTTTATTTGAAATAAAATATATCCTTTAGCAGGAAAAAATATAAAATTTTATTTATACTTCGATGACCTGTGTTTCAGGGCCAAACAATATAGAAAAAGTGCTAAGTCTGTAGAAACAAGTTATTAATGACATTTCGTTATGTGCCAACCATATGCTAATTTATTAAAACATTTACCGGAAAATGACATGGAAGTATCTTGCAAAGAGTTTCATGTTAGATTCAAAACTATTTCTACTTTGGGCATATATAATCGATTTACGCAAAATCATCCTAAATAACTAAAAGTCAAATATTTCCCGAGGTCTTCTTTATTCTATTTTTTTGATTGTCTCCGATTAAAGATTAAGGCTAGAAAAAAAAAGTGCCACTTAACAGCGTACTTAAGGTCCAAAAATATCACTGGATGTCGTGCGATTAATATATGCAAAAAGCTGGATAGCAGCAAGAGAAACTGTAAAACACCTCAATTGGAATTAAATGCTGTTTTCTTGTGCGGACCAAACTGTTAAATTACATTACCAATAAGCGCGTAAATTATTACTCAATAATTTAATAATTTAATAATTTAATTAGATAATCATTAATAATTTAATGATTTAATTAGAACCCTGGATAGTCTATCAAGAGGCCTATCTCAGGATCTGAATATTTAAAACATTTAAAATTAAATTGCTCCTGTTTCAAATAATCAGTCAAGTCTAGAAAATTCATCAAGCAACACGATAAATATTAATCAAAATCGATCACTGTCATTCATTAAGGACTGTCATCTTAGAGTATCGGAGCCACAGCTAAAAGACACACTAATTGACTGTTATTATTACTAATCACACCAAGGACTAAACTTAAACCAAGTCTACACATAGAAGAATTCGTTTTTGCCAAATTCACTGTAAAACAACCATTTGTTCTCCATAAAACCATATTGAAACTTTGTTATTGAAGTTCTGAGACATACAAGAAGCCGTTCAAGAAACCTCAGTCTAACTTATGGGATACTTTTTGAATCACTTTACAGCGAATGCATTCAAATGAGAAACGGACATCAAAGGATTTGCAGGTTGCCTCAAAGAAGAAACATTTCATGTTTATAAATACTTAGAATAAGGACACATAAGATCTAGTAATGATGACCAACTAAAACGGCGCAGATATTACCAACTCCATCAAGGTGCTTTCAAAAGTTTAAGCTTCACCACAAATCTAAGAGTTTCGATGGATCCTGCCAAACTATCAGTGTAATTTTTTTAACCGATTGTTTTGCTGGTGGACCGACAGTTTAATTAAATATTTATGCTGTTTATGTCGTTTCAGGAAGTACAAAAATTGCTACTACCATAACTGATATAGAAAAATTTACTGCCAAATTCATGCTGCAGCAAACGATTTTAAATACCAACGAATAATATGGAGAGATATGCACCTAAAAAGTCATTACTACAAACGAACTAAATACTGTCACTTAGGGCACTGTAAGTACATATACTTTGTGACATGGACGTAAGTGAAATAAACGTAGATGATCTTATGACGGGGCCGACCCACTATAGACACTGGCGTTAAACTACGAGATGGAATGAATTCCATATTATCAAAATCTGGTTTCTAAGTATACAGAAACGGTTGCATCTAATGATGAAATCCATTCAAAAACCAAACGGCATTTTTGGAATGATTAACTGTTTGATTCCAATTAAGAGTAAACCTGAACATCCAACAAACAATAAATAAAATAGGGATTTTGTCAAAAACAAGTCGCTAATTAGACAATCTAGTGGCTTGCTTCGATAATAGTGACACAAATGTATATTTAAAGCTTTTTGAACCGACAACTTATGGTGGGATGATAAACTGATGAAGGATTTAGTAAAATACGAAACAATCTTCACAAAATTGAAAGCATCATATTGGAAAGGTATATACAAACCAACGCATGTTGGAAAATCGCATTGTGTGATTGGTCAGTTGCTTCTAAACATGCATTTTCAGCAGTTTTGTGCAAAAAAAAATCTAAACAGATCTAATTCAGTTGTTAGGCTCGTGACAGCCAAAACTAAGGTGCCCCAACTAAACAAGTGCACATTCCTCGACACAGTGGAGCATTATTATTAACCAGGCTCTTTTTAATTATATCAAAGAAGATTTTAAGGTTTATATAACAAAAATCAGAAAAACTGCAAGACCTTAGTTTATGGTGGAACGATCGAATATGTTTGAAAAATTTTGATACTTTTTCAACCAATCTTGAATAATAAGTTAATTGAGCTCATATCCAGTTTTAGCAAAATCGTTTGAGTTCAGGCATATGCATATTTCAAACGTGACACCAAACATTATATCTGTTATTATAATTGGAAAAAACACTAATATTAGCAGCGAAGGATAAGATGGAGGTAGTTTAGAAAATCCCTTAAAATAATTCTAGTAAATAAAAGACCCGTCACAGTAAAATTAAACAGTATATTCTGTACGATTTTAATTTAATTAAAAGTCGAAAAAACTTTAAAAAAAAAATTACCTGCATTATTTTAATTAATTTATTAGATACGAAATGTTTTTAACGATTTTTTAAAACGTACATAAAATAAAATTCTTTTAACTTTTATGAAACAATAAAATTACAAAGTCAAAATTAAAAAATAATAAAAAAAAAATTTTAGTTTGGTCTGCTATCTTGCTCCGTGTAAATTCAACATTTTTTTTTTGGGAAATTTTTTGTGCTTTTTGCAGAAATAAAATTAAAAATGCTTTGAAATCGTGCTTGAAAATATACGACAGTAATATATGATTTTATCGTCGTTATTATTGTGTATATAAGTTTAAGATAAACGTGCCGTTTAGAATTGCATATTGTGCTCTTGTGTTCGTATATATTCGTTCACTATATAAGAAATGGATGTGTTCACTTTTTTATGATATAAACTTATGTATATATGTATATAGTTTTATATCCAAGAGTGTTTATGATTGAAATTAATGGATAATGCTGGTTCTATCAAAACAAGTTTTGCTGAGATGATAGATTCGGTAGAATATTTATAAAATAAACTAAGTATATGGGATTTGTAGTTTTGGCAAAGTTCAAAAGTCAATATCTGTATGTTTGTTGGGCCAGTGTTTTCTATACTATTTGAGATATTTCTTTGCTTAAACATAGGGAAACTTTTGCTTTTTACAACATTCTCATAAGAAGTTCGTATTAAAAATACCATAAGGGATATCAATAAGCTATGAAATATATTTATCGGGATCACCCGAAATTTTCTTTTGCTAAGATACCGAAAAATGTTGTTAACTTTTACTTTTTGATCAACTCAATCATGGTAAGATTATGAGAAATCTTTGTATGTCATTTTTTTACAAATTTGAGTAGGAGTAGATATTTTAGAAAAAACTGAAAATAATGGGAAGTTATGATAAACAAGTTAGAATCTAGTCAAGCGGAACTAAATTGTTAATCCCGTTCGGGCCAACAATAACCTGAACACTGATCGTCATTATTTTACAAGAAACACATAATCGCTTCATAAAGAGCATAATAAAGTCATTAAATTAATAATCATAAATCTGCGATATTTGCTGATATGAAAAATTTATTTTAAATTTTAGTATTTTATTTTATTTATTTAGCTTAACAAACAAAATATTATCATCAAAAGCTGTTATTAAATATTTTTCAATTTTAAACTTTTAATTTTTTTTTTGTACATTTTTAGAATCAAGAAGAATCAGCGAAATATATTATATTGCCTGTCACAAAACTTTTTTTTATATTTTTTGAATAATTTAATCTGTCTGTTATATACAATAAAAATTTTAACTTATATATCTTCACAAAAAAAAAAAATTGTTATTATTTTTAAAATTTTCAGCATTTATTTTTATAAAATTTTATGGAATTATGCTAATTTAGAAATGAAATACACAAAATGACATCATTTAAAATTTAACGACACGATATAGCTTTTGTTGTACATAAAGCTATTATATATATACTAAATGCTCTTCGAGACATTAGAAAATAATTTCCATTATGAAGTTTAGTCAAAAATTACACATTTTTTGGTCATGACATTTGAGTTATATGGATGGTGCTTGCTAATGTCGTTGCCTAGTTTGGTAAAAATATTGTTACGAACCAACAAAAAATATCAATTTATATTACAACATCATAATATCCCTCGTTTCGTTTCGTGTTTAGTTAGACGACGCACAAAATCCAATTTGTTTCACTTTGATAAGCGGAAAAACAAAAAAAAAACATATTTTTTATATCTCCAAATCACACCATCTGGAAAAGTATAATTAGAGACAACAACAGTCAGTTGTAAGTCAGTGTACCCCAAAAAAAAATAAAAAATAAAAAATCCGAAAATATGTATGAATTTAATGAAGAAATACAAAATACAACAACAAAACAAATTTTCTTAATCTGATAAAAATTAATCCCAAGTTTATTAATAAAAATACATAAAGCAACAACAACAAAAAAGGATATTTTCCTTATCAACATTTTTTGTTTGCATTTTATTTTGTATATATATTTTAGGACACAAACAATATTGAATTATATACCTTAATCTTGTGATTAGCAGAGCACGAAAATTACAACTGTACAATATTTGAGCAGCAGCAACAGCAACCGAACATTAAAAATGATCATGAAAAATGGAAATTTGTGTTTTAATTTTCTTCAAATTTTTTCCTTTTTTTTTTTTTGGTTTTATGATTTTAATGCTGAGAAATGAAGCTCTCGCGCGTACAGATAGGCAAGATGATTTTATTTTTATTTTTTTCATTTTATGAATTATTTGCGATAAGAAAATAATGAAATTTTTTGGAAAAAAGATAATAAAACTGCTGTGATTTGGAAAGAAACAGATTTTCGGATTTTGTTGTTGTTTTTAACTAGGTTTTGTTAAATTTTTTTTTTAGCTTGGAGATTGTGTTTGAGAATGGAATTAGTTTAAGGATTACCGTTTTAGTAATAGATATGTTTGTTGTAAGGTATCATTTAATTTTTTAATATAATTTCGTTTCTTTATATTATTTTTGGGGAATTGACTCTGCGTAATTAATTTAAGCTGCAAGCTGGATATTTTTAGGCCGTGCCTCAGTCGATTGTTACAAGAACAGTTGACTTCGGCACTCAAAAAGTTTCTGGGAAATAAAAAAGGTTCCTCGTAAACGAACATTAACCAAAAGGAACTAGAATGTAAAAACCATTTTGCAACCAGTCATACACGTCTCAAAAATGACTATTACGTAAGGTCGAAACCTCATTTTGACACTGCTTTGTATATTTCGTCAAACCTCTAGGATGCTCAAAAAAATCGCAATGGTACGTCTTTTACAAGTAGAAAAGAGACTTGATAAAAATCAAAACCTAATATTTTGCTTTAAAATCCATAAAGATATTATCTGCCACATCAAGCAATTCTAAAAAAATTAAGCACGGCTGCAAAATTATCGGCAGATTTTTACAAATCTTCTAAAACTTAAACTGGGATATCGTTAAATGCCATGATGTTAAACTGGTTCCACCATTCAAAACGTTCTATTTTCTACACTACTAGGATGGCGGAAACATAAATGCGTTCATATATGCAGCTAATATGATCAGAATTTTATTTTCAGTCGAGACAATCCATTATGGAAAAAACCATTATGGAAAGTTAAAAACCATAACGTATGGTACAGCAACAGCTATTTATTTAGTGGTAACGTCATAGATGAACAAAAAAATAAACTATGGCGTCTAACTCGGTGTTAAATTATTTTTACGTGAATAATCTGTAGATTATAGAAAACTGGCATTTTTCATCCAAAAACTAAACATTGACCTACTAAACAGCGGTATGGATTTATCCTAAGAAAATGGGTTACAAACCAATGGGTTATTTGGGAAGCCATACCAGCACACCAAAGAAACCAACGACGTTTGGAACTTAAACTGGACGATACCATTAAATCTCTTAGATTTTACTAGAATTCGCAACGGATACGTTTGGATTATATGTCATCCAGGCTAGATCTGATATCAGAAAATCAACCACAAGAAGCCTACTTACATAAAACGGGGAGTTTTTTGAATGAATCCTGCAACGAACTTATTAAAATAATCGAACCAATGCAGAGTTTCAGAATGAAATAATGCGAATAAACAACGATGGCTTAGTATCGACAAAAAGCAACCTACTTTCGCTTAATACATTTTTTGTTGAAAAAAATACTGTGAAAAGTAGGAAGAATAACTAATTGTAACCAATAATATCTTACAAGGCATCCAAAAATTTGCCAAAAATATCATATGTTATATAGTTTTCCCTTATTCGCAATTAAACATTTTCGATCTAACATTTTGATGTCGATTTCAGAAAGTTCAATTACGATGTATATATTATCTACACTAAGTAGGCTTGTAAAAATATCAACCAAACAAATAAAAAATATCAGTAGGTTGTCAACCAAACTGATATTTTTTAAGTTCTGCAGGCAACGAATGACAAATTCAAATCAAGGTTATGATCATGAAGTTCTTGCCAAAACTAAAATAGTAAGGTATTTGAGCTAGTAAAAACGTGTTAGTCTTAAACAATAGTTCAAAAATCATTAAAAATTAAAGCTAATTCAACTGAACCTCCATCATTATTTCTACATTTTGTCATTATAATGTTATGTGGTTAGTGATTAAACATGACTTAAATTATAATAGCACGATGGCTGTTTCTAATGAACTGTAAAACTTAGGCCGTTTATCGGCAATTACGTGGCGATAATTTTTAAGTGCTGTGCCGTTTATCTTTGTATTTAATATAGGTTTCCCTGCCTTCAAATATATAATCGCATAATTTCGTTGTGTGAAAAAAAAAACAATGAAATAAAGCGACAGGAGGGAAACGAAAATGTTTCTTTTTTACCGGAACAGGAATATTAACCCGGTGAACTATTATAATTTTTAAATTATTATTATTAAAATAAAAATAATTATCGCTGTATAAAATATCACAGAAACACACCAAAAACGTAAAACCCCTGAATGCTAGCTAAAAATTGTATTATTTGTTGTTGTCGTGATTTTTTTTTGTTTTTGTCAATATTTTATTGAAGGTTTAAAGATAAAATTAAAAAATTTATTTATAAAAAAAAAGTTTAAAAAATTGTAAATTAGTAAATTTTTCATATTTAAACAATTCATTAATATTTTATTATTACTAGATTTTTTTTTTAAACTATAAGCAACAAAGCAATGATGTTTCTTCAGCAAAACAAGCCATGAGTCTTCCTATTATTCTTATAATTTATATTATTATGATGATTAAAAATTGATTTTTGGAATTTATGGAAAAATTGCGTAAATATTATTTATAATTTTATGCATATTTTATGCATAAGTATATAAAGCTTAACATTTTATAATTTTAATATAATTTACACATACCTTAGTTAAATTATTTATTTTTATTATATTTAATTGGCGATTCAACAACATTTTCATAAATACAATAAATAGTGGGTATTCGTTGTTTTTTTTAATCCGCACATAAAATAGTATACATCATTATTTTATACAATGTGGAGTTTAAAAACTATTAATTATTAATTAAAACCATTGTAAATAATACGATGTACTTATAGATTGGTAAATATTTGCTATACTATAGCCCACTTAATATTGATTATTTATTTATTTGGAAAGAACAATTTTAGCCAACAAATCAGAAACCTTCTGATTCATTTTGTTAGTAATGATAAAATCAAGATTGATATATCTTAAAAATTCAACTTGATCGTGACTTGTGTCCTAACATTCTAAAAGTGAGATGTATAAACTTCAGATAAAAATTTGACAGAAAATTAAATCGTAAAAATAAAATATCTACATCTAATCTATGATTAGCGAATGGTTCAACTTATTTTCGTCTAGACGACATATTACTAATAAAAACACTTTTTTATAAATAATCTTTACACTTCAGTATAAACTATTTAAGCTTTAACCTTTTTTTGCTGTTTCAAGTGTTTTATATAAATACATGTAAGTCTTAAAGGCGCCAGATTATCTCATATTTAGATATTTTTGCAACAAATTCCTTATATCAAATTTCTTAAAACTTATATCGAATTTTTTTTGATTGTGTAGTTTTAAACAGTTTTTATTAGTTTTATGCCAAAATAAATAGTTTCATATACTATTTTACTAAACGTATTATAATATAGTAAACGTATCGTTAATTTATCAAAAATTTAGATAAGTAAAATATTTCTAATCATGGTTTTAGTTTTTGGATCATATAATTATTAACATCACGTTAAGTAATTTGTTTTAAATTTATGGTGTTCAGTTTTATGAAAAAACTAGTATTACTCAATTCATTATTCAATTTTAAAGGAAATAACTGGGAGCATTTCAATACATATATTATCATCGTACAAATGTAAACGCTCTATCTAATTAACTTTTATATTAAGCCAATAACCTAAATATAAAAGTAAACACATCGAAATATATTTTAGCTGCACATAATTAACAAATTATTATTTAAATTAAAATATTGACAACAACAAAATAACTGTGACAACAACAATAATTACAAAAATATTAATAATTGCTGACATTTAGGAGAATTAATTTATTAGTGTGTTATTGCCACACACTAGTATAATCGAGAAATTTGGGAATTCTACTAAAATTAGGTAAGGCTACAATCTCAGTTTTTTTTTTAATATTTTAGGCGATGATCATTTTTTTCTTAAATGATCTTTCAGCGACTCATAACTTAATAAAATTGTAATAAATATTTGTCGGAAATCAATTGTATCGGATAAAGATAACATCTTTTTGTCATGTTTCTATTAAAAATTTATAGTGATGCAAAATCATTTACATCAGTTTCAATATGAAACAGAAAATTTGACGTCTACAACTGCTTAATAACCCTTAATTTACTGATGAAGTAATACGCGAGTGAACCAATGGTTTTAATACTAAAAACAAAAGAAAGGTGAATGTGCTGCAAACAGCGCAAGGTTGAATAAAAATAATTTTGATTGTTTTTCCCACCACACAAATTTTAATTTCGCAACTTTATTACTATCCATGACATCTATCAATTTTCTATCCATTCCCTCCTCACACATCTACCGTTGACATAAAATGTCAACAATTTTTAAAACTACAACAAAAACGATATTCTGTCGACATCTGGTAAATTTTTCTCTTTTTAATTTTAATCTCCCACAGTACAAAAAAAAAATGATTTTGTTATTCTTCGTTTCCGATGATTTAATTTTCTTCTTCTATTTTCATTTTTTTTTATAAATAACAAAAGTTTTTCTATTATTGTTACGAGGAAAATTTAAATTTTAAATGATTTTTTTTTTCGTTCATTCCATTTTCCTCTTTATTAATCAAGATAATTTAAATAGTGAGTAATTAAAATAACATTGAAAAAGCATTAACCCTTTCTCCGCGTTTTGTTTCTGTAAGTTTTTTTTTTGTTAAATATAAGTTTGGTGCTTTGTTTGTGAAAAATACAATGGAAATAACAATGGGAGGAAAATTTTTAAGATGAATTTTGAATAGATTATTACTGTGATTTCATTAAAATTAGCATAAATTGACGATTTGACTTTTAAACTTTTATGGGATTTTCAAGATTTGAATTTTTTGTTTTATCATTATATGTGCTGATATTTGAACTTTTTTTTTTTCAATAAACAATCTTATCGATATTTTGTATTGTATCATTGATTTAAACTAAGTATTTTTATATATTTCATTAATTAATATGTATAAATATATATATATATATATATATATATATATATATATATATATATATATATATATATATATATATATAAATATATATATACATATATATATATATATATATATATATATATATATATATATATATATATATATATATATATATATATCAGTTAATTTACTAATGCGCTTTATTTTCCAGTTGTTTTCACAACATAATGAAATAATTTTTATTACTACATCACATTTATAATTTAATAAATTTACTGTAGCTGCATTAGTACTGTAGTTGCAGAAGTAATTAAAAGCAGTCAAGCATCATATCAAAACAAAAAAATCTTTAAGCAGTTATTGTTATAGTTAATTATGTTATAATATAGAACACCTTCTTAACTAATTTATAGATATCTAGAATAAAATCTAACCTTTCAACATACTAAAACCCAAATAAAGGTAAGTTTTTCGAAAATAAGTAAGATTATAGACTGTACTAATCTGCCATTTAAAAAAATTAAAGATTTTATTAACAAAAGTTTACATATTTATAATTATTTTAAATACCTTCCATAATCGTAGAAACTTCCCTTGACCTTTTTTAATTAGAAATACAACCATTGAAAAATATTCGAAAATCTAAAATTGGAATCGATTTTTCATAAATATGCAAGGCTATAAACTTTCCTTTAAAAAAATGTAAATTTTATTTACAAAAGCTCGCTAGTTAAAAATAATTTAAAGTACCTTCAGAGTAAAGTTCCGAAGACTGATCCACTACACCATTGTACATAAAGCTCATAGTTCTTCGATTTTCACTATTTTGATTGTTCAACCCATACTAACTAATTAAGTCATATTTTTGATCAATGATACAAGTTTTTTATTTATCTTGTGGACCTTATGCTTTTCTTGTAGATTGTTAAAATAATCGTTAATATTAATATAATAGTTGTTCACTTGGTTAGATTATCCAATCGTAAAAATAATTGTACATTTTCGATAACTGTATAAAGTACTATCCAATTAAGATCGTATTAAAATGTGTTGCACGCTCTCCTAAATATATATAGCTATATATAAAACTAAATGGCACTTTATAGTCGAAAATTATTAAATTCGAATTCTATTTGATTTAGTTCAATGAGCTTTCGTTAGAACAACCATTTATTATCGAAACTAGAGTAGCGCAACAAATAAAAAATATCGAAAAAATTTGTTTCAATTTATTTTATTATACGTTCAACTGAGCTTTTAAAATTTTTTTTTTATTTTTTATATTGATTTAATCGAAAATTGCTGGTACTTTATTGTTATTAAATTTTTATTGAACCTTAAACAATTTTATTACCATTTATATGATCGGGGAAATAAATAATAAAATACAAACCGTTTTATTTACTTAGCTCCCTTAAAATTGGTCCGGGTATAGGTATATATGGGTGGTTTAGGTGACGTAGTTTGAGAAGGAATTTAATATTGATTTCGAAATTTTTTAATTGATATATGCAATATAACATAAAAAATAAATAAACTTCCACCCGAGTGTTTTGGTAAATATTGAAAATTCTATTCACGTGCTTCTAATAAAATATGCAATTAAAAAAGAGATAATTTTTTTTTTATTTTATGTACTATATAGAAACAGGACGAGGATACTTTTGTATGATGTTTTGATGAATACAATTTTTAAGTGATTGAGAAAATCGTCGTCCATATGTTCAATCCAAATGTTTGTACTAGATGTATATTTTTAATTATTTTAGCAACGCAAACAATCATCCAAAATCGACAATGAATATTAGGGCAATATATAAAAAATCTAGAATAGCAATGTTTAGTGATTAAAAATATACGCAAGACTTTTTGGAAACGATACTACTTTACTATATGGTACCAACTCCGTTTGTATCACTAATTCTGTAGGCAAGGTGCTATTTGATGGCATTTTGCGGAGAAATTTAAGGAGTAATATGTAATTCAAGATCATCGAGGATTGAGTGAAGAATCTTTTAGTTGCTCAGACAAATATTAGAGTATTTTATTGCCCCTGTACCTTACCTGGTATTTTTAAAACAAATTTTTCAAGTACCAGATCCAAATCCTGGGTCATATGAGTAATATTAAGTAGCAAAAGGTGCTCGTAATTATGAAAATGAATGTATCTTCTAAATTTCTGTATGTCCAATTTCAGGAATATCTTTAAATATTAATTTAAAAAAACTATAGCCTCTTAATCAGTCACAGCACTAAAGCACTCACATACTACATAAACATATAAAACAATACCATAAAACTTATCACATTCAAATGCTTTTGAAATTCATAAAACATTATAAAGAAACTTTATCTAAGGACGACCAACTTTTTTAATTTGCTCAAAAAAATTAAATAACAAAAAATAAGCAAAAAAATCTAATGAGGCGTCAATAAAATTATAAAAGAGAAACTTTAAGGTTAAGGATGCTTAATTTGTTTTAAAAGTGCAGTCGGCATACACAATATAAAAGTGTATTAATATGGAGATGTACTACAGTAATATCATAAAATGTTTTTCCAAAGTACAGCTTATGATCAGATTACCAATTGCAGTGAGTTTACTGGATAAACTTGATATATTGTTAGCTAACTTTGCAGAATACAGTAAGAATTTGCAAAACAAATTTTTTTCAGTTCAACAATGTAACCTTTACATGTATATATACACTTATCCTGTTAGAACAAAAAATTAAATTGCTCTAAAAAATAAATAAATTATACTACTCACAGTTAAAATTTGATTGCTGCTGTTAGAGTGAGTAAACAAAATCGACGATCTAAGGAAACAGCGTGAGCAAAAAAATCATTTAATCATTTTCGAGAAAGATAGAGAAGATATAAGCAGTAAGTTGTAAACCGAAGCTATAGCAATTGAAAATAGTAATTTTATTTTCTGCTAAGGTTGATTAAAACTTCTATACACTTTTGAAAGATGGCACCAATATTTTGTTTACTGGTCAAGAGAAAGATAGCAAGCACATCGATGCTCCACGTCTGGTTCAGGTCTCGCTTGTTTACTAAAGTTCTTTCAAACATTACAGTAAAAAATCAGCCTGTCCGGATGGTATTTCCCCAATTGTTCTCAAAAATTTTTATAAATCCTGGTCAAAGCCACTTCCTCTTTGGTTCACCAATCATTGTATTTCGGTATTTAATGTCCATTTGGAAAACTGTAAACAAATATTCGGTCCTAATTATTGGTCTTTTGGTATTGTCACAGTACTTTCCAAAGAACTTGAAAACATAATCGATTTGTAGCTGAAAAAATATATAGAAAATAATAATTTAATTTCTTCCTGTCGTTAAAAATTTTGATTGTTTTCTTGGAGGGCTTTGAAAGGTGGTATAACTAATCTTCGCTAAAGAATAGAATAGGGGCATTCATAAACTGATGAATCACAATTTATTGCGTTTGATGACTCAATGGATCAAGAATGAGCATTTATGTGTTTTATATAGTTTTGGCACCTGTTTTGGTAATAAAACCGACTGTTTTTTTGCGTTTTGACTGCAATTGAATGCCATTAGATGATTAATCCAGCCATCCCTGCAATTAAGAAATTGTTAAAAAGACAGGTTTTGAATTTTTCTTTTTGAACCAAATACTCGACTTTCGATGTGGTGTTTCTTGCTTATACTTGAAAATCAAACCCTTTTACCATTTTATCAAACGCGGAAATTTCTTAATTTTCAGAAATCATAAACCCTTTACTGCAGTAGTTTTGTCGTTAGAATGCAGCCTTCTGCAATTACATTTTTCTTGACTTTTTAACTCAATTTGTTAAACTGAGATTCATTACATCAAGGGGAGTAAAGTTGTGATTTAAATTTACAAATAACAAAACATAAATATTTATTTCCAGTCCCTTTATTCATTTAGCAAAGAGTACCTTGGTCTTAGAAAACTATTTTTCCTCTAATAGCTCGGTACTAGCATGTTTATACAGTTTATGCAATCAATGGCGTTTTATTTTCATACATCCATATACAATGTAATTCTTATGAACAAGTGCCACCTTGAAATCACTATATTATATTCTCTGTGATGTTGCATCCAATGTTTGCACTAGATAGAGTTTGTATTATCTTAAAATAGACAAAGAATCTGTTTAAATACACAGAGATACATCAATTATATAGAATCTGTATTTTCAAAAGCTCATTGAACCATAAGCATAGAATTTTTTATATGTAATATGAAACTCGGTGCTTTACTTTTATTACAATCTTAAAAATAAGAAGGTAATATAGACACAAAAGAATTAACGCAAACCCCATTATATTTTTATGGGTTATTTACTTTCTTTGACTTTTAATTAAAAAACAATTATTGTAAAGGATATAATATAGAAGTAATACGTTTTTTATGTACTGGTCATAACGTATGTATTTTTATTAAAGGTAAAACTCACCTGATGATATATAATTTTTCGATAAACAATAAAAGTTGTAGCGACTTAAATAGAGGAAGGAAACATATCCAACGTACTCAACGTATATTTGTTGGAAAAAGTAATATCCATTTAGATCTTTGGAAAGATTATAAACCATATAACTAAACACGATGATAAAAGTGTTAATGAAGGCGATGATAAATCATTTTTGAATGTTTATTTTATTGAAATAGTCATATAATCATGCATGACAATTGCACATTTATTCTGATTACGAAACTGTAAACTGTGAAATTTTTTTCGTTATTGCAAATTTCCAAAATCTAGAAAAATCATGATGGTCAACCTATTAAAACTGTGAAATTTATTGTCGTTATCTAAATTTTCCAAAATCATGAAAAATCATGATGTTAACCCTTTAAAACTGTGAAATGTTTTTCGTTATATAAAATTTCCAAAATTTCCAAAATCCAGAAAAATGATGATGTTGGCCCATTAAAACTGTGAACTTTTTATCGTTATCGAAAACTTCCTAAATCTGCAAAAATCATGAGGGTTTTTAACACATTAAAACTGAAATTTATGTCGTTATCGAAAATTTCCAAAATTTCCAAAATTTCCAAAATCCAGAAAAATCATGATGGTTAGCTCATGAAAACTGTGAAATTTATGTCGCTATCGAAATTTTCCAAAATTTCCAAAATTCAGAAAAATCATTATGGTTAGCCTATTAAAACTGTGAAATTTATGTCATTATCAAAAATTTCCAAATTTTCCAAAATCCAGAAAAATCATGATTGTTAACCCATTAAAACTGTAAAAAAATTTTCATTATCGAAAATTTCCAAAATCCAGAAAATTCATGATGGTTAACCCATTACAACTGTGAAATTTTTTTCGTTATCGAAAATTTCCAAAATTTTCAAAATTCAGAAAAATCATGATGGTTACCCATTAAAACTATGAAATTTCTGTCGTAATCAAAAATTTTCAAAATCCAAAAAAATCCTGATATGTATGTGTATTAATTAGAAAAATAGTTGTCTGCTGAAGCTATTGAAATTACTTAAAGCTTTTTAGATAAATCTTAAAAAAATTAATGCTTTATTCTGCCAAATTCTGCCAAATTCTGCCAAAAAAATTAATATTCTATCCAAAAAAATTTAAACTAAAAATTTTTAATTGAACCAATCCTTTCAGAAATATGTCACCATATCGCGAACCTGACACAAATGTTCACAGCAAACAAGACTTGATTGGAGTTTTAGAATTATTTTATGTCAAACAGTTAGGGTTGCTGAGGTGAAGTGCTGCTTCTTCAATTAAATAGAGACATAGATTGATTTTACTGGGAACTATAAATCGATGTTAAAACCAAACTTAACCATTAGCCATCCATTAGACGGCGGTAGATAGCCTATGATTCTTACTTTGACGTGCCGTTAACAGCCAAACTATTGTTTTCCAATATGGTTGATAATAATAGTAAACCTTACTCATTTTTCCACTTACTTCTTAGCTGATGTGATATAAATATGTCAGTTGGCTTTCTCCATTACTCGTTTTCGTTGATCATAACCGTATTATAATATAAACAAAATGTTTGACATTTTACCAATTTTCAAAATGTAAATGCACATTTAAAAACATAAGCCTGAAACAAAATATACCAAGCAACATCTGTAATACACTAAAGATAAATGAGATTCGATAACATAATATGGTTGATTGTTTATCGAATTTACTTTATGAAATTGGATTTTGATAGGATTAAAATTGAATGGCATTTCTAATCCTATTTTAATTGAATAATTCAGTTTCAATGCTCTACATATATATTTTTTGTACGAATTTATAGAGACAACTCTATAAATACACACACATATATACATATAACAAAAAACGTTACGTTTAATTGACAATGTTGGATAAATTTAGTAAATTAAGTTAATTTGTTACGTTTGTTGCTATAGATAGAATAATTGTGCCAAAACTGTGTTATATGTAGGTGAACTTTTATTTTCGTACACATATGTCAGTAATGTTTCCAAAATAGGTTTTCTTCTACATTACGATAAAAAACAAAAAAAAAGGAAATAATTGATTTTGTCACAATAATCGATATGTTTCTAAATCAATTCTAATTTCTACAAATATTGATACAAACATGTACATGTTCAATACATTATGTTACGTCATAAATCTTACATCTTGAAATGCTGGGAAATTTTGTATTGAACAAATGGAAAACTATATGTAGTCTTCAAATAAATACGAAAAAAGAAATGCAAAGCAAATCAACTTCAGATATAATATACGAAAGTATGCTGTATGTTATCATCTTATAGTGAAAAGATTATCGGATTATAGGAGGAAATAAGATTTTCATTTTTTTTTGTCGTTACATATACAAACGTTCTTATGAATCTAGATTGTTCACATCTATAATATAGATCCAAAGACAGCAGAAAATAATATTTTGAAAGGATTGTGATCAATTACTAAGATTTATAAATATGTGTGTTTGTGGTGAGATCAGTTTCACGAAGGAACAGTGTATTAGTTATGTGGTTTTACTTGATAGAATATGAAATCTGTAAATTGTTCTTAAAGATATTGAGTATTATATCCTTACATATATAAGCAATATGTATATTTTTAGAAATTGTATATGTGTAGCTTGAAAATGCTTGATTTCTCAAAATAAATTGTTTGCAATATTGGATGTGGACCATGGTTCGGTTTCAAAATTAATTGTATTATTAAAAAAATTAAAGAATTTAAAGACATAATAAATCCATTAAAAATAAAACCTGCATAGGAATTAAGCACGACTTTTAGTGATTAAAAAAAATCCATATAATTTCTTGTAATTTGCTAGAAACACGTATGTCTAAAAACACTACGAAATAATTTCTTGTACTTTGCTAGAAAAACGTATGTCTAAAAACACTTTTGTTTATTGTTTGTATGCTTCTTTTTGACATTTACATATGTTGTTGTCAATATAAAAATAATTATTTTTTGCTTTGCTAAAAATTTAAATTTGATATATTTATTTGCCTTTAAATATTAAAAATATACAAAAATAAATATAAAATAATAACATCTAAATATTTAAATTTTGTTATTTTATTCTCTATGTTGTATTTATATAATACTTATTTTTTATTATTTTTTACGTTTATCACATTGTCTATTACAAAAAGAAATTTAGTTTTCCGTTGTTTAAATATTGTTCGGCGGTAATGTACAAATTTATTGATCAAATTCATTTTTAGTCGGCAAAGTTCATATATTATATACAATAAATAAATGAAAATAAAATAAAACATTGTATGATATGTATTTGTAAATCATAATATCTTTTATTTATTTTAAATATTGCATATTTGTTATCAATTCTATAATGATTTTTTTTTATCGACTGGTATGGATGTACTCATAAAATAAATTTTGTGTAGTGATTTTTTTTTGGTATCATTTAAATCCTCCGTGTTTTGAGTTGGTATCATGTAACCTTATTGTAGCAGTTTTAATAATTATTTTTCATTAGTGATTTTTTTTAATCACTAAAAGTCGTGCTTAATTCCTATGCTGATTGAATATTTTTGTGTCACTACCACATTAAAGTATCATTAATCAAAATTGGGCAACTATTACGTGTTCCATTAAATATACAATTAAATTCGTAAATTTGAAAAGCCGGGCTTTACTAATTTTTATAAAAATATGGTTGCTGATGGCTACGAATGAGATTTTTTTTAATAAAAGTGGCTCCAATTGAGAAATGAAACTCTTCAATTTTCTTCTGGGCAAAACATTATTGAGACTGCCATTATTTATTTTTATTTTATTAATTAAATTATCGAATTTCGATTATTGACATCTTATATCAACACTTTGGTTCATTCTTAAAAAAGAATTTTAAATTTTAGTTCGTAAATCAAAACATGTGTATAATTTTAAATAATCGATTTAAATTTTCAGATTTATTTTAAAATATGCGCATGTTTGAGGTTAAACAAATACATTTCCACAAATATTTTAATTTTATAATCCTGCGGGAAAAAATATTTTTTATTATATCTGTTCTCAAATGCAACATAAATGTTCGTATGCTAGCAGCAATACAACGTTTTATTTTTTTTTTTTTTTTTGAATTATTTTAGATATCCAGAACAAATATAATTAAATTAACGATTTGTCATAATTATTTTTCAGTCTTCTAAATGGTTTGAGGGTCTTTCAATTCCATAACTATTGAATATATTAAATGCAGTACATTTTAAACTCGACAAATGAGTTTGTTTATTTTATTTTGAAAATTATAAAGGCTTATACTTGAAAAAAAAATTACATGTTAACATATTATTTCTAGGGGAGAAACTAATCTCCAATAGTTTCTCTGCACTTACTACGAAAGCATATCATATTAAATTTCAGTAAAATATAGTTATATACTTACTTGTACTTACCTAAAACTATTGTTTAAGAAAACATAATAATAAGTATTAAAATATGACAACAACAAAAATAAGTTGACAACAACAACAAAAAACGATAATTGCCAACATTCAGGAAATTCATCGGTTTGTGTCTTTGATATTTTAATTTTTTATTTTTTTCAATTTTTTAAAATTTATGATTACATTAAAAAGAGAAAGATGATAATTTTAAAAAAAATTCAATGAATTGCAAAATTTCTATGAATATATAGATGAACAAATGCCAAATTAGTTGAAATCCAACTCAAAATCATTTAATATGCAAAACTTATAAACACATCAAACACCATATGAGAATCCATTGCATAAATACTCAACGGTATTAAAAAAAAAAACATTCAATGTATGGTTTCTCCCCTGTTGTTATTCTTAACACTTCCCTGGAAATAAACGAAATAAAAATATGATATTTGAAAATGTTTTCCGTACAAAAAAAAATTCCATTAAAAATATTAAATTTTTATCCGAGAAAGTCGGAAATAATAAATTTAAAACAATAAAAATGTGTATGATTTCCAAGATCTATCTTCATCATTTCGATAATTTTTTTTTTTATTTTTATCGTACATTTTTTTATTTGTATTTGTATTTGTACGTACACTTTAACTTGAACAACATTAAGATGGATAAGAGCACAACAAATATAAATTTAAGGGTGGGAAATGCTTTTAAAATTTATACCATTTTACACCACACACAAACACCTATATACGTATAAATGTTATAAGTTATATATATATATATATATATATATATATATATATATATATATATATACATAAATTGTTAACCTTAACGTTGGATTTACAAGACCAAAAATTGTTAACGTTGGGCTAAACCTCTAGTTGTACTACGAAATATCGAAACTGACCTTATGTAAGGTAAAACGAAAGTTTCGTTTCTTTGTCATGCTTTTGACTATTATCTGGTTAGGTACTTTATAAAACAATTAAATCCACATAATCGCCGTTTCAGGAATTATGGTTCAGATGCAACTAATATTAACCGAAATGAAAAAAATCAACTTTTTACACATATTCGTTAAAAAATAGCAAAGGCTTTAGAATATCTAGCGATTTTTTCATTAGCAATTTGTTTAAACTTCTTTAAACGGTGACATCTGTGATATATATCGCAAAAACGTACATGTTTTATTAATTTGTTTAGTATGGCCATAATCTAATATGAAACCTTTAGGCACTTTCATAATAGTTGAAAATTTTAAAAAATACAACATCTTACGGTTTGTAAAAATCAAATTTAAAGCTAATATTTTTAAGAAAAGTAATATTATTAAATCTAAACGATCACAATTTAAACTGCTTAAAATACTCTTAATACTTTGCTACCGCGGTTATACTTATAGCTTACCACATTATACAAACATTTTTTGCTGGTATAATAAGAAATTATTACATCGAGATTTTATCGGAATAATATGGAATAAACACTTTATTTGCATATTATACCGTTCATACAATTTTTTGAATCCATTTACTTTTATTGTGTTTTGTATAAAGCTACTCATACACGATTTAATTTAAATAATTTTACTTTTATTCAAGTGGATCAAACCAAGGAATTGATTTAAAAAATATTTAGAGTGTTTTATATTTTTGGTTACATATAATGAATTTTTGGTGGTTAAATTATTATCCACATGGTGGTTGCTAAATCAGACAAGTTTCATTTCTAATCAACCAAAATATTACGAAGATTTTTGGTTTATTACTAATGTTGGCAACAGCTTAGCAACAAATTTAACGAAGTTAAGTAATACATCGCAGTTTTTTGTCTTCTGATTACAAATGGAAAAACTCCACATATATGTCAAACGTTCGGATTTATTTGCTAAACTAAATAGTATCGCAATTCAATTTACTAAGTTTTTCCAGTGCTGCCCTGTAATTATGTTTGTCGAATGCTTTAGCAAAATTTGTGTTAAACACATCGTCTTTAAAGTCCGCTCATCAATTGCTTAGAGTGGATGTATATAAAATTTCATTGACCGATTTCAATATTTTTCAATACAATTCATTGCTTGAAACAAATCACTGCTTGACCTATTTTTGTAGATTGGGATGACTTTTAAATTTTTTAAGTATCATAAAAACTGCTCAGTTTGATACTGAAGTTAAAATGCATGCAAGAGCAGGAAATCCAACACCACATTGCTTAAAAAGAGGCACATTGCAAATTTTTTCAACAAAACCATATCTAGCAGGAAAGTTTATTGTTGATTGATTGAATTTTACAACAAACCAAATTGTCGCATCTGGGATAAAATAAATCCATGAAAAATAATATTGATAGTTTAAAAACTCTTAATCAATTCTCTAAAAGGCCATAATGATGTATCGAGTAGTTTTCCAAATGTATGACCCCTATTTTGAATTTTGAATGAAATCAGAATCCTAGGTTGCTGGTTCTAAACAAAAAGTTAATATTACAAATTTAAAATATTAGAAATTCAATAACTTTCTTTCACTTTGATCATTGAGCGTAATAAAATTGATAAAACATTAAAATGTCCCAAACACTAGAAAACTAACAAACCAATTACTAATGCACCAAGGAAAATTGCCTAAATCAAACATTTTGGCATATACAAAGCTAATTGATTTTATCAATTTCCCTGCTAATATGTCTACAAATAGTTTCCCAGAAATAATTTTTATAAAATTTAAAAATATAAATTACCGCATTTTCAAAAGTTAAGTGAAAAACCCTTCGGGAAAAGGAACTATATAATACTTGGTAGTACAGTAAAACGAAAACTTTAATATTTTGCTTAAAACTTTTTAATAATCTTAAATTGCAATTTAAATTTCTTATTTGTGAAAAGAGTATACTGCACAGAGTTATTTTTTCAAAAGAATAATATAAGTTTTAATTAAAAATATGATTTTCCCCAAGGCTATAAATATTGATTTTGGTACAAAACTATCTCTATTACTATATATATTATATAAATTTTTCTACGAAAAAAAATCTTCATTATTATTTTGGTTATTTTCTAAATGAGACATAAAAAGCTTTTGAGAATTCGTTTTTTACTATACATAATAATGTTGGGAAAATTTTATGTCATCATTTTTAATAACAACATTATCATCTACTTGAATACGAAATAAGTTTACGTACAAAAGCAATTTTGTTTTATTTAAAGCAGCCACTAAGCCACTCCTAACAAGTATATATTTCCCAAAAAAACGAAATTGTTTACCAAAATTTTTGCCATATTATAAAAATATATTAAAAAAGTTTTCCTGGAACACAAATAGTTTCGTGAACCCACAAGAAAATGTAATTTAAATTTAACACCTAAACATATTCCGCACTTTACTATACTATCTCTATACAGGTAAACAAAAATTGACAATTTACAGGTATTTTCACTAAATAATATCCACTTTGAAAATTGTTGATGAACTTTTTTTTATTGTTGTTGTGTTTAAAGCTCTTTGGGTGTAGTTTTAGAATTTTTAAGGACCATTGAAATATAATACACATGGTAATATTTTTAAATAATAAAAATACTTGGTATGGTAGGTCGTAACATATTTAATAATGAGAGCACATTTAATTTACCTTCACATAGTTCTACCATCATGAGAAAAAAAAGTTTACCCAGTGGTGGTCCAGATGTCGGGTCAATAGAATATTGCCATAATTTAGTATAAATGTATGACATTTAGGCGATTATACATATAAAAATATTATGATTATTTTAAACGATACCAGTAGCGACATCTAGCACGTCAATGGACATTGTCAATACCATGGTAGCATTAAGTGTATTTATATTATGTACATTTTCATGTTAGATGAGATGGGATTTGAAAGCTTTAAACACAGAAAATATACTTTATTTTTAGAAGAAAAGTTACATATAAAAAAATCATTGTTAATAAATTTAAAAACAATCAAAATTTTATAATGATACCAATTTTTAATTGGAAACTATAAGGCCCTAAAAAATATATAATAAATAAATATATAAAAATATGTAATATGAGAATACAAAAAACTATTAATAGAATGAATTAAACAAATTTAAGTTCGGCAAAATTAACTGTGTAATAAGACGAATTACAGCCTGTCCTAAGATGTATAATATACAATTTTATGAGTATCTTTATTCTTATGAGAAAATCCCAGATTTTGTGTTTCTATAGCCTTAAATAAAAACCAAAATTTTAAATTAGAAGTTTTTAAATTCGCAATTTTTTTAATTAGGGAAGTAAACATTTACATAACCGTCGCTGGTAACATAAAATGTGGTGAAAACCATTTTTTTTTTGCAAAATATCTTCCTTTATTTGGCAGCTCTCAATTTCGGTACCCTATACTGTTGATGATTTTAATTATTACTTACCATAACCTAATGTCTACATGGTCGAATGTTTGTTTTTGTTATTTTCTGATTATCATCACACAAACTACGATCAACGGAAATGGCCGGTGTCTTAAGTTTAAAGTTGTTGTCTATAATATTTTAAGAAATCCAAAGTCATCTTTATTTTTAATGAATGGTACTAAAATAGCTCCATTAACGCCAACAATCTATTCATTATAATTACGAGATATTACTAGTTTTGATCAGGAGATGATGTAAGAACTGTGGTCTTCCAGCGATATGTAGAAAATATGCGGTGAAAATCAAATAAATGGTATATGCTTAAAAACCTCGATATATCGAAAGGACGACTTACATCTCAATTCCAACTATATATTCGAACACTCCTACTATAGTTTTGAAGATTGATTTAATTTTGCATTCATACGAAATACAATTGATGTATGATTTGCGGGGAAAATATGCTACGATTAAAATATATCGTAATATAATTTTGATTGGATTAGAAAATTACGATAATTTGTTGAGACATTATTGTTCAAAAAAGAAAAAACTCTTTTTTTATTTCATACATTTAATGCTTTTAATATATTTTTGTTTCCGCATACCTGGAGTAATAGATGATGGCTGGTATCAGCAAGAAACCACCTAGCCCAAAGGCGTATTTTGCGACAGCTAACATTTTAGGTAAAAACAATACAAACTGATTCATCTGATAGACTTTGGAAATGCCAAAGCTTTAGAAACATCCAGATTTAGGTATTAGAAATTATCAAAATTAGTTGTTTATGGTAAGTTTTGCTGAATCCTATATTTTCAACTTAGGTTTTTAGTTTAAAGAAACTTTCAAATAATATGTTATGCCCTAAGCATAACAGACATTTATCTATTTATACACAATCTGAAAATACACACTAAATAACTATATAAACTTGTACGATTTAAACCAGATAAATTAAAATATATATTTTATCGTGTTTTGGTTTCAAATATTTGACGTAACCCCAAATCAATATCGTTACCCCAGCAAAATTCTTTGAATGTGTAAAAAATCCATTTTCCTCAAAACCTGAATATTTTTAAAATATTTTTAAATTAATGGCTAGAATAATTTTAACCATATAATATATAGACCATTTAAAACTCAATTAGCTAATATAAGTGAAATGTCAAACCGTTTATATGCATTAATGAAATTATAACACCCAGAAAAAAAAATTTAAATTTGTATATGTCATCAAAATGGAAAAGACCAAATAGCCTACATAAAAATATATTTTAATTTATAAAGATAAGGGTTCGTTTGTGTTGTGTGTCAATGTCAATGTTTTATAATAGAAAAATTATAATTAATAGAATTACGTTAAAAAAATTTTACTGATTTAAGTTTAATTACCAACTGGAATCTTCGGTGTTTCATTTATTTTGTTTAGTTGCCAATAAACTACTCGATTTAAACTAAACCAAATTTTTAGACTAAATCAAATTTGTTGTCCAATTATTACCGTAAATAAATTAATTGCTCATTCAATTATCTTGTAGACGGTATTCAGTCATTTCCGTATATTTAACAAGTTTTTTTAATACATATTTGGAATGGAGTATGTTACTGTTGCTTAAGCATTAAATAGTCGGCCTAAAGGACAAAAAGATTTCTTCAACACATAAAGAAATAGAAACAATTATAAAATTTTATAAATTTAATAAGAAACTATCGTAAAAAAAGTGCATGCAGTTGGTCTTTTATATAAAAAAATCTTGTAGGTGCGTTTTTTGGATGAACACTTAGAATAAAAGCTATAACTTATTTAATATCCCTTTCATCGGTAATGCTTAAATGGTTAAATACTTAGAGCTGTGTGCAACAATGTTGTTCACAGCCAAGTTACCCAAGTTAGTTTATATCATCAGCAAGTCGGTCAACTCAATGCAGGAGCTTAATTTTTATTTCTAAATTATAAAAATAATTATAGCTTGCGCAATGGAGGTAAGCAAATATATCACCAAAAAAGACGTGAACGCATTCAATGTGTACAGTTAAGATAGCTAGTAGAAAAATTTGGTCACTACCATCTAATCTGGTAAACTGTTTTAGACCATTTTGCAGTGTTGATGTATAGGTTTTACGTGGCACATCCTAGATTATTTCCAACTTATCGTGAGCTATCCTCTTTTAAACTTTTTTCTAATCCACTCCAATTAAGAGCAACAGTTGGTTCAAAATTAAATTAAACTAATGTGAAATCTTTCCCTGCAGTTTCAATACTCGCGATCGCACTTGACAAAATCGTACGATATCACATCAATCACCTCATATTTGATTGCTAACTAACATGGGACAGCGTAGGATTGTGTATTTAATAAAAGGATACCAGGACCACAACACAGTTGAAAAATTAAGGAAATGTTGGATAAGAATAGAGTAACTAAATCAGGAACCATGATGCATTGCTGTAATCTAGCTCTAAATTTGAGGAAACCAAGGAGATGGCACAAGCTGTTGAGTACTTTAAGCGTTCCTGCGCCATTATCAATACAGAAAATTTTAAATTGGTGGTTTTCACCTATAGTGACATTTTGAATATGCATATATCTTTTCTGTAATAGATTTGACTTCCTTAAAGCCGAATTAAGATTTTTATGAGAAAAGTAATACTATCTTCCCTATAAGTAAAAAATGCAAATAAATAAATGTCTCATTCGCTGATCAGTCTGTAAAACCAATTCACAATGCAATCAAATTGGGTTCCAAGTAATTAAACCAACGTCATGATACACAAATATTTGTGACAAATGTTGGAGGCGAGGTCTCATTGCCAGTGCATGTTAATCCAGAGATATGAGTGTCATTTGGAATCGTAGCTGGTTTCGCAAAAATATAGTACGAAGTTATATAGTAGGCGAAATGGAAATTATAAAATATTGAGAAATGATGAGGTGATGGCTAAAGACACTTGATGGATTCCCCGACTATATGAAGTAAATATTAAAACACTAAACTTTACGGAGATACATTATTTTAACATAAGGAGGTCAGCCACTGTTGATAGTTGAAAAGAACAAAGCAATAAATATTCTGAGGTAAGACTAGTTAAGGAATTAAATTTTGAAATATGGACGTTTAAAAATTGTAATCTAGCTATAGTATATGTTCAGTACTAGATACGCCCCAGGAATATCTGGTCAAATTGCTTTTTATAAATAGACTTATGCAGATTAACCTAATTTGTGTATGCCAACACTTAATATGTAACTCATTCATAGCCCAAATTACTTTAAGATCTGATGCGCATCCAATACATTTTACTGATCTACAATTCCACGCATCTCCAAAGAAACCATTTGTTACCAAAGTTAATCTAAGCGATGTTTTTGTATTGGCCGAGTTTTTTTAGGAGTTCACGAAATTAACGATAATTAAAACACTTGCTAGCGTTTTCTAGAACCGGCTATTACTTTTCGGTGAGTAGCACATGTTATTGTTATTTTCAGTAGTTAATGAAAGAAAATACTGCTAATATTCGAAGGAGTATTGTCTACTTAGATGATATATTATAGTTAAGAGTGCAAGTAACGAGGACCATATATGAAACTTTCAGGAGCTATTAAGCAAGTTTAAAAAGTATGACTTACATTAAAGAAATGCAATAATAAATATTCTATTTATCACTTTAGAAGACAGTGAAACGGATCTACTTTTATAATTAATATTATAATTAATATTATTCAGGTTTAGTTATAGCGAACATCGAAATTTATTTTAGTTTAATTGCACCCCCACTTAGTTATGCATCATTTACCTTTTATTAGTTTTGCCGAAACCGTATAATTATTTGATTTGAGTTAAGAAAGAAAAGCCACCAAGGAGGAAGTTCTTATAACAAATATTCACCCATTATATGGTATTTAGGTTTTTTCATTCCCTGTCAAAATATACACAAATCTTTTAACCATTAACTTAAATATAAATGTTAACAGGTAATTTCGAACAATAACGTCAACAACAATCCTCCTGATAATAAATAAAAAGGTTTTCAAAATTGTACATTAGGTTGAATAGGTTAATAAAATATAGAATAGAACTCGAAATAATTATGTTAACAAAATTATCAACGTTTTAGTATATAAACATAATATAACAACAATACATGTACATAAATTAAAATTTATAACCGAATGAAAATTTATTTATTTATTTTATTGACAGCATTATCAAATATTAATGATATTTAAATATACAACAAAATTTTACATTTCCAAATAATATAATTTTTCCAAACCATTCATTTTGTGTTGATATTTTAGATGTTTCCGATTCATTTAAATTTAAATCGATACCATCGCACTAACTCACTGTTTGTTTACGCCTATCGATCACTAATAAATTTAGGTGAATCAAATTGGAAGGGTGTTTGGGGATTGGTGCGGCATTAAACAGATGCGATATGTAGTTATTTGGAGTTTATGTATATTTTATGCGCTTTAATTTGAGATTAGAACAATTTATGTACAAAGCTACTATATTAAAGTTAATTTAATTTCATGTTTTTTTGTATATACAAAATACGAAACATGTTCACGTATATATTAGAAAATACTCGTACATGTTTTGCTTCGGATAACTGCAGTGAAATATAAACAATATAATAAACTACATTTTATTACAAACTTATTCTTAACTTTCGTTTAGCTTTCTGAGAACTGTGCATCTGTAATATTATACTCGCCGCGCTTATATGTATATTCACATAGTACAGAGAACAGTTGTTACATTTGCAGATGAATATGTTCCATGCACATATAAAATATACATTATGTTAATTTATGTATATTCATTTTTAAAATTTTAGGGTTTAATTAAATATATAACCAGAACGTGAAATATTTGTGAAAAATAAAATTAACTTTTCGTACGCCTTTTGCAGGTTTAAGATGGTATATGCGATGATCTTTTTGCACTTATATTCATTTTGGAATGGTTGCACATTGGACGGATGTGATTATAAAATTATAATATACCAAACTTTCGATAAGCTTTTTCGCATCTTTATATTTATAGTACTTGAAGGATCAACCCTCATAAGTGAGTGAAGGATGTATTTTTCAACAAAAAAAATAAGTTGGGCAAGCCAGGCGTCTACCACTATTATTTCCCAACTTTAAAAACAGGAAATTACTTTTAGTAAAACGCATAGTAACAGAGACACAGCCCCAATGTATACTATCAAGAACTCAAAGTGTGGATTCAGGCGCCAAATGTAGTTTTATATAGCTTTTGTCACTCTTTCACCAGACTTTAACATAATGGAAAACGTTTAAGGATGGCTATCATGAAAAATCTATAAAAGTGAAAGGAAGTTTGAGAGTAAGGTCAAATTAATTTAATCCATCTAATGATCTTCGGCCGTAAGTGGTAGCCACTGTGCAAAATTAAAAGTATAATGTGATGGTTTTTGTTAATTGTATAGGTTCAGTATTTGATTATTTTAATAAGTAGAATTATGTTAGATGTTTACGTGATGGTGTATTTAAATGGTCAGTATAAAGTAACAAAAAATACAAGAAAAAATTAATTGATAATGATTAATTGTGTAAACTGCGAAAATCGCGACCATTACTTGTCTCAAAAGTTAAATTTACACCTTCAAACAGCTTTACAGACTCTAATGTAGGGGTAAATTAAACGCTAATACGAAGCATAATATAAATAAATTTAAGACTACCATCATAAAAAAAACAGTCTACCCATAGATGTTCCAGATGTCGGGTCGATAGAATATCGTCAACCTTTAGAATACATATATGACATTTAGGCGACTATACATATAAAAATATTTTGGAAATTTTAAAACGATACACATAGCGACATCCTTGTTAATTATGTATTAATATTATGTACGACCGGATCCATTTATACCATATCCTGAATCATTATGAATATAGTTAGCAAGACCAATAAAATGGTAAACTATATCACTAAATACAATATTAATAAATGTAATTGAAACATCCAAAAAGCCAATGCAATATTGGTCATCTCCGGTATATAAGGACAAAATCAGAATAGCTCCCCAGAAGGGAGACTTGTCTGCAAAGTATAAAATCACGGAGATAGAGAAATTAATTTACAGCTACCAGCCGTTAGGAACCAGTTGATAGGGAGTCCGCTAATACTACTTACTTATTTATCAAATGCTGTAAAAGGTTGATACTATAACAGCCATCAAAAGGGAGCATTATACAACTAAAAAATACCAATATGCCTGAAACGGATATTGCCAATTTTTGGAGAAACGCGTCTTTATCTTCGAAAAAACGATTATAACAAAAAACAAACTGGTCGTGTTTCCATACCCCACTCACATTAAAAATCACCAAAATCGAACACATTTGGCACTCATGCCATCAAATAAATCTGTTGCACTTCCTTGAATAAAGTGTAAATCACAACAGTATGAATTATCAGCTTCATTTTACAACCAGAAACAGAATTTGCATATTATGATAAGAGGCTAGCATTCTACTAGATATTGCAGTGTTTCTACTTATTCATGATGTCAGAAAAGCCATCACACCGTTCCTCATTATTCAACCCATAATTCCGTAAACTAGTCATCGTTTGCTTGTACATTAATTGAAGGTCACTATAACACAGAAAGCTATTGTGCAATTGGAGAAACTAGTGAAAATCAATAGCTGTTACGGTGACTACCTTTGTAAACGTGCTTGATAATAGAGACATTCTAATTCGTTGATAATTTGTATTGTCCCTTTTTAAAACTGCCGATCAATTGTCTATTGCCACGATTATCATTCCAAAAAATCACAAAAACTAAACTGCTAATTTCATTAAAAATGTAAGCTCCAGAAGGTTTGAATTTTGCAGATCCATTATATTAACAACCACAAACATTTATTTGCTGATTGGTGCTGGATTGTTTTAGAACTTTTTAATTTCTGACAAAAAAGTTATAGGTGTAAACATTCAAGTACTAATTAAGGAAACCAAATTGGTTTTGTCTGTCCGTGGCCCACTTTGGCCTCAAGCTGAATACACAAGAACTATTCTAATAAGCGGCGTGAATGAAATATCAATTCGTTCCCTGAATAAATCAGACACTTTGGTGAAATTTGACCAAGAAATTGAATAGTATCCGAATGCTGACTTTGGATTGAATCTAGAAGGTAAGAATGAGAGAATCGTTATGCTCATTACATCCGCTAGACTGGTAACCGTTCGATTGTTTATTTCAAAAGATCCATCAAATTTAAGTGAATCTAAGTTAAAATAAATTTATCAATTACCTGAGATGAAGGTCAGAAACTCGCTGTTCATTATTTATTAGCAGTATAGTTTAAACATTTGAAGGTAGTTGGTAGTTTTAATCCCCAAAAATGTTCTTTATTTTTTGCAACATCACTGCGTATTTCGCGTATTAAAAATTGTAAACGAAAACAATGTCATTTTCGATGGCTCGTGTAAGGCATCATCATTTAAGTCATTGAATTCTTGTACACTGAACCAAAAATTCAGCAGCCCCTTTTTTCATTATTTTATATGCTTTAGATTGTTCCAGTATGACTTGACCGGCGATTTCCAACAATGAATGTATCGCCAATTCAAATTTTCTGCATTGGATTTACATTTTCCAATTATCTTGTGGCGGGTCAACCGAGACGATCTTCTTAAAATTCTAAGATTTCTGAAATACGTCACTTGTAGTAATTTAGCCACCAAACAGTGACGTGTTTCAGTATTCTTATACGATCAAGGGCTGAACAGAGAAATGACAAGACAGTTTGATATGTTAAGATTACTGTGCCTATCATAAATCTAGGAAAAAATTTCCTACCATTATATTTGTAAACAGAATCTAGATTGGAATATGATTTATCTTTGGGGTTGTATGCTGCCAATTGGAATATATTATGTGCTCAATTAGGCAACCTTGAAACCCTTTTGATCCTATAAGATTTATGTGCAGTTATTTTAAAAATATCAGTAATTTGACTCCATTCTTCGAATGAAATGAATCGTCCGATATCTCATATATGTTAGAATTGTAAGCTGCCAAATGTATGGCCGACTTGATGTATCTCATAAAAAATGAAGTCCTTCGCGATATAACCATTTCTGTGGAAAATGTTTTCCTTGCAGCTCCGGGGAAAAAATTCATTAGAATAAAACAAAAATGTAATGTTGACGTCACGTCTTAGGTGAAATTAATCCAGAAAGCATCGGTACCCGCAGTTTTATGACGAACGAATTTTTAAATTCGAGTGTATAGTTCAATGGCCTAAATTAATCATACCGAACCAAGGAAAACTGGGCCTTTTCGCATCAGTCAATTAAACATGGCGAGGTTTGGTGCACAACAAGAAAATTCCACTTCTAGTGACAGTGCTGCACTCCTTTACTTTTGAAGAATGAACAATTCACGCTGATATCTTTACCAACTTGTTAGCAAGATGAAGAAATCAAATAGGATTTTTTACGCAATATACGCAATACAAGTTAATTAAGAAGTTTGGCATCATTTATAGACAATCGAGGAGTTTTTCGTGTTGGGGTAGGCATCAAGAAATTTGTTCTGCCGTTTGATGTCCACTGTCAGATTTAACTTTCCAGAACACATCGGTTTTACAAGTCTTTCGTTCAATATTGTAGATTTTAATGGTTGCAAATGAACTTATACTGTGACCAGCAGCTTACAATGGGAAAAATGTTGTACAGTTGTATTTGCTTAAAATGGTTTAAAAGCTAAAAATGCAATAACATAGCCTAAATCAAATTAAATGAAAACTGTCACAAACCTAATTTTTGCTGTAGAAAAATTTTTATTTTTTGTATTCGGTGTATATCGCCCGCACTTCCAAAAATTGAAGCCATTAAAACAGAACCACAATATGGTTACACGGACTATTTGTTTACTTAAATTTTTTTTTTAGTCCTATAACTGATAAAAATACAAAATTCGCATGCCTAAAATAAAAAGTGGTAGAATATAATGCCTATGCATTTTAAAATATTTTTAAATTTCATTAGAGTGTTTCTCGTTGATAAACCAATGAGTTTCTTATATACGAACCAACCCATGCAAATATAATTTTACATTAAAATGTGTATACGTTTTAGAATATCTAGCTATGCTTATAACAAAGAAGGCTATGGAGCAAGAACACAATCAAATGGTGAAATGGTAAAAAACATCTTCTTTGGAAACAAAACTTACACTTTCTAGAGTGGATTTTGGTTTTGGTAAGGGCAATACCTCGATTGAAGACCTTCAAATATTTTTTCGGCCATTTTTATATTTTTGTTCCAATGACAGCAAAACTAGCTAATCTACATATTTCAACTTGAGGTACCTCGAAAAAAAAATTGCATTTTTTTTTTTTGCAAAATTTGTTATTTTTGTCGTTTCAAAATCATAATTTTATTTTAAATGTGCGGTTAATCATAAATATAATATCTGAACAAATTCAATGGTTTATTCTTGTAAAATAAATCAAACTTGTGTATAATTAAATTTTGCTAAGTATTTATATATTATGTTTCCGAAACACAAATAAAAGCAATAACCATTTATTTTGGTGCTTTTTTTATACTGCTGGCATTGTTGATATTCGAAAAGGAAAATGTTAGCCGAACATTTATATATATATATATATATATATATATATATATATATATATATATCCTAAGCTGGTACATGCTGTGGTATCCACAATCCATCCACATATACATGCACACTCATAAAAAGCTCAATAATTCAATTTGTATATATTGTTTCCTTCTGGTATATTGTGAACATTTTGTTTTATTTCTTTTATAATAATTATGACATAAATTAAGTATTCAAACAAATAAAAATAAAAAATAAAAAATAAATAAATTACATGTTTTTTTTTACAAAAGATAACAAAAACATTTATATATAGATAATATATATCGTGTAAAGGAGAGTTACACATTGAATATAGCATAAAAATGGTAATATTGTGGAATTGTTTTTATTATTTAGAATCTCGAAAAGATTATACACGATTTTGAAAACCAGACCAGATAGCATAGAACATAAAAATTTATGACCAATAAATAATTGAAATATAAATTCAGAGGAGGATTTAAATCATTGGGAATTAATATTGGTTTTGTTGTATACAAATATATTTATTACTTTGTGTATGGATGGTTCATTCGCGATGCTACAAAACTTTTTATTGTTGAGGAAGCAATATGGTTGTATTATTTTTATTTTATTGTATATACTATTTCAAAGCAATAATACTATATATACATTAAATTTATTAACATAACATTTTTAAGGACCTTCAGAAAAATACTAATTGATATTGTGCTTACACATCGTTATAAAAGATATTTATATTTATAATCCGCAATATATATATATAGCGTTCAATATATAGCGTTCTTAATAATAATAATATATTAGAAATATTCAGACTTTTGTTTACAGTGATAAACCAAAAATATAATTATTAATAATTTTTTTTATTGTTTATTATTATTACAACTGACTTATTATATAAGTCATCTAGCAATTTTTAAATCTTAATTTAATTCACATTTTTGGGATAAAGCCCTATGCCTAGTCCCAAAGATAAATATAATTATATAATATTCTCATGTTGTTGAAGGCGTGACTTATGTTGGGAAGCATAAACTGCAATTACTTCATTTAAGTCTTCCATCTTTAAGTCACGGTGCAGGTCTTCATTTTGAATGTACCACGGGGCATTTACAATATTCCGAAGTACTTTATTTTGGAAAGTCTGAATTATCTTAACGTTTGTTTTCTTAGTACAGCCCCAAAGCTGTACTCCATAAGTCCACACAGGTTTCAGAATTCGCCGATAGAGGAACAATTTATTATGTATAGATAGTTTAGAGTCTCTACCTATAAGCTAATACATTTTCCTGTAGTTGATGTTTAATTCGTTTTTTTTCTTTTTGACATGTTCTTTCCATTTAAATTCGGCATCTAGCGTTATCCCTAGATATTTTGCTATATTTGCATAAGGGACTTGTTTAGATATATTAATAATAATTATAAAGTAAATTTCGGAGCAAACTTTTTGGTAAATCCTTTATCGGCATTGCTGCGAAGGTGAGTTGCCACCAAATCCAAGTCACCAATTTTTTATAAACGGTTTCGTCGTCTTGAAAGATCATGATGTTTTTGTCGAATATTGTGCAATTGTTCATGCTCTTCCTGAGCATCCATATATTTATTTTTACTGGTCTTAAGATATGATGTAATCTGCAACTCGTAGTTGGTAATAGACTCAACAGGTATAATATAACCGAGGACATCGTCCAATTTTTGAAGCTCACGCCCAAATGTTAAAAATACTGGAGTCTGTTGAATTGAATGTGTTCTAATTGTATCGTCATTAACGCATATAACGTATAGGCGGCAAATGTTCAACCCAATAACGATGGTCTCCATTCGCTAATATAGCCAACTGAGCTTTGAGATCGCGATTTTTCAATTCTACAGAATTAGCTTGGGAAATAATAATCGGCTGTAAGTTATAAAACATGGCAAATGAATTAAGGACCATGATCCAAAATAAGACGTTGTGACACGCCAGCTAATTTTCGCGCGATAATATTTGCTGTTGCAGACTCAATCGGGAACAGTCTATTTGAGAGGAAATAAATCCACAGCCACAGTCTCAAAACGTTGTTTCATAACCAAAGTTTTTAGCAAACCGGCTGGTTTTACATTTGCTATTTTGAAATGCTGGCACTCAGTTCACGTGCCAACCAATTTCACGATTGTTTTGCGCAATTCTGACCAAAAATACCGAGATCAGATTTAATGAATAGTTTTCACCAAATGTTGAATCACAATGGTATCGTTTCAATATAAATTTACGTTGACTAACTGGTACGACGAGTTGGGCTTCTTCAGAATTTTGATCAGGGATATATCGATACAGAATCTCCTGTAACATGATATAGCCCTACGAGAGTAATATGCAAGATATGAATGATTAATTTCTTTGAAGCCATTTATTATTTTTTATATTTTTGGATTTTGGAGTGGCGAATTTGGAACCTACTCAACATCATAGGTTTGGGAAATCCAACTGACGTAACAAGGTAGCACATTGTTCATTTTCAGGTACAAGAGGCTTTAAGAATATGTCCGCGACTACATTTGCTACATTAAAGACATCAACCATTTAAGTGGCTGATGATCTGTGACAACAGTAACTTCAGCGTTATCTAAATATCCTCTAGATTTGTTTAAGCCCCATAAAACGACGAGAGTCTCACGCTAAGTTGTATTTTAGTTTCGTTCCACTGGATGTAACAATCGACTAGCATATTCTACTGGTCGTTAATTTTTCCTATCCCCCCGGAGTAAACCGCTCCGAGGGCATAGTTACTGGCACTGGTTTTTAACGTATATGGCTTTGTTTCATCTGCCTGCTGGAGGACTGTAGCATTTACCAACTACTGTTTTAATTTATTGAAAGCCAACCAATGACTCTCATCCCAAGTTAACTTAATGCTCTTTTTTGTCAAATTGCTGAGTGGCCGTGACACTTTGAAAAAATTAGGGACACATCTGCGATACCAACTGCATGGATACAAAAATGATTTTTCATCCCTTGTGCTACGCGGTTCTGTTCTTTCATAACTAGCCAACATTTTATCCAGACTAGTACAGATGCCACTAATATCAATAACATGACCCAAAAATTTTACACTCTCTCGGAAAAGAAGCATTTCTCCTGATTCACCCTTAAATTAAACTTTGACAAGCGAACAAAGACCTTGACAATACCATCAAAATGTTGTTTAAAAGTCTCGGACAACCCCACAATGTTGTCCAACAATTTGGTTCTCACTCTTAAATACAGGCACTTGCCAATA
The DNA here is from genome assembly GCA_963556175.1 of Tipula confusa. Taxonomy (NCBI): domain Eukaryota; kingdom Metazoa; phylum Arthropoda; class Insecta; order Diptera; family Tipulidae; genus Tipula; species Tipula confusa. The sequence continues at coordinate 18,078,900 of OY744476.1, read as the reverse complement.
CTCCGCACGCAAATATATTTATCCGACACATTAACAGAATTAAGACGCCTATAATCAATATACACGCACGGAATGAGATGTTTATTTATCAACCATTACCACAGGCTTTCACACTTTTTTCGATTATTTTTTCGCGCAGCATTGCATCTATTTTTTGTTTCAAAATATCCCGTTTCACTGGAGAAATTGTATAAGATGGACTTGGCATTGAGACATGATCACCTGTTTCAATTCTATGGTCAGCACACTCGGTAGGTCTACCTTGTATGGGCAGGATTAGATCATTTTTCCACAATAACTTATAAAGTAACTTCCTCTCCAGATCCGGTAATGAGAAACCAATCTCTAAGAAAATTCACTAAAGAAAACTATACCGGTGCATGAACAACATTTTCGTAGTGGTTCTTACTGACTCCTGGCATATTGCTAAATTTCATTGTATATGATTTGAAAAATCCAAAATCATCTTAGCTGCCGTATAAAATCGATACCCAACTTGGTGCTGTTATAATTTGAATTTTGGAAAACAACAAATGTTGTAGGGACCGAAATCTTGTTAATGGCCTTTTTTGGATTTAATAATTCCACCAAAGAAATTGATTCCACATTAATTTGTGCGTCGACCAAACTTAATGCAGCAAACAATGGGTTAGAGATATCTGCACATGAATCGTTGGTTCTTCCGGACAACGGTTTGGACCAAACCGGTTTCTGCTTGCACCTTGGACAATTACCATTTATATAACCCAGTAGTTCACACGAATAACATTTAAGATCATTGTCATTTTTAATCAGGGTTGACAAAATTGTGGAATTTTGGTCTGTATGCTTACTGAACCGTTTTTTGCAATCGTCAAATTGATGTCTGATTTAACGACAATATCGACAAATATCTTAGATTTTCAGATTAATAAGAGATTCATTATCATTTCAAGAGAAGATTCTTCAATAAGGGATTCATTATCTCTTCATATAAATCCTCCACCTGTCGAGTGAGGTTGATTAGATCAACGAAAGTTTTAAGCTCCTCCTTTTTTATTTTTTCACGTAAAGTCCTTTTAAGATTGTCATAAACAATAACATTTTGCACTGTTTCTGAAACCGCAGAACCTGCAGGCATTTGCGCAAAAAGCTCTCGGATTTCACAAATAAATAAATCAGTTTTTTGTTAAATATATCCTGAAAAATTTTATAATGTGGTCGTTTTTGACCAAAAACAGAAATTAATAAGTCCGTTTCTTTAAATATGGCAATAGTGGATTTATTACCTTACTTTCACGTAGCTACCATTCCTTTTAGAAGCATAAGGAGACCCTTGATACCATTTTTGTCTAAAATATTACAACAATCGCTGTACACTAAAATAGCATCAATAAATGCCTCGACACTATTTTATTTTCCTCCATTAAATCTACTGGAGCACCTGGCAAAACTATCATTGGCTGGGGCGTTTGGAATATGTGGCGTATTTTTTGACCTTGAATCATTTAGAGTGACATCTTGAATTGGTCCTCATTCACCACCACATTAGCCATTTTCGACCCTGTAATGTCTGTACGTGGTATATGCAGTATGATCTGCAGCATGGAATGTTATTAAACTTAATCTTTTAAAATTAATGCCTTCGTTTAAAATTTGTACTACAAAATTTACAAAAATATAATATAAGTTTTTTGTAATTAAAATTCAATCGGTCCTCCATTTAAAATGTATTATTGAAAAAAAATCTATTTTCCTAGCAAAAGATTGATTTTACGTTTTATTACCTTCAAAAGTAGGATCATACTAAAATTTTTCTAATTTCTATGAATGCGAATCTGGATTGTTAATTCGAGCAATCCCTCATTTAAAATTTAAAATTAAAAATATGCAAAATCTGAAAAAGATTTCCGATTGAACTTTATGAAATTATAAAGTACCTCTAAGGGTTGTGGGTTATTTTAATAGTATTAATATCTACTGAAATCTTTCAAACGAATTGCTATAAATTTGAAAATATTTTGTAACTAATTTTCGAGCTTCCTGTAGCAAATTTTTGCGTAGATTCGTAACTATGACAGTAAAAAATTGTAAATCGATGGGTTTCTCTAAGCAAACTAGCACAAAAAAGGAAAAAATATGTGAGCCAATAATGTGATGATAGTGAATTGCTTTCACATATACCACATTATTTTCCAAAAAAGAAAAACCATTGATAAAATTTAGATAATAGGTACTGGTCGAAAAAACCTTGAACATTTGTAGCATTCTGATTTAAACAGTTCGCTAATCAATCGATTGGAAGACAATTTTACAGTATTAAAAGCACGTTTGAAGTTGATTCAGTAAAGTGTAACAAAAACATATTTTCTTAGTTTTGTAATATGATAAATTACAAAATGTTCAGCTAAAACGATTAAGTGCATGCAATAAAAGTATGTTACTAAGATTTATGGTTTCCAAAAGTCTAGATGATTTAACTATAAAAAGTTATATGTAAAAAATTTTACATTTCTTTAAATTAAATAAATCTATGACTTTGTTGCTCCCCCCAAAATTGTTCACCTGAAAAGCAAACTTTTTAATTAAAAAAAAATATTATTTAAGATTGGTAAAGGTATGCACACATAAAAACATAAAGGATACGAACGAAAATAAAAATCCAAATATAGAAATTTTTTCCATCTCTAAAATGTAAAATATTTTTTATGCTTTTGTATGCAGCATAACTATGTATGGTAAAAATGCAATAAATTTATATTTCTACTGAATGCAATGAAATGTATATATATGTTATATGAACTAAAACTGAACTAAAATATAAGATGAACTTTTAAATTCGTCCTTTGATGTTTTTAAAAATTTAATTAAATAGCATTTCTATATATATAAATGATTTTAGAATTGGAAAATTCTTCAGACACATAAAGAAGTAGATTTTTTTTTTTAAATTATCAGAGTTTACCGGGTGTTTCAATAGTCAATGTTAAGGAACCGAATATCCTTGTTTTATCTACTGCTTTACTTCACCATTATATAAAACACTTAAACCTTTTAAAATAAAACTTCCTCCAAAAAAAAAAAAACTTCCAAATGCAGACAAAGCAAAAACTTTTCATCTATAGTTAAATAAACTAACGTATAAAATAAAGTTTTCTACTGTTTAGTATTCAGAATACGCCGATTTTAAATCGATAAATTTTTTTTCTATATACGTAATGGCTATAAAGTCGGAAATAAAATACAGGCAGCCGAAATATAATATATAGCTGGGAAAAAAATTACAATGATCTGTTAATAGAGTATACTATTCTTAATAGATAACATAGCATGAACAAAAAATAAAATTATAAAGTTTAATTTTTCAATTTTAAATGGAGCATCGGAAGTCTTATAAACTGTTTAAGAGGATGTAACACTCTTAAAACGTTTACGATAATTGAATTAATAATAATTTTATCTTTAGTATTAGATCGTGTGGCCAACTGGCATAATACAGTTCTATACAGTGCTTTTATTTATTTTTAAGGTACAAATCTACAATTTCATTTTTAAAAAAACAAAAAACCGTTTCTACTTATTTACTTATTCTACCTGCAATAATATAATTTAAGTTTAAACAAAGGAAAAAAAAACAAGCTCAAACACAAACTCTGAAAGAAAAAGAGTAACATACTGATGAAAACTTGATAGAGGCAAAAGCCCACTTGCAGTATGACTTAAGTTTTCAAAAGTTTCTTTCAAATCTGTATTATTTGCACGTCACTAGGTCGTATAGTGATGGTTAAGGTGTTTGTCTAAACACACCGTGATCGTGAGTTCAGTTACTTCCGCTGACTTCAATGCAGTGACCAATTGAGCGTAAAATTATTAGTTGGGCTAGGTGCTTAAAAAGTGCTAAAGGAACGATCAAGTTGAGCACTTTATTATACTTTATTATACGATACTAAACCAATCTTTTCAAAGTAAATTAATTGAGTGCCTTATTACATAGCCTTATCATCTAAATACTTTTCGCAAAAACTTTATTTTTAAGAAAGAAAAATTATATCATGGTAATAAAAAGTTACCTTTATTGTTGGAAGGCACGTGCATATCTCGTAAAGTATTTTCACATGAACATGATATTCTTTTGCCGTCAGATGTGATTAATTGAAAGCTGGGCTGACTACCCTCATTCAAGAAAAACTTATGCTAAATTTTTGCTATTATGTATTATATAATCCAGTCATCATGTTTTACTAAAGTAGAGAACAAGTGAGTTCTAGTAAACAACAAATAGATGCTCTGTTCCCAAATGTACTTAATCCCATTTAAGAATTTATCTTTTTTAAATTTAAACACATTATCTAATACCGTTAGTCCAAACAAGTCGTGGCATCTGCATGGATGCTTTTTCTGAAACTAAACTAAATAGCTTATTGTATTGTATATAAACTACTGGATTTGTGAGATCGTTGACCTCCGTTTATCTCAAAATCAATAACTTTGGATTACATTCTGATATAATGAAAATTATGTGCGAGGGGATATAACAGCACATCTTGCTAAAATTTTTGCAAAAAACCTTGCAAATGCCTACCAACTGAGGTTCTGTTAATCAATGTGTTGATGTATCAATTTATGGAAAATCGTTATAGTGAGATTTAAAAGAAGGTCATACGTTTTAAATAAGGCTCCAAACGTGACGATGCCGACAACTACCAAAATATTAACAATTACCAAAATCCAGAATTTAATAAAAATTTCTAATGTCGTTTGCATGAACTAAAAGGACATCAATTACTCCGTTCAATCACGTTTTGTGATCTGATCCTTAACGGTTGGTACTGTGATTTTTGAAACTAAATCCGATAATTTGTATGTACAGTCACTATTTTTTTTTTGTTGTATACAAGAGCTAACTGCAAAAAAAATAATTTTGCTTCTTCTTAATTATGATATAATATTGCAAAAATTACACAGCTATTAAACAAATCCAACACATTTTTGAGATTTGACCAGATATTTAAAATCAAACTCTTGTTTATTTAATTTCGGCGTCCTAAAAATTTTTTTTTACATATTTTTACCATGACATTAATACCGTCATCCTAAAAAAAATTTTACTTATTTTCACCCTGACTCTAGAGGTGGTGAAAGGCCTGATTATGGTAACAAGTGATATTTTGAATAAGCTTTTTGTTTTTCACCAAAACACCGTTTGACATCGTTTTTGTTCGGGTTTGAGTATTGAAGTACTCCGTCATTTGAGCCACTATTTCTATTTTCAATGAATCCACCCTTGAACAACTAAATTCTGGTTTCGAAAGGTTTAATTAATTATTTGAAAATCCACATTAACAAAATTTGACATATTAAGAAAGTGGCTCTTTCTGATGCCACAACAATTTTTATTCATATCATAATCGCTACGGTCTTACTCGTTTTGTGTCATAACTCGATACAAGTTATAGAAGCATTCAATTGACCCCAGCACCGGTATTCATATCAAACTCAGTAAGGTGGTAACTGACTCATCAATTAATGTTGTTGTTAAGCCTTTAGACACACGGACTTAACATGGGAATTAACTACTCCTTCAACTACATCCTTGCATGTCAATACGAAGTATTTCTAGTTGAGTGAAAAGATTATTAGCGTTGAACCTGCATGCAACTATTTAAATTATTCATATCTTATTGTCATCATTGATAATCGATGTTTTGCTGCAAGTATCAAAAGATGATTTACGTCATAAGATAACTCTGCATTACAGAGTCATCCACTCACTAGTAATAAACCAAATTTGTATCTAAATTTGGTATAAGAGGATTAATTTTGATTTTTAGGTTGATTGGTTTATTTTTGCTTAGAGACATCTCCTGACGATTTGGTTTCGAACAGCTTAAACATGTTAGATCTTGCCGGTTCTCAGAATTTCAATCATAACCAATAACATTTTTAAAAACTTGGAGCATCATTCTATTATTGTATTAATTCAACAACTGGTAGTTTTTGTGTTCATCAATACCACAAAATTAAGTTTTTTTTGTTAATGCTTGTTCCTGTAACTCTCTAAGACTAGTGTGAGATGGCCTCTTCAGGTTTTTTTAACCAATGAGAGCCACCTCACCATAATTAATGATTTAATAACACTTCTGAAAATAAACCTCGTGAAGTGCAATCAGCTGGATTTTCATTTGATGACACATGACCGCATTGATTGTAATTTGTATGGTGCAGTAAAAATGATACTCAATTATACAAGAAAGTTTGTCAACTCCTAGGATACGATGATATCCAATTCAAAACAAGATGTTATCTTGTAATCATTTTTAGATTTTACTCTGCTATATATTAACGCAGCGTCTCATCTTCTGTGTAAAGGAATTTATATATATATATATATATATATATATATATATATATATATATATATATATATATATATATATATATATATATATATATATATATATATATATATATATATATATGCGTACTTTTTCTAGTTTGACTAAACTATTACGAATTTTACTGTAGATCTGGTAAAAAGTCATCCAAGCCTAGCCCTAACAACAATAACTTTTGGAATAAAAGTTACATTTTTATGGTGGTTAGAGATAATAATCCAATATGATCATATAATTTTGATGCTTCTGACAATATAGTTCGCTTTGTTAATACTATTTGATCTGCTAGACTCACTTTAATTAGAAATGTTGCGCTTACTGGTGATTAATTTACACCAAGAACTGATAGTCTGCCTTAACATGTTTTCGATGTCCGCCATAAACTTATTTTTGTATCTACAAAATCCCAGGAATAATTCTACGAAAACTTCCTGCAAGTTGTAATTAAGTTACTGCTTCTAATATACCACAATGCAGCAAACAATATTCATCAGTACCAGTGTATTTAGACACTTTCATATGACATAGTTCTAAATATTTACCGAGGATCCCCCGTATTGACTTTTAAATAAATAACCTTTTGCAAATCGTTTTTCTAAATTTTCACTATGCCATTATACTATGTAGTTTTCTAGCTTTGGTATTTACCATTTTAAATGGTCGATATAAATCACGATATACCTGCTAAACGAGCTTTCAACAATTTTTTGACAATGTTCTAAATAATATTTGGTTGATTTCCCAAAACCTTTTGAATGTGTCGTCGACATTTAAATTTAAACTAACTGAGAGATCATTACTGGCCATTTTATGATTGATTGGCATTTCTCTTATAACCCATCCTAATTTGGTATTTTGAACCTATAGTTTGCTCTTTGGAAGCTTTAAGTAACTGACATATTCTATATATATATATATATATATATATATATATATATATATATATATATATATATATATATATATATATATATATATATATATATATATATATATATATATATATATATATATATACTATGTTTTATATGGAACAGGTTTATTGCACAAAGTTTTAAAATTCTGAATTTGTTATTTTTTCAAATATTTTAATGTTAAGCTTTTTCTCAAACTGAAAGGAAACAACCTATCTATTAATTGATGTGTTATTATTTTCAATATCCTATCAGTTTTATGTCACTAGTATTTAAGTTAGAATTGCTGTTTCACATGGATTCTCTTTGGCTACATAACACATGATGAGTTGTCAAGGTCACCTGGCTAAACATAATTATTTTTGTAACCAATATACTTGAAAACCTTCCTTAATTTTATTAATGCCTAAATTCTCGTCATTGAACTTAAAATCTAGCGAGATTACGTTTTAATGGGTAACTCTGATTTTATTCTATCCTTAATTAGAAAAAGCTTATCTCCTTAAAATATTTATTAATTTTTCGTAATAATTTTGCCTGGTTCTCGGATAAAAAGGAAAATAAATTCTTTTTGTATAAAATTTTATGTTTAAGCTTTTCAATTAGAAATATTTTATCTTTTTAAATTTAAAAAATAAATAGTTTCCGTATAATTTATGGTCAAAAATATTTACATCTTATACAAGAACAAATTAATTAAGAAGATTATATTCGTTAAATAGTAAATGAAAAGCAATTTAATTATAATGCTTTTGATTATACGATGAAAAGTGCTTGATTGTGGAAATCATTCTTTATTTATCTGTTAACGTTTCTTTTTTTATTGCGGTAATTCAAATTAATACACGCATCAAAAAATTCATGTCAATATTTATGATATCCTTCCAGGAAAAATATAAAAATGAAAAACGCACAAATTAATAAGGAAACCCTCCATTTTCTCTTGCCATGTACATATTCAAAAAAAAAATTTTAAATCAATTTATTTATATGAATATTTATAAGTTGAAATTAAAGCGTCATTCTAAACCAAAATATATAAAATAAAAAAATTACGAGATGTTTCCTGATGTTAAAAACTGGCAGAATGAAACGAGGTAGACATGTTCACATCCTCAAAAAAATGGCACAAAAATTAAATAAACATCTAAAATCCATTAACCCCATTTTTAAATTCTTGTATAAATTTTTTGGTTGATTTAAAAAACATTTTTTTGAATGGTGTATTTCTAAATTAGCATAATTTACATAGTAAAAGTTTTTTGGTTTATTTTTTGTGCCATCATAGTACAAAGAAACGGAATTAAAGGTTTTCATTAATGCGATCTCACACCATAAGCATTGTACAATTCGAGTGGAAAATGTGTTTAAGTTTAGTGTAAGTCGTTTTGTTTAATCCGCTTAATAGAACAAGAATAAAGTTGTTTTAATATTTTTTGCTTTTGAAATTTGTGATAAACGTTATAATATTCTAGAAAAATAAGTATGACCTTGACGACACTCTATCACATAAAATATGTCTCGTGTATATTTAAACAACTGTCTCTTAGATCAATTATAAATATTGTTTAATATTGGACTTCTAAATACAAAGTCGCCCTAAAAAAACATCAACAAGAAAATCCATAAAAAAATCCTTAAAGATGTTTGCTTATACATAAATACGAAATGATCCTATAATAGAGAAATACTCTTTATAATAAGACGACAAAGTGTTTAGTTTTTGGAAAATTTGAAAACTTTTCTCTTTGTGTACATAATATGTTTTCATATTATGAGAGTTGTTATAGTTGAGTAATTTTCCAAATAAAATAAGAAAATAGATGAAAACTTTTTTTTGGATTTTTTTTTTTTAATTTTTGTGCGATAATCTTAAATTTTCTTGTCACTTTATTTGTGTTTATGTTTAATATTAAAGTTTTGTTGTAATGTGCTACTCGAAACAGCTTTTTGCTATATCATATAATATACTTAGACAATATACAGTATATTAAGACATAAGGCGAAACTTTATTAGATGTAACCAATTTTATGGATGATGGTTTCTGTGAAAATATTGATTTTTGGTTTCGAGGACTCCTGCATATGATTTAGGAAAATGAAAAACAAAATTGGTTTTTATGAACAATAAACAAGATCCAAGTTGGGCAATTTCTATGAAAATTTTTACATTTAGTAGTATTACAATGAAGTGATTAGTTACATTAGTGCAATGAATCTTAATTGAAAAACTTTTTGATAAAAACGGCTTTATCATCAATCACTCCTTCGAATGTTCAACATCTCGAGGTACAATTATATGTAATAAAAAACGCTTGGGAACCTGAAACAAAGAAATACCACCACGTAAACACTTTATCATAATCAGTAACTATACTAACTTTTGCTGTAGGCATCGCAAAACATTGCTGGAAGCATGTGTTCAAAATATGAGTACACTGAATCGTAAATCGAGCTAAAGTCAACTGCTCAGAATGTAATAATGTATGATGTTTCCTGTTACATAGAGTATATGGCTTTAATCTACACTTACAGAGGTTACATCTTGTGACGGACTTACAGCACGCCGAAAGTATTAAAATTGGTTCTTGGTGATTAATGGACTAGTCAATTATTACTTTGCCACAAGATGCATGTCTCCTTATGCTAAGACGTCTAGTGGAGTTATTTATTGCAAAAAAAGGCAAATAACTTTAAAATGTTTGTTTACTTCTATTGCAGCTTTTCATTTGTCGCCGCAGCATTAATTATAACATTATTCATTTGACCCGGGATAAGTAAATATACAAAGTGTCAACCCAACTTGGTCTGTATAAATGTTGTCATAATTGTTTATGCTAAAGATCAACTTTATAATTCCAAATAAAAGGACATTTAAAATGCAACATGCCGCACGGATATTATAAGAACAATGCTAAAATAATTTATTTGGTGCATATTAAATATATTGTGGCGTAGTACCTAAATACACAAAAACAATCAAAATTCTAATATATGAAAATGGATTATTTACAATAGAAATTTATGAGCATGAGGATAAAAGTAACTTTATTATTATATGCTAAAGAGAGGATGTGTTTTTGTTTATTTATATATAGAGATTTTAAAGTAGGATGAAAAAAAATGTTCCGTCGTATACTTCTGTTACATTTCAATTTTTTTTTTTGGTCCTTCCACATATACAACAAAATACTTAACTCGTACATATAAAAATTTATATATTGCATATATATTATAAGATAGAATAAATATTCAGAATAACTCTTTTTCATTTATCCCAAATCTTTTCCGGCTTTTATTTTCATTTTATTTGGTTACTCGTTTATATAGAAAAATGTTACTTAAAATTTGCATACCGACAATTTTAAAATTGTTGATGTCATTTACCAGAACATACATACAATGAAAATAAAATAAATAAATCGTGAATAGTACTCGTCTATATGTATATTTATATGCATTTAAAGAAAATCTTGAAACAGGTTCACCATTTTATCTATCCCATATTTTGGATTGGTTTGATTCATTCGTAAATTAATTCTGGCAAATATTTACACAAATTTGCATTTGTTCCAGAAACTTGAAATGAACGACTCTATAAGCATTGCATTATGATTTTAAATTTTCAAAATGGTTTTCTAACTTTTATGAGTTTTAATGTTTATTTTTAATTTTAATTTGTGAAGACCATTGCTGAACTATATGTATAAAATTACCACAACATATAATTTTATAATTATTATATATTATTAGCATTCGGTTATCACAATAACAAATTTAACCTGCATGTTAAATAAACAAGATATGTGAACTGCTCGTTTTCAATTGTGTTCGTTATTTCCTAATATTATTTTAGAATATATTACTTTTTTTTGTACTTTTGAGGAAAGATAGCTCTAACGATATATCAAATTCATAACTAATTCGAAGTAAACATTCCACAAATATGGAGCTTAAACTACAATAGAAGTTAAATATTAAAAAATTAAAGCGAAATTCATAAAATGTTCAAAAATAAATAAAAATTGTACAAGTCCATTGAATTGACAACAACAATTTATACACATTGACAACAAAAACACAAAATATTTACATACATGGCCATTTAGGGGTAAATATATAAAATACATGTTTACCCCTAAATGACGAGCTATGTGTATAATTTTATTTTCTTGTTAATAATTTTCTAGTATACATTATTGTTGTACATTAATGTTGTCAATTTGTATCTTATTTGAATTTTTAAATAAGAAAAAATAATGTTATTCCAAAATCATATTCGAAAAGAGTCTAAATGCAAAATTTATATTTATTTTTTACGTAATTTTATAATTATTTAACATGCAGGTAAAATTGATTATTGTAATAACCTATATAAAGATATTTTATGATAACTTATTGTGATGATTAATAGAGCGTCTGCTCTATTTTCTGAGGTTATATCTGGTACATATTTTAAAAAGCGCTATTATATTTGCCGCAATCAAAAAAAGTAAAGACGTGTATATGTTCATGGTTTTTCCTTTAAGTACTAATCGTTCGCTCAACAACGGTTCTGGAATAATAATATTAATTTGACCTTAAACTAATGTAAATTTTCCAAGAAACCGCACAGGTAAAAATATCAAAAAAACAAAAACATTTCGACACATTCGATAATTTGTATTTTTGCAGCAAATTGAGTGACATAGAAAAAATAATTTTTTTTTGTGTTTTGTATGGTATTTCGACTAATTTTATGCTGTCCATTTTAATTAATTTTAATTGACATTTAAACACAACTGGAACAATACAAACAATTAAAAATTTATTTTTTGATGTCAAACTTATTTTTAACTTTATCATTGGATTAAGGACAATATATGCTTAGTTAAGCTTTGAAAACAATTTTCTTTTCTTGGTGGCAGTGTCTAATTTTCAAATAGAAACTTGGGTTTTATAATTATATAATTAATTTGGATTAGTTTGGCGTGGCAAGAAATTAGAGACAAATTAACAATTGACCATCAAATATTAATCAAAACTAATTTTTAAGCAACCGTTCATTCTTAATAATCTCATTATTACAATATTTATCTAAATATTAAAGAGAAATCTGACACGCTTTGACAATATTATGGCTATGAAACATTATATATATATATATATATATATATATATATATATATATATATATATATATATATATATATATATATATATATATATATATATATATATATATATAAATATATATATATATATATATATATATATATATATATATATATATATATAAATATATATATATATATATATATATATATATATATATATATATATATATATATATATATATATATATATATATGTATATATATATATAGATATATATATATAGATATATATATATATATATATATATATATATATATATATATATATATATATATATATATATAGCACAAAATATATAAAATCCATCAAATCCCAATCAAAGAAGTTTAGAGGAACGAAAAAAAAATATAATTCATGAATATGTTTTTATTGTTGGATGGTATTGCTTCTCCTGCTGGGTATTTTATGGATTTTATTTGCTATAAAAGCTATAAAATAATATGTATAAACCATAAATATTCTTTTTTCGTTTCTTCGTTCATTCGTTGTGGAATTAAGTGTATTACATATATATTGATACATAAACGTATGCTTAAAACAAACCTAAATATAGACGAAAATTTATGTGGATTTACCACAAACTGACACATACACATTATATATATATATATATATATATATATATATATATATATATATATATTTACAAATATAATATAAATAAATATATATATATATATATATATATATATATATATATATATATATATATATATATATATATATATATATATATATATATATATATTTATATATATACATATATATATATATATATATATATAAATATATATATATATATATATATATATAATATATATATATATATATATATATATATAACTTTTTATATTAGAAAAACCTATACATAAGACATATTCTTTGGTAGCAATCTATGCGTAGGTATAGCCGACAAGTGACAGAAGCATTGTGTGTCTATAGTTAAATTTTTAAAAATCTACAAATAAATAAAAATTTTTGCCTCAATTTTTTTTCAGTATTCAAGTTGTCATTCTGCTATATTTTCAATCTTTTTTTTGCCAACACGGAAGATGTCCACGGGCACGGACACCCTCCCAAATATTTTCATTTAAAAAACATTTAAAAAAATGTATAAATGAAATATATTATACTTACCGATACTTCTCGGTGGACATTTATTTGAAAATATAGAGTCAACTACAATTTTTAATTTTCTTTTAAAGAGGTTATACAAAATTTCGCTCTACATCCAAGGCAACAAGATTTTGATATTTATACGTAGTAAAAATAATTTTTAGTTTTAAATGGAACTGCACATATAATTTAAATTGCAATTTGCATTTTTTAAGTTTTTTTTTTTATATTTATGTTTTTGATTAAATTATATGTTATTTGAAATTTATGTGATATTTATAAATTCTTATTTCAATTTTAAATTTTGTTTGACAAGAATGTTTTATTATTTTGGATCCCTCTCTAAAATGTTATCCGTGCGCGCCTGTTATATAGTTTCAATACAGTTCCATTTGCTTTCAACACGACATTTCCATAATTTTCCGAAACTATTTCCTTCCATTAGATATATCGTCAATCTTCCATTACTTTCTCTTCATCTGAATTTCCAGCATAATGTCTCTTTAGTAAGTCTACTAAAATGTATGTTTAATAATTATGTACCTGTCTTCACACCTCATTTGCATTAAATCTTGTGTACAGTCTTAATATAACTGGGCTGAATTTTAGTATTTAAGTTCAAAACTGAGCTTTTCAATCGCCAAATGTGTAAACCCTATTTGCCACATGCCTTGTCAGATGCCACTTCTTTTAAAACATTTAAAGTATTATTCAAAAATCACTTACAATATATCGACTAACAAACTTCCATGTTTTCAAACGAAAGCTTAAGGCGATAAAGAATATGATACTACTTTCTACTTGGTAATTTTTTTTTGGTACACCATTGTTGTATTTGAATGATTTCCTTTTTCATTCTATATATATTTCGATGTAAAATGTGTGGCAACAATTTTTTTGGTCAGATTTTAGATTAATTATTTTAATGACTTGGTCATGGTACAGTACAACATAATATAAATACACATAGTACTACCATGGTATGTTAGCCCATTAACTTGCTTGATGTCGCTACTGGTATCGTTTTAAAATAATCAAAATTTCTTATATGTATAATCGCCTAAATGTCATATATTTATTCTAAAATTGGACGATATCCTATTGAACCGACATCTGGAACATCAATGGATAAACTTTTTTTTCTTAGGGTGGTAGTACTATATGTTTTTATACTAAGGGTGCAATCACATAAATGTTGTTCAAATTTCTATCACATAATTTAGTACGTATTATACATACTTAACGTTTTTCTTAAAGCGGTAAGTAAGCTTAGATGACCTCCATGGTAAGTATATACCATGGAACATTTAACGCATTTCCGTAGTACTGAAGTAATTTTTTTGTATAAGCGTCCTCGTTACAAGCCCCATTTTGTTAACACTAAAATGTCATTGTTTATGAACGGCACGGATGTCTGGCATTTCGATGACCAAAACACCACTACCTTCAAAATTACCAGACAAAATACCATTTGTTACATAAAAGTTGTCAAATATTCTGGCATGGTTCCAAAAGATATATCACATGAATAAATTCTTGTTCTAGTACAGAGCTTCATGTTTATTTTGTTAGAAATTTCTAATGTAGAACTATTAATAATACTGATGTCTTTGACAGTGTATCGACACATCAAATTCTGGTAAATGTCCTCAATGCAAAAATTTATAGTTAAATTCCCTCAATTAAAAAGGCTATTTTCTAGTCATTGCTTGTCCTTTTGAAAACCGCACAATCAGTAACCATTTTGAATTGTTAATAACAGATATTTGCGAAGCCTTTTTCCCATCACATATAGAGAGCTTTCAGCTTGTATTTGCTGTACTTCTTCTCAATATGAGCTTATTTTTATGGCTGACGTACAAAACCGAATTAAGTTTTTTTTTTTTACATTCTGACATGCAAAGCTACTGCCGCTAAGCTCATTTTATATAGTCATCCGAGTTTAAGTCCATTCTCACCAACTCTAAATAAATTGGAGCGACTAGAAAACTAGACAGAAAACTAGAAAACTAGACGGACTATAGACAGGTTATTTTATATCCTATGTAGTCCCCTCGCAATTATGAATCCACAAGATAAAACATCATCAGGGCAAACAACAACCATGGTACGATACGTTAAACTATAATTCGATTGCGTTGATCAATTTTAAAGTTTGACTTAAACTCTTCAGTATGCTGACTGCACTATGTAGAGAGTAGCTTTATTTGGATTTAAAAAGTAAATGCATACTAAATATATATATATATATATATATATATATATATATATATATATATATATATATATATATATATATATATATTTATATATATATATATATATATATATATATATATATATATATATATATATATATATACACTATACTTTATAAATCGTGTTTGATTGGTTATTTAGAACCTCTCCTACTCTATAACCTTTTCGATTGCCATAATGGAAATTAAAACCCAATCATCGTATTTCCAACTAATTTGATGTTCATCCCAAAATCTAAATATTTCATATAAATACCATATACTTGTAAATTTCAAATTAAAACTCAAAAATATTTCCAATTTAAATCAGTACAAGAACAACAACAACAACAAAAACATCATAAAATTTCTTATAAATAGCACAAATATTTTTATTTTATTTTAATTAAAATATTATGTTTTTCTAAATGAATTTTCTTTTAAACATCCTTTTTCCAGATTATATATGCGGACAATGCCGTTTTTTAGTTTTCGTTTTTTCTCTTTCTTCAATTTCTTTTGACTGCGTCTATAAAATATACATTTCCGTTATGTATTTCATTTCATTTTCTGTATAAGCTTTAGAAAAAAAATTATGTTGCATGGAAAACGCTTTGAAAAATTCTTAAGGTACTATACTATATATTATATACTAACTGCTATCGTGATAATATTATTTATCATTTCAAATGCCCTGAAAAAATTGAAAGTAAATTTCCTCTAATATTTTTATGTATAAAGACGTATGGAAGAGTGAGAATTTATTGGAAAAAATACATGAACTAAATCGTTGGTCACTTTAAAAGATCAAGGGTCGAAGTCTGCGATTTTCTCTTTTGAAATAATATTGGAATATATTGAATACCTTTGAAATTGTAACGTCTCAATATATTTGTATTATTTAGCACTATGTTTATACGGATGAAAACTAAAGATTATTAAGTTAATAATTACAATTTAGCATTTTATCATTATTTAAAAGAATTGATTAGGCCTATTACGTCTTACCTCCTAAACCACAATTGATTTTTATTTTTTTCAATTTGTAATGCTTGAGGCCTTTTACTAATATATAATAGCAGCTGAGAAATTTGTTCGTTGTTGGTTTTAGCTTATTGTGCTTGATTTAACTGGTGGTAGGGTAGTCTTTTCCAGTGTGTAGACCGCTATATATATATATATATATATATATATATATATATATATATATATATATATATATATATATATATATATATATTTATATAAAATGTATATTATTAATAAACACATCACGTATATAAACTCGGGCTGGTCTACCGACCTTCAAGTTTCACGAAAATTGTAAATACACACAGACTGCAATTAGTATTCACATCCCGATAATCAATTAGGCATACACAGAATAAAATAATTAAATAAGACAACACACTCGTTCGCCCGACATGAAATATATATGTACATAAATACATATATTCATGTTCAAATCTATTAATATTAATGAACGTTACCAACTTACGTATTTTTGTATACGAATCATCAGATTTCATTTATGTATATAATATATGTATGAACGTAAACGGCAGCAGCCACTCATATATAAAAATATAAAACGGTTATCCGCAATTAAATCTAGAAAATAATCGTGACATGGATTGAAATTATGTTGTAGAAAAACGAGTTTTTTTTATGCTGTTCTATGCTTTTTCCAACAATTTAATCTGATAACATATTTGATGGATTAGAAAGTGATTTAATTCAATTTCACATGAAATAAAGCAGCAACGTAAACTTTTATGGATGTAATTTTAATTGATGCATGTGTGAGTGATGTGTTTTTATTTCTTCGATAAATTCACATACAGCACACCAATTGAAGTTGGTTTAGATTTAAAAGTCAATAAATTATATTATTAAATTTTAGGATTGCATAAATCAGTTATAAATTGTTACAAAATTTTACATTAATTAAATGTATCAAAGAAAAACAAAACAAGGCTAAATAATCGGAGCCCTCTAATTTTAAAATTTTAAAATAAATCAACAGTGCAATACTGTAATTGATATATTTCTACAACTAAGTCAACCGAGGTTTAAATAAGTTGGTACAGAGAACTTTTCCACCAAAAATTGTCAGAAAAATTTCCTGCGTGAACGATGTGATGTTTGAATAAAATTCATCCGATTATAATAGAGTTCCGATTATGATAGGATTAACCAACCTGGTTAAGATAGATTCTTTTTTATAGGTTTCAGTCAAAGGAATCAACCAAGGAAACAATCAGAAATAGTTATATATGCACAGCTTTCACCAAGAAAAGTTGCAGTGCAAGTGTCAAATCTGTTTTACTCATTGGAAATGGTCCCATCTAGTTAAAACCTTGGATAAAATATTTTCCTTTGGCAAAAAAATTTCTACTGAAATCATTTATTGGAAAGTGCGATAACATCAAAATGGTTTGACTTCAGTGAAAAAATGACCCATTTAAAGGAAATTTGCATTCCTAGATTTAATTTAAAGTACAATTATCCGAAGTTTATTGGAGTACACTCTTTTTTGAATGTAAGAGAAAAGTCATACTCCGCAGGAATATTTTCACATTGCGTTGGTCAAAAGAGGATTTTGCAATAGAAAGCAGTAAAAAACATCAACGTGTGCACACCGCAGAAGTAAAGAGATGATTTAGAGAAGCAAGGTTTGCCCACAGAAGGCAATAACTCAGAGCTATATTTAAAGCTTCAAAAAGCTATAAAAAATTACGGAAAAGAAACTGGCAGCAAAAAAGGAGAGTGGGCATCATCGCAACCACCATCAATAACAGTGCACATCAACAGATATCTATCACCAGCAGGAAGGGCGTTAACATCACAATCATTGTGCACGAAAAATATATGCATGCTGAAAGCTACCGTAATCCCATTTAAAACTAACGATGACCCAAATCCCGAAAACAAACCTAAAGGAAAACCGAAAAACATCGAACAGAGGAAATCACAGCTGTTCCCAAATTACCAACCGGAACAACAAACATCGGAATAGTTCTCGAAGCCATGATGTTACAAATTAAACAACAAGGGTAACAATAAAATGCAATTTTTGAACAGCTAAGCACTAAAGTAACGGCTAAGCGATATAGTGAACACGTGAATATGTAAACGATTAACAACGAAGTGTGCAGTTAACGATTATAGTGAAATAAAGATCAATCCAGTAAATTTTATCTCGGTATTTTGTTATTGCAAAATCACATTACAAATCCAAAAAGCAACTTCGTAGATTGACGTTTATAATTATGGTACAATTTTGTTGCAGTTTGAATTTCTTTGAATGAATCGATGGGGGTTTGGCCACATGATACAATAAAGTTACATCTAGCTGACTTAAATCCCGTTTTTGGTTTAAAGGCCCAAATTTTTTGTGATATGACAAATCGTTTTGCAAAATATATCATCGACGACAATTGGTAAGTATCGAGCAACAATCTTCTCCCATTTATATGGATGAATATGGTATTACCAGAGTTGGTGTGCGTGTTTGATAAAAGCCAACATTCTTTAACATTCAGAGATATCCGATTCTTTTGTGGTTAATTCTTAACGTCCTACATTATGCCATCACCAGTAGGAGTCAAACTTTAAAATTTTGATTTAAATATTGGATTTAAATTAAATCTTGGATTTAAACCTTGGATTCTGCACTCCAACAGGGGATCAAAGTTGTATTTATCATCATCACCGTTCGAAATCAAGTAATAAAACATCTCTTTTTCAACCCCCGCCCCTCCCTTATGTTGTGATTCAAACCCGGTACCTCACGACCTATAAGCACCGCAGCTGTAACCACTGCACCAATTGCTCGGAATCATTCCTTAAAATTCCATACTTGAAGTCCTGATCATATTATGAATCTTAATAAAATTTTCACAATGTTAGAACCTTTCACGCTAGTGTACATATCGTTCTTATGGCTTTTTTGACTAAACTATGGCCAATTTTTGCCTAATTCGAAATATCCACAAGTTCATAAAATGTAGGAGGACTAGACTGAAAATAATAATTTTCAAAATCGTTCAAGATTTCAAATCACCAGTGTGAACTTTGTATAATCTTTCTGTACGTCATTATCGCCGACCAGGAGCGGGTAGAAAAATTTATTCCGATAACGCCACAATTTTCAGAGGGGCTGCCAATCAACTGTTTGATGTGAAACCGATATTGGAAAATCATAAGGAAGCTATATGGTAAGATTTTGCTAGTATCCTGTAGAACGGGGGAATAAACCACCCAGCTCTTCCAATTTCAGAGGAATATGGGAAGATGTGGTCATGATTGCAAAGCCGCTTTAGTAAAACATATTATTTGATGTGAAGAGTTTACAATGGATAAGCTCCATAATGTTGTTTAAAAAAAATTTCTACATTTTTGGGCGTTGCACACCAATTATTGTGATCTCGGTTAAAGCTGTTAGTAGCAGGGAATTCTTGTACAGTGCCCTAATTTTTGACCGAGTTAAATTTAGTAGATAATTTAAATAGGGTTTAATTGTTATATATATATATATATATATATATATATATATATATATATATATATATATATATATATATATATATATATATATATATATATATATATATATATATATATATATATATATATATATATACATCTTAGTTTTTGGAAGAAAACAAATGGGTGGTCGATTATTTAAAACTAGGACGACTCCAGATTTTATTTAGCCACGGATACTTCTTGTATACAAACAAAATGGCATGTTTATATAAAGTAATGAATAACTATTTGCAGAATCTTAATTTGGCAATCATAAAACATAAACAAACAAAAATAATTGTTTATGCGAACTTAAAGTTGAATCACCTCTTTCACTTGTTTGTGCCAAAAGCATTGCCAATTAAAAATGTAAACGGTATTAAAGTTTTCTTACTTTTCCATTTGTTACAGAACCTTTGAGTTACTTTAAATTTAATAAATGTTTAAAAAATTTGCAATCGATTTACCATCATAGAACATGTAATTCTAGATAGGATATTTAACCTAAATTCAATGATAACATTTTTTGCAAGGTGAGACTAAAATAATAAAAAAAATCTGTTCTCTTTTGGCAGCACCATATTTTCTTCATCTTATATATGTTCACAAAAAAGAAGGTTATGCCAAGTTTTTGACACGAACAAACAAAAATTTCAGTTTTATTTATTTTTTTTTTTTTTTGGATGCTGTTTTAATATTCTGTTGTACAACCCAAAAAGAAAAATTTGAGTTGAAACATTTTTTTAAAATAAAATATTCAACGTTAATATGATGAAAATTCTCGGCAAATATATAAACAACAGACGTCATACACAAAATAATTAAAAATTAAAGGCGTACGGTGAATTAAAAATTTTACCATATATACCGGCAACATATCAACTTACTGGTTTAAATGATAATTTTATTAAAACCAAATCATTAATGCAACCAACACAACAAATAAATTTTTAAAATTATGTTGAATATTCATCAGACCAATTTACCCCTTACCGCGAAAATTGTATTCATATATTCATTAATAAAAATGAGAATATTATTTTTAGCACAATCAAGCTTTTTCCCATAACAAAGCTTTTTTCTCGTTTTTTTCATATATATAACATATTAAATATGATAGCATATAGGGATGATGAAAAAAATGTATTCAGGTTAAATCTATATTTTTTTTTGTTGGGATTCGGGTCTACAAATATGTTATGTAGTCCTTGTAAATTTACTGATTTTTTTATGTGCGGTAGAAAATCCATATTTTTTGCAGAGTGATGCGTTTTTATTTTTTCATTTTGTTGCTCAACATATTTGGTATTATGATATATATGAGTATACACAACAAAAATTCAACGCGGCTGAAACAATGTGGGTTTTATATAGAAATAATTTGTGCCACCTGTTCTGGGGAACTAATCCAACATTTTTGAAATTCAAAGTAGGTATGGTTAGTTATTGTACACTTTCATATCAATATATGTGATCTCCGTTTTTAGTTATGCGGCCATAATTTTCGTCTTACAACCAAACACCAGTTCATATTGTAAAAGATTTACAAAGCAATAAAAAAAATACTGTACGTTAATATATCGACAGTATAAATGGATATTTTATTACAATAGAAACACATTTCGGGGCCGAAAAACTACTATGGTAGACATACGTTTAGTGTAAAAAAAAATATAAAACCGTAATATTTCACGAGCCGCCTCGAATTAAAAAATAAAAATAAGCAATTCAATGATTTATGTCCGAAAAAACTAATAAAATAAATTTTCGTCTATTTTTGTACAAATGTCGATATGGAATTTTCTTTTAATAAAATATTTTCAATAAATCTAAAGGATTATGTAACAAAATAGTTTTCTATATTTAGCTAGAGAAATGATTCAAGTTTAACCATTTTTCTTATATAGATTTTAACAAGTCGAAAGTCACAGGTTGAACAGTGCGGAGCAGAATAAATATGTTCAAAAAAAGTACTTTAAAGTGATTTAGCTATGAAAAGTCTTGGTTTATATATATATATATATATATATATATATATATATATATATATATATATATATATATATATATATATATATATATATATATATATATATATATATATATATATATATATATAATCGAGGTTTTAGAGAAAAACCTAACTTTTAGGTGCAATATATCTTTCTCTTAAATGAACAGATACCTCAACTCTCATAAAGAGCTTTGGGCAGCTTATAAATCTTTATTAAACAACTGCATGTTATTTAGTTATGAAAACTGTTTTTTTGAAAATTATTTATTTTAAGCATTGCACTGTTATCTGAGCAGGAGATATTTTCTAGTAAAATATAATCCAAATTGCTTATTTCCAGTAAAGAGAGAAATACGTCCAAAATTAAATTCATGCTCCAATTAACTATCTTCAAAATGGTTAATCACACACAGATTAATATTCAGCAAAAAAAGGAAAGATCCTGGTTTTTATCCGTTTTGCACAATATATTTCCCGTACTTAAAATGTTATCACACTTTACAAATTTAATATAACAAAAACAAATTAACCGAAATAAAATCACATTAATGAAATCAAATTATTTCCAAAGAATAGAAAAACTTTTTCAAATTCAAAAAAAATTTAAAAGTGCTATATTATATTTCCATTTCATTAGCATAATTTTTCAGCTTTTCACCTTAACGCGTACACAAAATGGTTTTGTATTTTCGCGCGCGAAACCATCAATAACATGAAAATTTCTGAACTTAAAGTTTTTCAATTTAAAACTTATTTGGAATAATGTTTTTGTGTTTTCGCAAGTAATTTGCAATAATGATTCAGTTTTATCTAATGATATGAATAGTTGAATCAAAATTTATAACTAATCTTACTTTGGTATAAGCTCAAAAAATTACTATATTTCTATATATATATGCTATATTTTCAAAATCGGAATTATTACCAGCTTATTTAATAATTGACATTAAAATAGTTAGAAGCGTTTATGTATAATTAAATAACAAACATAAGTAATTTAATCATAGTATAAAAAGAAAAATTAAACAAAAAATAATAATAATTTCTAAACTTTTATAAATAAAGCTTTGGGGTATGAGCTAGGTAAAATAATAAAAGTCCTTTTATGTTGAAGAATAACAAATTTGTTTCTTTTTTATCATTTTATAAGATACATTTTTAAAGTTAAATTTTTTAATGCAAAAATACTTTAAGTATTATAACAAAAATAAAATTTATCTGCTTCCGTTACTGATAATAATATATAAACACTTGTTCTTCTAATAGTATGTAAACGAACATAAATTTATTTTGCAAAATTTTAAGTAAGCACTAGGAATTAAACAGCTCTTTGTAATTTTCGCAACTGGTTTAATTAATGATCTGAACTGTATCTCCCTTTGCGGGAATAAGACTCTATTTCTGTTAAAAAAGAAAACCAGCGGGCCGTTTTCGAACATCATTTTTTCAAACATCATTAATTTGAACATCATTAGCTGCCTTTTTGAAATCTATAATTATATTTTTATGGTGGTTGTGAACTTTTAGGCACGACCTACGAATAAAATAAAACAGATGAAAGATTGCAATGAAACTAAAAAATTGTGGCTAATAATTTTCTATTTCTATTTTTGTAGGCTGGATTAAGAACTGTCTTCACAATAAATTAAGATGTTGAATGATCAAAGATTAAGAACAACGAGCCTAATGTAACACATTCAATGAATCACGCAGCTTATAAGTCAATTTTTATGTAAAGTATAACTGAATTATTAAAAAAATGCAGTACTACTATTCCAGAACTTTCTACTTCATGTGTAAAATTGAAGTTAAAGATTTTGGTGTACCTGTTTAACCATGGAATTGTCATCAAATTCGGGTAGACTTATGTCTACACATTAAAAACTAAGAGACACCGCATATAAAAATTGAATTTTGTTGTTGTCAACGTTTTTTACCATATTATTATTAAGCGTAGAAACAAACCATTAAAACGCCTAAATGTTTATTTATGTATTACTTTGTACATGAATTGTTGTTGTCATGATATATTTTTTGTTGTCATTTTTATAAGGTAAATTTTGCAAATATTTTAGAATCAACATTATTATATTATTTAAGAATGGTCCTACATTTTTAAAGTTTTTTTTTATAGTTGAGGTGGCGATATTTAGATTGACATTACTGCAAAATTACTGCAGAGGTTCTTAAATGTGAATTAATTATGACATTGTAATTTTGTATTGCCCGTCAACATTTTACTAGCCACGTATATATTTTATTATAAATACCCTATGTGACTGTAACCCAAAAAATGACAAATTGTATCATGCAAAGCAAAAGCCACAATGGGTTAGTTTTCAATTTGTGAGGGGTTCGTGTACAGTTTTTTAATACTGTTCTGAAGCAGCCGGCCAACTCTTAATTATCCATGCTCTTTAACTATAGTATGGCAGTCTTTCTATTTGCCTTTATTCTTCAGTATCACTTTTTACCTAAGTGAAAATGGATTTCATAGATCAGGGTCATCATTCTAAAAAATGAATTTGGTTTTTATTTGTTTCATTTGGTTCTGTATTGAAAAATGCATTGTAGCTAGTCGGTAAAGCAGTGTTTCAAAAATATTTGATATGTTAATTCATGGGCTAACCATCATTATTTTGGGAATTTTCAATTTGTGACATAAATTTCACAATTTTCATGGGCCATCATGATTTTCTTGATTTTGGGACATTTCAATTTTTGCACAAATTTCGCAATTTTCAAGGGCCCCATTATGATTTTCTTGATTTTGGGAATTTTTAATATGTGACCTAAATTTCACAATTTTCTTGGGCTAACCATCTTGATTTTCTTGATTTAGGGAATTCTAGTTTTTCACTTTTGGGATGAATTTAACAATTTTCATGGGCTAACAACAACCGTGATTTAACGATTAAATTTAATAAATTTAACAATTTTCATGGGCTAACCATCATGATTTTCTTGATTTTGGGAATTTTTCACTTGTGACATACATTTCACAATTTTCATGGGCTAAATTTCACAATATTCATCGGTGTACTGCCGATAGAATTAAAATATAGCAAACAATAAATTCCCACATGAAGTTTTGATTTGGAAGTTTTTAATAAATTTTTCCGTTAAGTTGTGAATCAACATTAAACCAATAATTCCAATCCAATAATTAAATAACGATGTAAACGAATTACAATTTCTAATCGTAAAAGTTCTGATCGTACAAAATAGCAATGGATGCAAGTTTATGCAAACACTTGGTTTTTGACTTAACATTTTTAAGTTGAGAATATCGAAACGAATTATATATATATATATATATATATATATATATATATATATATATATATATATATATATATATATATATATATAAAAATATATATATATATATATATATATATATATATATATACATATATATATATATATATATATATATATATATATATATATATATATATATATATATATATATATATATATATATATATATATATATATATATATATATATATATATATATGTATATATATATATATATATATATATATATATATATGGTTTTGCATTTGTATCTTCATTTTTTGTTGCTAGGTTTTATTTTTTATATCCTGTTTTTCATGTAAATTTTATTTTATTTCCTTTTCAAAAAGTTTACGCCATTCAAATTTATAATGATTGTGGTTTTGTTAAATTGAATATACAACTAGGTCTTGATGATAAGGGATGTGGATTATTTAATAAATTATTGGGTTATAAATTGAGTTAATTCTATGGTTTGACCGGTATAATGTTTAGGGCGTTTTCAATTTATTTAACTCTACGAACATTATACAGATGCGACATGGCACAAACTTTTGAATATATAAGAATTGGTTTTTATTCAATATGTGGAAATTCTTAAAATTTAATTTTTGCAGGACCCGTTTTTGTATATTTCCATATTCATGAAAAACCACCGTCGAAAACGTATTTGTCCTAGTATTTTGTTGTCATAATCTTTTACATTTTAGATTGATAGTGTTTTGATTGTATCTATATCAAAAATAAAAGATTTCATTAGACCACCGCAATGTCTTTTTAATAATGTAGAATAAATACAACACACTAAGTTTCTTAAGTTTTATATGTATTTCGGATAAAATCAATGAATTAGTCTTAGGAAAATCAATCAAACTGAAAGTCTCAACCCAAAAAAATGGGTTTGTTTTAAACGAAAAGATGTGCAAGTTGGGTCAAAATAATTATTATGAAATTTTTCCACGTCTGTGCTATTAGTCTACTCATTAAATACTCCCAAAAAATGTGCGAACCTAATTTTATTTTTTTATTTTTTTTTTGCATATTTAAGGATCAGAACGTTTCAATTTTAATTTTAAAAGTTTTGGAATTCTTCAATAGATCATCTCAATATTTAATTTGAATTAAATAAATAAATAATTCGGGTCCCTTTCTATAATTAGTATAATTTCGTATGACTTTAGGATTTTAGTCAGGTAAAATTAATTTGATACAATTGAACAAAAATATAAACGATTAAATTAAATTAAAGGGATTGATATACTCGAAGAATAATAAAGTATCCGGAAAATTTTAGAAAGATGAATTTTTTTTACTCGAAAGTGTGATATTAAAAAATCGGTGAAAATTTACGATGCTTTGTGATCATCAATTGAATGTAAATCTTTAATGCTTTATTTGTTGATATCTTTTTAGATTAGGACTTAATAACAAACATTTGATGTTTTGGTGTAATAAACATTTGATGTTTGGCCTTAAAAATTAAACTGGCCCATTTCAGGCTCTATCCATCTATTTTTGCTATACTAGGAGCAAACAAAAAATATAATTTCGTTGACATCTAATTTATTTTTAGTGAAGTGTATCAATTTACACTGTGCTCTGTTGCGAGATTACCCTTTTAAGAAATATAATATTTCCAACTGAATTAAAACTATATATGAGTCTTCAGACACAACTGGGATTGCACACTGTGGATTACGTGAAGTGGACATTAAAACTCATTTTTTTGGTCTCAGATGTGCGATGTATTTGTTTCACAATTTGTGATACAAAAAAACATTAACATATTCAGCATTTATTATTTATGCACACAGCATATACCAAACAAGATTGATTGGCCAACTCAAGAGGTTAAATCTAAAATAAATATTTCATCCTTGATAAATTATGCTCCAAGAATTTTAATATTTTCCAAATAATAAAAAAAAATAAAAAATTGTATGTCATAAATTGAAAATTAAGTTTTTCCGCAAAAAGCATCACCATATCACCACCTCAAACCATAATTCGGAAGGTTTTGTAAATTCATATCTAGATGCTGGCAAATCAAGATAAAATATTAATTTTTCATTTGAATACGAATTAATTTTGAAGATATTTTGAATATGTGTGCGTGGTGCGCTGGGTAGCAAAAAAAAACAAACACCATAATAATACGAATAAATTTCTTGCACGTATCTTTGTCGTACATTTTGTTTAGATTTTGGACAGAGAAAACAAACGTATGATGTTTAGTGTAGTTTTGTGTGCTAAGATAAGGAAGCTGGCAAAAAATACAATCAGATATTATAACCTACACAACAATAACACAACATACATTAAGAAAATATTTCATTTTGAATCAAATTTTCTTATCTCTTGATATATCGTCTCACACTCGTAATATGCTGTGTTGTGTTTCTGCATTACAAACATACACCGATACACTTTTTCAAGCACAATATATACCATACAAGTATCTTGTACGTGACAATTTTGAGCTTTTGCATGAAACAAAAAACATGAGTAATTGAAAATCTATAAAATATATTAATTATTCAGGTATGTTTACAATATATGCGTTGGTGGACCACATATGCAAAAAACCATATGTTAGCGATGAATTATTTAACCGTCAGCCTACTTAAAATATTTTTATTTTTTTGAGTGAATCGAGTGATTGATTTTTAATCGTGTTTTACTTTAAATGATTGGTAAACGCCAATCTTTGGACGATAATCCAGAGCTGTGTATTCTAATCATTCCGGCTGTAGTGGTTGAGGTATTGCGATTTAATTATTTGTTCCACTTTTATAGCCTATTCAATCCAAAGATGAATACCATGGGATTTGATCTTAAGCTTGTTCTTCATATTGTTCTGTATATAGAGAACTCAAAGAAAAAAAGTCGTTCTTCAACAGTGATGTTTATGCCTGCCAAATCAGTGGTTTGCTCTTAGAGGTCATTGTATCACACGTTTTAGATTGGCTGGCCAAACGCAGGACAAACCAGCTTACTCAGGATTTAAATTTAGTTTCTGGTAATGTGGTGGAAAAGATGTTGTTAGAATTTTCACGCCATAGTATAAATAAAAAAAGATATAATATTGCCATCCGAAACGAGGATGGAAACATAGGTGCAGTAATCGACCTTTGGAAGGAACTGATTTACTCAATGTTCATCAGTTGTGAAATGGTTTGCTTGAAAGTTGCTATATACAGACTGCAGAGATGTATAAAGAGGACCCATCCTACGATAAATCTACACTGATCATGCAGAGACTAAAACAAAACAGTTCCCCTGGGGTTGATTGTATTAATTCTGATCTCTTGTTATTTGGAGGGGACACTTTGTGGAATTAACTTTTCAACCCTACTCAATTAGCATAGCAAAGAAAAGTTATAATTAATTAGTGGAAGATGAACCGCGTATTCTTAAAAAAGGATAAGAATAAGAGTAACGCTTCATATCCGAAAATCTTAGCGGCATAGCTCTCTTTCAATCAGCATACAAATTACTGATTTATATAATATTGGAGCGAAACACTACCCTGGCGAAGGATAATAAAGGTTACTATACCAAGGAGGATTTTGTCCAATTCGGTCAGTCACTGATCAAGGTTTTTCGTTATTAGTACGAACTATTAAAAACTCCTAAGCACTTTCAGTTACATAACATTTTTGGATTGACTGTCACTTCTGTGAAAAGCATATTTTTTAACGTCAAAGATACCCTTTTGACTTGAATAAAAAAGACCATCCAGTTTAAGGGTTTTTATATAACTACTGCATTATGTTTAAAATGATAGAGGAAAAAATGACTTGTAGGTACTAAAGAAGTTTAAAATTTATTATCGATCGCAAGTTGTGTCTACCATAGATATTTAAATGGATATCTTCTCTTGAATTTTATTGAAAAATTTATTGAAAAATAAAGCTTCCTGTTAAAAGTAAATTCATGAGTTTCTGAGTTTAATGTTAAACCGAGCATATAAGATATAAATACTTTTGCTATTTCTTTTGAAGCTGATTTGTATATTACTTTGGCACGTGATTGCAGCTCTTGTAGATTGAAACCGGACTGTTCCAAACGTTTTAAAAATTGCCCAGTGCTTTTGCAAAATTCATCAATCACTATCACAAAGTCATCAGGTCATTGACTTATATACATAATTACTTATTGCGATGGCTATTTATAGCAAAATAAGAATCTTGGATGTCGTTTGCAGAATCGATTAACCACCTGGAAGCCAAAATTTATGCAGTTCTGTAAGTAATTGTATACTAAGATTATGGGCTTAAATTGGTTCAAACTTACGTATCATAATGTTTAATAATGGTGACTGATAATGGTGACGGAGGCGTAAAATACCACTTTTAATTTTGTTGTATTAGTGGAAGCCTAAATCACTCCATGATGTTGTAGATAATATATTTTAAGGTCTGGCCGTTATTTGCTCTAATTCTTCGTTTTCTTTCATTAATTGTAAGTACAAATATCAAAACATTGGATTCTTCAACACGTTTCTTTATTCTGAATTTAATGTACTGTTATGCCACCGAATCGGACTTAGCATGTAGTACCTATAAGCTTGCTAAACTTTCAGGGATATAAAACTCCTAATAACACAATCATTGCTCCTGAATGGTAAAATTTCGAATCTGATAATTTGAGTTGGACATTTGGGCAAACAATGCGAGCAATAACATTTTGGAATCTGCATTTTAGTATCCAATTCAAAGCGCGAACCTCGGAAAATGCTTCACTTTAAATTTCTAATTGATAGAAAGTGGCGATTAATTCAGCAACTACACTCATCTCCGAGAATGATCAAGTCCGATTTTTTTATCTATTTCATGAAAAAATGTTTTTAAAATTTTTAAAATTGTCCATAGATTTACCTTTAAGTTCTATATTTCTGCTGTCGGTAATTAAAGCTGGATGAAAACTGGTTAGCATCATTAAATTATAATTTAAGACTCCACCAAGATTTTTTAATTTTTACACTTAAAGTAAAACTGTTATGTAGGACCTAGTGAGTTTTTCACATTATGAAAATCTCTTTATTTGTCATGCCCGCCAACGTAATTTAATATTCTCAGAAACCCGATGATATCTAATGACACATATATGTTGGTATCATTTTATTGTTTCACTTGTTCGAATTGCGGCATTTTCTTGAATTATGTTTGTAGGTGAGGACTAAAGAATAACTGAAATATTACAAGCGCAAATTTAACTCGCCTTTTAAGAAGTTAATCATGAACACAATCGGGTTGAAAACGAGAGTACTTCAAACTGAAATTTTAAAAAAACCCAAACCATATTTTACGCAGAACTGTCAATGTGTTAACAGCTAATCAATTGTGTCTTAACTCATTTCTACTTTCTATATTTAGCTGTAACATTTTTTCTATAATTAAAAAGGAAACTTAAATCAACTAAAGTGTATGTTATTATCGCGTTGCTAATTAACCCTCCCTAGTTTTATAAATACCGAACACAAAAGATTTTTCTTTTTATACTTTTCATCTTAAATTTTCACTTGAACAGAGCCCTAAATAAAAAATATATATATCGAGAGACAAAGGTATGAACTTTTAATTTGTTTTATAATTTTGAGGGTTGCGACAATGAATTTTTATTTAATTATTAATTTTTTAAATTCAATTTTAAAACAATACGAAATAAATTAATTTGAAATTTTCTGAAAAATTTATTACTATAGATTAATGTTATTTTCACTTTTCTAAGTATAGTATATATATATCTATGTACCTTTATATACATAAGAAAATGGGTTTCTATTGTTAGTGTGGTTTTATTTATGAAAAACATAATTAAATTTTCTTTAATTATTTTCACCTGACATAATACATAAAACGTAACAGCGGGAGAATATAGAAATTTGGTTGTGATTTATGAAAGTATGATTATAAAATTGGAATATGATCCGTTTTTGCTGTTGTTGCGTATAAATAAATAAAAACCCAATGCCTGCAGAGTCTATAAATTTTATACAAAACGATTCTAATTTTAAGTCTAAGCAATTGGAAACCATTATTTATACTTCATAAGCAAACCAAGGTCACACGTTAAGATTTTGTTTTAAAAATAATAACAATAATAACAAACGGTTTTTTACAGGCTTCTTTAGAAAACTCGAAGAAAACAAGTTATTCTCTACCCCGAGGAGGCATCGTAACATAGAGTAACTTCTGCGCTTGCCAAATTGCGGTTTTCTTCTTAGAGAAAACTGCATCAGCAGTTAAAGATCAGTCTGCAGATTGTGATCGAGTCAGCGTATTCGTTTTTCTTTTATTTTATGAACGAGGTCAGGTATTTTAATTAAATTCCTTACCACATGGTTGAATGAAACTTGTCGCGTTTGGGCCCCTTATATCATTTACATAATTTTACTCTCGAATAATAATAACCCTTTTTCACATGCAACCATCAGGGCCTAACTTTCACACCCATACATGAGAACAGGTCTCAGCAACACCTTGTACACCTTCAGTTTGTCGGTATTTGCAAAAAAATTTGACTTTAGCAGTGGAAGTGAGGCATAGAAAGCACCACACGCTTATAAATCAATTACACCTGTCATTCATTTGTGCCGATGCTCTAAATTTCATTTGAAATCAATTTTATGATCAACCAATTTTGTTTAAAACTCTTATTCTTCTCCACATGCTCTAAAGCAAGATGTACTTAAGTTTTTTTTTTAATGATGCCACGAGATTGCTACCAAAATGTGTTAGACTATTCACGTGTTAGATGTTGCTACTGGTATTGCTTTAAAATAATCAAAATACTTGTGTATTAATAATCGCCTAAATGTTATATATGTTTCCCAAATTTTTCGATATTAAATCGATCCGACATCTGGAACTTCAATGGGTAAAACGGTTTTTTTTTCATTTGATGGTAGTACAATGTGTATTTACAAAACTTCCTATAGTAAACAAGCTTGATTGTCAACAATATTTTTTCATTTGCTTGTCCATCTATATTTGAAAGTATTGGCAATCGGTACACAATGAGATTTTAGTTAAAAAAAGCAAACAGTGTATTGGTATTTTCCCACCAACGTAATCAAGTTTAGATGGAGAAATGTGAGAGAGTATCTGCATACTCGATGCAACAATCAAGCTTGTAATACGCTTGTAAGCTTGATTTTAGGTCAAAATTATTCTAGTACTATTTTTTATTATTATACCCCTGAATGCATGCAATATGTATCGGCAGGCAACGTTTTACCCCTGAATGTATGCTATTTAGAAATGTATACATTTGAAGCAATGAAACTTTCATACATTTAGGCGTAGATTTAGTTATCGAGGTTGCACTGTTGCCTTTTCGTTTAAAAAGACAACAGTGGGATAGGGATCATCGTAGAACATTTCCAAAAAAACTACTCATATTTTTCGTATAGCTCCCATTGTTTAGTTTTATTTACATCTTTTTAAAAAAAATTATATTGGTTTAATTTTGTGTGATATTTAAATATTTATATTTGTTAATTGACGTTGATTTTGGTCTGTTTATTTTTGGTGTGTAAAATATTTAAATATATCTGAATTTTTTTTACGTCCCCCTTGCTCTATTATTGTTTTCACACTAAGATACAAACCAAAAGACTGTTCAAAATAAGCTAAAAAACTACAACATTATTGCATTCAGATTATTGCTCAAAGTTAAAAATATTTCCACTCAATGAGATCATTGTGGACGGGTCTTTTATTCATTTAAATTATCTTATTAGCGAAGACGTTTTAATTTCGAATTCTCAGAAATTACACTATAGTATGAACCGAACATCAGACTAGTGAATCTGTTCAACAGTGTTTTTTTTTTTATTTTTTTATTTTTTTTTTGTGAAAAAGCATAACGCCACTGATCACAATCAAATAATTAAAAATAACTTTTCAACCCTCTCCCATTAGAATTCAAACCCTGTACCTTGCGACTTACACACCGCAACTTTAACCACTGCGTCAACTTCTCTGTCTACAGAATTAATAAATTTTTTTTTTTCACTTAAATTCGCCAATTTAGATCGACATTCAGTGGAAAACAGATATTGCGGCTTTTAAATATACATTCTTAAGTGTATTTTGTAGAAATTTGTTAGATGTACATCAGCAAGTTCTTCATTGTGAATAAAACATCAAAAAATAATATTGAATCAAACAAATTTTTATAAGAAATATTTTTGACCCTCAACAACTCAGTCAAAGACTTTGTATTTCGTTGTATTTCAATCATAAGATTGAAATGTAATCATAACTTTTCAACCGAACTTTGCCATATTTCAGACATTTTTCGCAGAAAATAATATTATAAAAATATTTTGTATGTCTTATTATTATTTATGTATATAGCGTACATTAAACCAATAATTTAAGAATTTTTACTTGTTTTACCATTCGGTGAATTTGACATTTTAAATACAAGCAAAATGTGTTAGGAAAAATTAAATTAAAATTTACGCAACGACTATTTTGGGGATTTTAAACACTCATAATATTAAATTATTTAACTAATTTAGCAGACGGTTTTGCTAATCCATCTAATTGTTTGGTCCTTTAACGCTAAAAAAAAAGCTTGCAAAGGTCTAATAGTTCGAGTATATATAGCACGTTTAGCATATAAAATCACGTTCTTATAATTTAGATTTGTATACTTTAAGTTAAACAATATCTTAGATACACTGTGACTAACAAAATATCTAGTGTTACAACCGCAAAACCAGTATTTACCTAACCACACATCAATTATTTACTGATGGTTTTTCAAATCGTTCAAAATTGAAAATTTCGCTTTGAGCATAATAATTAATAGATGATAATCTAAAGAAAAATGTCTCAGCTCATGCCACCGCATCTCATATAATTTTTTTATAATTTGTTTGTACTACACAACAAAATGAACAATCTTGTATTGAAAATCTGTAAGACATTTTTCCCCTTAAGATATACCGAACAGCACAATTTTTTCTTCTATTTTTTTTAACTCCTCGTCTCCCATTGTAATATACTTTGCGCTTTTATGTGTTAAGTACTAACAGCAGAAAATTCTGATAATATATATATATATATATATATATATATATATATATATATATATATATATATATATATATATATATATATATATATATATATATATATATAACATATAATGTTTAAAAATATAAATTCACATTATATTGAACTTGTGTCCAAAGGTCATTGATAATGTCAAGTAAGACGAAAAAATTTAATTTCTTAACATACGACCCACCTTGAAGGTTTTTTTTTTGTATTCGTTACAATAAATAGAAAATTGTATAGAACGTCTACAAATAGCATTACTTGTTTTTAAAACTTTTATTCCACATTTTTGAACCAGAAATAACACTTTGCATTTAGAAGTTTCACTTTCGTGGAAATATATGTGCGTATATTTTGGCATGTGTGGTTTTTGTTTAAAAAAAAAATTTTTTATAAAATGCTCATCTTTCAACCCAATTATAACCTACCAAACATTTCCGTAGAACTCTTGACTAACACAGATGGCCATTTATATCAAAAACGTGCTGATACATATTGACTTTGAAATGTTCGATGGGTAGAGTATCTCGATAAAGGTTTATATTCGGATTTATATATAGGCACCCAAATTACAGTAGCTTCAAAAGAAGCAATTATTTATTTAAAGACATTTGTTTCTTTTTTAACATGATTTTACCGGGACCGAGGATAATTTAAAACGTTAAATTAATAGGTAAGTTTGATGAACAGAGTCGTCGGTAGAAAAGAAAATTCAATAATTAAGAAAAACAAAATGTCTTTCCTTTAAGTACTTGCGCTTATTTTAAGTTGAAGTTTCAAATATTTTTAAAGTGTATCTTGGTTACCATGATATAAAAAAGAATTCGGCATGAGTTTAACTAATTACAAAATTTTTAATTTTTATTGTTTCTTACTTCACGACTGACTTTATTGATGTTCTAGAGTGACCTTCCAAACAAAAGTTTTTGAAATAAAACTCAGACAAATTTTAGGTGTTTTGTTTAGTACATTTGCTTCAGGTCAGTTTTGTAAGATAGCCATAAAGTATTAATAAAAGTAACATAAATCACTAGAAGCCTTCAGCTACCTTCTGAGCA
Source organism: Tipula confusa (assembly GCA_963556175.1). Taxonomy (NCBI): domain Eukaryota; kingdom Metazoa; phylum Arthropoda; class Insecta; order Diptera; family Tipulidae; genus Tipula; species Tipula confusa. The sequence continues at coordinate 18,043,120 of OY744476.1, read as the reverse complement.
AATGTTTCTTAAATTGTTGAACTTTTTCTTATAATATTATTATGGATATTTTTTTGATTATTCAATTTGACAAACAATTCTGTGACAATTTTAAGATGCGGTGGGAGCATAAACTTGGTTTATACTTCCATTAAAATGTAGTAAAATGATCCATTCTGCAAGGTTTAAGTTTAATATCACAGCAGCTAATCGACCACATTCGGAACTACCTTCATTCATACCATCGTTCTTGAATTATTTTGTAATTTTTTGGATCAATATTTCAATCATTTTAACCTCAACATCCATGCCGATTATGATTTCCGACCACCCAATTTAGTGTACGGCCCTCTAATAATCAACTCATCCAATAAACGCATTATTACGTCATTTAACGAATATAATTCCATCATAATAACATGTCTATCGCCACCATGTTCCATTTAATGATCATCAAGTACTTGTCTCCATTGATATACTAACAGCTTGGTTTCGAGTTCATTCTGTGAATAAATGTGTAACAACGATTCAGGATTTTTTGTATCGTTGATGTACCCACTCTTATGGAGTTGTCTAAATATTTCCCATTTTGTGGGTTTCGTTCGAAACAAGTTGGTGACGCATTGTTACGAAAACCATCCAAAATCGTCACACTTGCTTCTTTGGCCCGGCCACTAATAGATTACGATAGTTTAATTCCGATTTTTTCGATGAAACTGATGTCAAATAAAATTCTTGAAGTGTATAGCACCACTGCTAATTAGCACCATAAAATAAGGCACTTAACCAATTATGTGGTAGCATCTGATTTTTTCTATTATTGGGTTCTGAATAGCCGGATGTTCCAGAATACACATAAGAATCTTTAAACATCAGATGGTGGTTTTCCGATCAGATAATCAACTCGTTCTCATCACTCGATTTATTTGGCACAAAATCCATAATAAGTTTAGTGCCCAATTCTCTGGCATGTTTAATCAATGCTCAAAAATTATCCACTGCTCCATATTCAGATAGAATTTCAAAAGAAATGTTAATATCGTCATCGGTGACTCATAAATTGGTGATAGCCATGTTGCATGTATACCCAACACCTTGAGGCATATTAATTGCTGTGAGATCTCATTCAGACCACCAATATCGTAACCACCACTGTTTTTAAACAATCATGGAAATACGTTGGTAGTTTCTTAACGTTTAACTTTCGTAAAACAACTGATTTTAGCTCATTGGATATGCCTATAGATATATAGTTTAAAATTTATGCGGCCTTGGCTTTTGTTCTGTATTCTTGTCATTTTAAGTTACATCTACTAATCTAAACCATTTGATTCTGTTTGAGGTTATTGTTTTATATTTAACTTTCTGTGCTCTTCTCCTTTGCTAAAGCATTCTTACCATTTATTAAGTTGCTGCTCGCATGTGCGGCTAGGATTTATCCAGGAAGTTTATTTGGTATTTATATATATGAAGACGTCCCCTACTCATGTCCTGTAATTAATTTAATTTATTTTTCATCTTATTCTGGTGGCTTAGTTTTAACCAAAACATGATATTGTTGGATATTGCAGCTCTCACTTCATGTAGTTCTTTATCTTTACCTTATTTATTTTAAAGATATGCTTTAGCCTTTACAACATAAAAGAAACACAGCTCGATATGAAAAACAGCTTGCTGTCAGTCACAGTTAAAAATCCGAGACTACAAAAACTAAACACACAATACTATATGGATCAAGAGGACTTGAGATGGACATTTTTGAACTAAGGCATAAAAGTAAATAAAAAAGATAGTTAAATACAATTTACCATCCAAAAAACCAATGCAGCCTACATGCTGAAAAGAACAAGACCAACACCAATCAATAGTAACGCCGCAGTCTGAAAATGGCTAAAGTAAAATTTTAAAACTACTCAGCAATGTAAAAAAAACTGGATCTAACAAGAATGATAGCACCCTTTATGATATGGAACCATATCTATAAGTTCAGAATTTAAAAACGGTATAAAGTTGTGAAAAATGACGTAAAATATGGTTTAGAGGCCTATTGTTGTAAACCGATCGTTTCGACAGTATCAAACAAGTAGTTTCCTATGCCCAAGTAACAAAAACCTCAAACAACAAAGAATATTTAGAAATCAGGCAACGAATTGCGACCAACGATTTGTAATAAAATTAAGATATTGAAATTTTATGCTTAACAAGGCTTCATTTCAGCCAGCTTTCGATCAGGGTATAAAAACTGAAAAAAAATTTTCAATCCACAAACCAAAACACAAAAAGTAAAAAGTAAAAGACTTTAATGTTTCTACGTATAATAGCATGGATGTTAACGGCCAATACAAAAGCCCAAGAACAACATATATTTCTTAATACCTACCACTTGACCTGGCCTTAATATCATAATCAAATTTGTCAGCTTTATTAAAATTAGATGATATCGAGCCAAATGGATATGTATTCTTTCCATAAAGTGTTGTTTTGGTTAATTTTGCATTATGCGCACTATTCAAATTACTCAAAAGGTTTTAGTCTTTTGAATCTTCTTATGATACCCTCTTGATGAAGTAGTCTTACAACTTCAATGTTATAGTGTGATGATAGAGCCTCTTCTGGTATTTTTGAGCACATTTCCATATTTCACTTACGACTGTGTCTATTACAAAATCTTTATGAAGGTCACTATTACGAGTGTACCAATGGGCGTTTACAATCCCTCTATAAGAACTTTTTTTTGGGATCGTTGAACTATCTGTTGATTGCTGGTTTAAATACATCCCCATAGTTGGATACATCCCCATAGTTGGTACTGACCGGCTTGAGCACTTGTTTATAAAGCATAAGTCTTTGGTAAATAGATAACTGAGAGTTTCTTCCAATTAACCAGTACATTTGTTTATATTTTAACTGCAGCTGTTCCGCTTTATTTTTCATGTGTACTTTCTACTTTAACTTTGCATCAAGGTACATACCAAGGTATTTCATACCAAGGTCAAAGGTAGTAGTTCTATTGACCAATTAATGAAGTTAATGAGAGTAGACCTTGATTCATTTACTTTAACTTTCCATTTAGTAAGCCAATGTTGTATATTATTTATGGCCATTTGTAGTTTGAATGTGACTTCACCGAATGTGTCACCAACAGCTAGAATTGCAGTATCATCTGCAAACGTGGCGGGAGTTGTTTTGCTCATCTGCGGTAAGTCGCTAGTATACAGTACGAAAATGAATGGCCCTAAGACACTCCCCTGCGGAACTCCTGCTTTAGCTCTTATGCTGTAGTAGGCTCCTTCCTGTTTAACTCTAAAGTATCTTTAAACTCTAAAGTAAGTTTTATCTAACATAAATATTAAACCATCTAGGCATACTTTAACAAATCCCTGCTCTATATCCAGAAACATGGCTAAACAAATCTTTAGGGACAAACTGAGGGACAAACTAATGGGAAGGAACGGCTCCTGATTTTACAATTTCTGATTTAATTCATTTTTGAAAATGAAAAAACAGTTTTGACATAATCGGAAGAAGTGATAATGGCCTGTACGCGGTTAGTTCACTTAGTGGCTTACCTGGTTTAGGCATCATTATTACTTCCACAAATTTCTAAGATAGGGGGATATAACAAATTCTGAAAGAAACATTAATCATTACCGATATTTTTGTAATAACTTTATTTGGTAGTTGTTTAAGAAGCTCTTCAGTTATCAAGTCATATCCTGGTGATTTTTTAAGTACTTCATGGTTCTTTATTTTTCCTGCTTCACTTCTAGCATTCGGTAGCGTTTGTCAGCTATTTTGTTGTTTGTTGTATTAGTACTTTTTCACGCTGCTTTCTGTATATTTTGACGAGCTTTCCACCTGTTGTTCTAATGTTCTTCTGATGAAAGTTGTCTGTTAAAAAGGATGCTATTGTTTAGTTTATTCCTAAATTTTTTCAAAACAGTATATTTATTTGTTAACATTGGCTGCTTTTTATTTGTAATTATTGTATCACTTATTATCATTAAAATGCGATCAAATGTGGAGTCAAATCCTTTCTGCACTTGTATATGATAAACCGTGATTTTTCTTGTTAATAAGAATTCAATTAAGCCTGGTAATTTATTTTGATCGCAGGGCGAATAATTCGTTGGTTTTCTAGTAGAACGCCAGTTGCAGTTGTATTTAAATATTGCTTGATAATACTCTTTTCCCTTTAGTTGTTGTTAGTATTGAACCCTAGTCTGCATGTTTAGCGTTGAAAGTCACCCCCAAATATGAATTTTTCACCTAGCTGCTTGAAAACATGTGTATTAACGTTTTCTTTGGTATTATGTCTAGGTGGCAATATATTGCGGCTATACCTACTTTGTGGTTGCGCGTACTAATGCTAGCGCGTATTAATTGCTTGAATTTCATCACTTTCAAGTTTTAGTTGCAGATCGTATTTAATATCATTTTTTTTAATAACGGCATTGCCCTCTCATGAGCTATTATTAGGATGTACTGCTGAGTGAACTTTATATGTTTTATATGATAATATGAATTTATGATGCTTATTTGATTATATAAAATTTGGAAGGACATAACTCAGATTTTTCTCTGGGACTAGCCATTCTCAACCAATTTGAATTTAATCGAAAGCAACATAACCTGCTAGATGACTTATATATGTAATAACAGAGTTATGTAATAATAATATGTCTCTCCTCGTATCAACTAATGGTTAAGGTGTTTGCTTGATGGGTTTGAATTCCCAGTAATGACAACAACGCCGTAACCAACTGACTGGTAAACAACGATCACTAGTTCGCAAAATTATTTTAAAATTTTTATAAAACCTTCCACCATATTAGGAACATGCGGCCAAGATCAACTTATATCTCGACCAAAAAAAAATGTGTAATAATAAATTCGATGACATAATTTTAGGATTTTAATTGTAAAATGTCAAAGACCAAGATCATGATCAATTAACAATATTGTTACTGCACCCATGAGTTGCATTATCTAAAAGTAATTTTGCATTAAACCAAACAAGTTCTATAATATATTCATTATGCAACGAAAATGATTTGTTGACTATTAAGCCAGTTAAAACCAGATAATAATACGTTAAGTGGTCGATTTGCTTTCTCTATGTACAAACATCTAACAATTAATCTATGTATAATAACATCATGATTCAACGGAATTACCATGCCTTAGTATCGTGTCTAACAAAATACGAGATCAATTTTTTGATCGATTATAATCCAAATATAAAAATTAACACACCTTTTACGTACTTTGTACTCTTCGCGTCATAACGCAACAAAGACAAGTTGTAAAGAATCGTTGAGAATTCTTCTTCTTTCATCTAAATTTCGTATACATGAATTTATATAAACAACAAGGTCAAAGTCAATTTATTTTGTCAAGTCATCTGAATATGCATATTTTTTTTTATATATAGAATCTTATATAACACCACCTTCAAGATATCAATCAATATTATTTTTTTTATTTTATTTTTTGGCAAAAAGTAGTTTAAGAAGAAAAAAATTGATACTCTAACTATTGTTGCTTATTAATTTGCTAACTATAATTTAAGTATAAAAGGTGTTGCAGAACTGATATTAGGCATCAGTTCTAAACTTGAAGTTCTTTAATCAATATCTTGGAAGTTTTATTAAATAAAAAATATAAATCAAAATGAGATTGTTGGTGGTACTAACTGTTGTGGCGTTCGTTGCTGGAGCAACCGTGAGTAAATTAATTGGTCTTTGTCCATTACATATAAAAATATTTTTCTTTTTTTATTTCAAATAAAGGCTTTAACACTCAGCGAAGAAAAACGTGACAAATTGAACGTATTCAAAGATCAATGTTTGCCAGAAACTGGCGCAGCTCCCGATGTACTCGATAAATTTTTAGCCGGTGATTTTACAAATCAAGATAAGAGCACCAAATGTTTTGCCAAATGTTTCTACCAAAAAACTGGATTTTTCGATAAAGATAATAATTTGGACTATAATGTGGTTCTTGAAAAAGCTGGAAAAGATTATGGCGAAGAAAATGTAAGTCTTATAATATTTTAGAAATAACGATATAAATTAATTGTATATTTTAATTACTTCTCTATAGGTCGAGAAATGGGTGGGACCATGCAAAGATATTCAAAACGCAGATCCATGCGATAAGGCCTATGAAATCTTCCAATGCTTTTACAAGCACAAACACGCTAAACAATAAATTACTATTTGATGTCGTTTTAATGTGTCATATTGACTTGAAATTGTAATGTTCTGATTTACAATGTTAATAAATAAAAATAATTCGAAAATTACCTGTTTTAATGTTGACTGGATGTTTACAAAATATTTTATGTGCTCATGTAGCCTATAAAGTTGCGTATGAGCGCGTTGCTATTTCATTTGATTTTTTTGAATCGGGTCTCATAAATGCTATTGGAAACTTGTGAAAGTGTTATGAAAATGGTGTTACTAAAATTCTGACTTAGCTGACCTCACCTTCCCTATACCTTAAACTTTATTTTCCTAAATTATTGGTGATGCACAATTTTAAATTTTCCAATTCCACAATACACTACAAATCGAGTTCAATTCAATTTCACTTTACTTCCAATAAATTTTTTTACACTCTATCACAAGTGTGTTAATGTGTGTGCTATAAAAAAAATTGGTTGTGTTTATATAATTTTCCTATTGAATTAACGGGTTACGTTTCAAAAAATTAAAAATATTTCCGAACAAACAAAATTGGAAAATATCAACAACAACAAAATGCTTCACATTTTTCATTTAATATTTTCGTTATTTTATTATAATTCCACTCGTAAAAATTGTCATGGAGCATTCGAAATGAAACCATATCCAGTTATGTATATTGAAATTTTCCAAATTTCCTCTTTGTTTTTCTTCGTGTGTGTATATAGTTATATACAACATTTTTAGTGTTATACCCCATTTATTGATATTACAGCCTCTCGCTCGTTTTCACAATTTTGTTGTTATGTAGGTTATTTATGAAAATTGATTTTTGGGTAAAAACATTAGAGAAAATTATTATATTTTTCGGGTTAAACTAATTTCGAGCTTTTCGAATTTTCGGTGCTGAGCAAAATATGTATATAAACAGATAAAGATCTGTAATGTATGTTGTTTCAGGGTTAGTTACGGGTATGAAAGTAAAACGAAAAAAAAACTTTTCTATTTTCTCAGAAAATTTTCATCCGTTGCGTTATTTGTTTTCATGCTTATTGATCAACCTAACTTGTATATAGTGGCTCAAGCTTTTGAAACCATTTAAAGGAAATTTTTAAATTTTGACCTTTGGGGTGCATATAGATAAGTTTTAGATTTAATAGTTTCCACTTTAACAATTCACTAAATAATGAAAAACCGATGATACGAAGACAACAATCCAACAATGGTAGAAAGGAAATGTATTGAATAGATTTGAATATAGGCCTGTATATTGGATAAAAAACAGACAATATTGAATAGACAAGATGCATATATACAATAAATTTATAAATGCGGTCGCTTTTTTATTCGTATTGTCATGTATTGTGTGGCTTTTCAAGATCTATCTAACGAATGAAAAGTCTTCATGTTGTTTCTATTGTTATTCTGTTTCCATTCTGATTTATGGAAATGATTCTCTAAATAATTACAAGGTTTTATATTTTTTATGATTCTGGTTTCCATTTGGTTGATTGCGATACAAATTACGTTTTAAATTATGATTTTTAAGATATTTTTGTATGACTAATAAAACTTAAGCTATGTTTTTAAACTACTTAATACACTTAACTTCTGTTTAGTCTCATTTTGATTTTTGTCAAAATTAGGTAATAAAAAAAAAAATATTTAAATTAGGGATTTATCCAATCGTTTGGTTGGATAAAGAAGTTAGATTATTCTAACCTCATTAAAATACAAAATAGGAATTGAAGTTGCTGTGAAAAGCTTCTGGAACGTCGAAAACAGTTTAAAAAGTTTGAATTTTCAATCGACTAAAATGTACATATACTTATACATGTGCGACTAAAGACAAAAGCTCCAGTTTTACGATTTTACCACTAATAATTCCAGTGACCCTTTTCTTATATTATGGAAGGGTATGGAAAATTGGAAAATCAAATCACAAAAATGATGTTCTGCAACAATTCCTAACCTGCAACTCCCATAAATGTATTTTAGTAGATCTGAAATAATGTTCCTTTATGAAAAATTAAAATATTTCGTGGTTTGTCCAGCTCGTTCATTGTATCAAAATATTGATTTGTTCATACGGAGCTCAACAAAAAGTAAGTTATTAAAATTAAGAGATGCGGATTCTATAATTGATCCAACTAAGTGGAGACACAAGGCTTTTTATAAATTGAAAGCAATTTCATCCATTACTTCACCATCAGTATTTCAAGTTTAGATTTAAATACCTGAAATTCCATTACCAAAATTTAGCGACCCCTAGAAAAATTGGCTTAAATTTTGGCGAATTTATAATAATCTATTTCACTTTAATCCTAAACTATCAGATGTTGCCAAATTTTACTATTTAATAACCTATCTTCATGATTATAAAGATTATATTGAAAATGAGATTCGACTTACGACTTGGTTAAGATTAAAGACTTACAATGACATCAAGGCCTCGTAGACCATGCTATCCAATGTATCACCAATTTATGGCAACGACTAACTGCTCTTTTTTCTCACATTGTTGACCTTGTGGTAATTAAGACAGAACCACGTTGAACCATTTTTCACTTGTCGTATAGAATATAGAGTAGAATATCCTGCGGTGATACAGTGTTGAAAGATAAAAGTTTGCCCAAAGTCGTCATCATTTTCGGCAAAAACGTCTGCTCACTGTTGTAGTATTCAGTATTGACCTTGAGGAAACAAAATAAGAATAGAAGAACCCACCAACATAACAAAAAACGGCTCAATTTGCGTAAAACTCCTTCCGACTCAATGATTGGAACGAATCAGTAGAGTTTACAATTCGTAATAAATTGATAGCAGTTCTTTGCATTGTTCTTTGCTAAGCATTGTTCTTTGATAGCATTGTTCTTTGCTAAGAACAGCTTAAACATGAGGTGCAGAATCGCGATCTTCCCACGAAACGCAACAAAACAGAACTGGTTTTAAGACTAAGAAAGGCTGTAAAAATAGATCCAAAAGACATTGACGGCAATACCGAAGAAGTGCCACTTCTTATACCATAAGCATGGTAAAGCAAATAAGTATTCCACTCAGGAAGGCAAACCAGTACTCGGTATAATGTGGCATGCGTTTACCACTCGGACGAACTCTCATACTTTAATTAGTTGATGTTATGTGGATCATAGTTATCACAGTATAAACTGTCATGAAAAAACTCAGATGGGAGTTAAACACAGAAGACCAGTGCTTAAACACAGAAGACCATCCTACTTGATTCACAAAATAGACCAAAAACTAACTTAACTATTGTATAAAGGCCCTAAACGCGCCATACCACATCTCTAAATGTATCTTTTGACCCACCTGTTACGAATTGGCGAACAATTTGGTCACCGGTATACGAGCCTTTACGAACTAAATGAAATTTTTTAGTGTTATTTAAACGGTTAGTCTAAATGAGTACTCTTGCTACTATTAAACTGTATACGAAGCTGGAAATTCGTAAATGAGGTTGATAATGAGGTCATTCAGAAAAATATTCAAATTAAAAATTCGGTCTTTCATCAGGCTGTTACGGCCAATCACCAAACTACAAAAATTTCATTGTTCATATAAAGTGTTTTTACCTCGAATGATCACGTTGTTCTAGTGAATTTTATGATGCAAGCAGGGATAATTTCGTTTATGCACATTAGATGGGTTTTAATTTTTTAAAATAAAAACAACAACCTAATCGGTATAAAATATAATATGGACGTTCTCATGAGCTAGAAAACGAACTACAATTAAGTAAAGAAAATTTCGTCTTTATTCAAAGAATTGCTAAGTTACGCTGACCGATTAGGTTTTCTTTTTCATTTTACTATAGGATTTTCGTTTTACCTGTCATCTCCAATGAAGTAAAAGGTAACTGATTTCATCGAATCAGATCTGTCGGATTATTAACCGAAGACCTAGGTTCCTAAATTAGTTTATTTTTAGAAGAAATACTTTGGCGAGAAGCATTACTTTGAAACTAATTAGACATGTAAATTGTGGTTAAAACATTTAGGTGGTTCCGCAGTAAACGTGTTGTACCAATTTGATTGGTTATAAAAACGCCTTAGAACCTTTCTAGAAATTTGATATAAATACATTCAATTTATGAATGAAAATGGCCAGTTGAATCATTTAAAGGAAGTTTTTGAAAATAAAAAAAAAGGCTCCCCAAGATTCAACAAGATCTTCGATCGACTATGTTTTTATTTTATAGCTGTTACATACGGAACTACAGGTGCACCGTTTTTGGCGACACGAACTCTTTTGCAACTCACTTTGAATGTAAAAAAAAATTTGAAAACCTTCTCGTATATGGAAAAATTATTATTATGTTGACATGTGTTAAAGGTTCTATTTCTGTTAGGTCTGTTGAAATCTAATCTCATTCAATTGTCGCTTTGTAGGTGTTTGGATCTCGCAAAATTGCATTAAATGCGCAAATACTTAGATCAGAAAATCAAACTAATTTAAAACAAATTTTACTGTCAGAAATCACCCAGTTGCTCGACTCCGTAGGATTTTGTGGTTTAACCAATGTCTAGCCAAACAATTGATGCAAACATTATGGTAGCTAAAATTCAACGTTATTCAACGTTTCTTTTATTCAACGTTATTACAGTCTGCTGTAAATTTGCAATAATGATAATTGGCCTCTATTGAAATGGGATCCACTATCTGACGATCGTTATGACTTATCAAGTTTATCTTCCAACTTTTATTAATTATGTAGGCCATTTCTTTGATACCAACCTCTTCAAGCTTTTTATGACTTTCTCAATAACAAAAACTACAATCGACGTTGTATGTTTGTACGATGAGGGTATTTAATGCATTAGTAATTTACGCCAATTAAATGAAAAGGATAACGTCGCTCCACTAAAATTAACATTAACTCGAGTTATAAACTTGCTAAAGGCACAAATAGGTTTAAACGAGTAGCTACGATTAAAATTGAAGGTAAAAAGTTTAGCACGTCCGAATTATAATTAAATCTAAAACACAAAATTGTAAAGGTGTCAATGAACAGTGTTTTTGCATTAGTTAAGTATAATGCCATTGTTTTTTTATAGTGCTTTTTTTTAGTCCTTTCTTAATTATTGGTAATTTCGATGGTTTATAAACAAAAATGCTTTAAACACATACAGTACATTATAAAAAATTCTTCAAAAATATGCAGTCACAATGAATTCTTTTGTCAAATTTTTTCATATGAAATGGTCATTACAAATTCTTAAAGCTTGCAAAAATGTCCAGATATTAAGGATTTATATTCAAAGTGTATTCGGGTATAGAGTCTTCGTTATAATACATTTTCACCTATCTGAATTTTTTTCTAATGCATCAGAATACATTGTTGGGTAATGGAAAATAATCCATATTTGCTTGAGCACCCAGAATAGAACGACATTTTAGCCAACCATATTTGATCCACTGCTTTACTGTAAGTCCTTTTTGCGTTTAAATTTTCCATGTCATATACATTCTTCAGAAAATTAAAAACTGCAGACCCTATACTATCGATAAATAATTTTACCCTACCACCAAAATTTAAACATGCAGATATACCTGTACCAATTAAATCAATGCTCTATATATGACTACAATTTAAATTATATTTTCTGACCAAATTGGATCAACATTTATTGCTTATTTACGAAAAGGCTGTTCTGTCAATTGGTTTTATGTTTGTTTTTGTAACCTTTAACATTATAAGTAAATATAGTAGCTTTGTCCCTCAACAATGTTTTTAGTTACGTATGTGTATACTTTTTTCGGATGTTAGTGACACTATAATGATTAATTTTAACTTTTTTATCGACTAATACAATTACTTTAAAAAAAACTGTGTACGTTAATAAAAACTGTATACGTGTATAAGTTGTTGCTTTTCCGTCACTCCGCAAAAATAATATAGAAGCCTATATAAAAAATGCTTAAAGATATCAGTCTTACCTGGTGGTCTTTTTCCAGATGTTTCCTAAATGTATGACTCAAACAAACCAAATACTTCACGAAAACTCAAAAATGTTGTATTTGTTATTTATTTTCATACAGAAAGTTACAGTTTAATTTCATATTCGGCTCAAATTTTAACAACTCTTCCATGAACAATGTTGAGTTCACATAAGGACGTTTCCAATATTACTATGTATATTTAGTTGCTTTGTACAACCTTCGTCCAAAACATCGTACTTCACATGCTCACTCGACATAATCCATCGATTTTATAGACAATATCTGTAATATCTGTGTAATATCTGTAATAAAAAAAGTTACAAATAAAATTACGCGTAGTACAGAAAAATGTTATATAAATATTATAAGCCTTTAAAAAAAAGTCCCAATTTAGATACGGTAAAATCCGGTATGAGATTAACGTGGGTTTCTTAAACAAAATATCAAGTAAAATATTTAAGCGTAAGTAAAAATATTTTGGAAATGTCTTAATTGGCCTGGTTACACCTTCAATTTGACCTTAGGTAAAAACCTTCAGGTAATTTTTACCTTTAAACCTAATTGCTTGAGCTATTCTAGTATAGAATAGAATTATGGAATATAGAGATCCTGATTTTTTTGAAGTTCTCCATTTCTAATATTACGCAGATACAGAATGGGCAAATATAAAAGCAAATGCAGTTAGTTTTCTTGACGTTATTATAGTATGATGTAATCACACAATTTTATATGAAATTTATTCATCAAAAATCGTCATCTTGAACTCTCTAAACGGAGAACAGATAATTTTTTTTATTTAATGATTGGACCACTATTTGATTCAATACATTTCTGCTAGACTGATTTCAAGAATAAATCAGACAAAAATAATACGTATATAATTGATATAAATCAAATAACCGTAATAAATTTTTTTTTGTGTTACAAATGCTTTGCCTAAAAGCTTTAATAATTAAAATATTTGTATGGTTGCCAATTTCTTTATAATTTATAATTTAGGGCTCAAGCTTTTCGATTCTTTCGTGGTTTCATGATTAAGTTCGTTTTAGGCCCATTTCGATTAAATTGGGAAAACGCAACTGTAATTTCAACTCGTGCTGGAATATTTGTTACTATAGCTTTTGAAAGTAGGTGATGAAAAATTTACATATAGTACATTGGTCTTATTTCTAATGTTTCTTTATAAACATAAATCTATAATACATAAGTTTTCAAGAAAAAAAAACAAGTATTGTTTCAACATAGATCCTAAACTATCATTACTTTAAGTAATATCGAACAGGTAATAAACTTTGACGACAAAATTAGCATCAAAGTTGGTTCTATGTACATCAAGATGCAAAGCATGGCAGTTTTTGGTTTTGTAACTATTTAGATATGGCGGAAAACGATGTAGGTTTTCATGGCACAATACTTCGGTGATCATAGCCCTAGCCATATTTCTAAGTTAAGTAGAGTACAACATTTTCCTAAATGATGTCCAATTAACAAGTGGTTGTATTATAAAATTGACACCAAACAGTAACGAAATATTCCAAATAAATCTCGACGTAAGCCTCGATCGTAAATATCATCAAAATAAATATATTTACACTTCTTGACATGTCAGGATATTCAATGCTCTCTAGTTGTCGCTAGTAAGAATTAAGTCATATTAAAAAACTATTTGAGAACTCGAATGAGTATAACAAAATTAGCCTTTTACATTGGCTAATGGAATTCAACTCTTTAAGAAAGTCAGTGTTCATCACGTCAACTTGCTAAAGACATTCTTTAACTTTAATTGTCCTGCTGGTGAACTCAATAGATTTGAAGATGTAGATCTCCTAGGCATAAACCCATGGTGGTATGGTATAACATGTTGAAGAACCATTTTTTTGAAGGAATTGTAAATTACAAGTTTAAATAATTTAGAAACAATTGTCGTCATACCTCTGTAACATGAAACATTACTTTTAGCCTCAATTTTGATCAATGGAGTTATTCTCGTTATATATATCTTCCATTTTTCAGGAAATTTTATATTGTTGCGTGAGAATACCATTCTGTCACTGTATTTGTATACTTTTATCACAATATAAATTATTATTTTTTTTTTAATTTTAATAAAACGATATAAGGAAACCTTGTTTAAATAAAAACAAGGAATTCAATACTTCTAGTTTTATATATAAAAATTAAAAATTATTTACAGCAAAGAAGTAAAACTTTCTTTAATGTGATAATAAAAAAAAAAATGTTATATTAATTTTCTATCTAAATTCTTTCTAAAAAGAAAAAATTTTTCTAAAGAATTTTTTTATAATATAATTATTCTTTTTATTTTAACGGGATTAATTTCGAGGATTACTATCCTCTTCATCAGCCTGTACTACTTTGAACCCGAATTTACCTTACCCATGTTCTTATATATCTTTTTCAGGTATGATTTTGGCTTCGCCAACTTGTGCTATTTTCATTTTCCATTATTTTTTTGAACAGGTGGTTGATTTTAGTCTGTACCTGAATATTTATTATGTCCTTGTTATGTCTGTTTTTGTAAATTTCGTAATCCTCCAGTGTTGTCATCATGCTACCTTTTTTACATTTATGCAACACTTTCAGATTTTCGTTAATACCTGTGTATTTATGGTTATTGTCAGTCATTTGTTGTGCGTAATTTGAGTCTATTTTGGGTTTGCCGATTTTTTTCACATGTTGGTTAAACCGAGTTGCGAAAGATTTACCGGTTTGGCCTATATAGAACCCATCACAGTCATCACATGATAGTCTATATACTCCCGTATCTTGAGAAGACACTCTTGGTGGGTTTAGTCTTTGTCCTATTTTGTTGCTAATTTTAAATGCTGCCTGTATACCATGATTTTTCAGTACTTTCCTGATGATGTTCGCTGTATTTCTGTCGTAATCAAATGTAACGTATTTGATGTCTTTGGCTATCAGGGAAGTATACTGTTCGTTAAGTTTCTTGTTATTATGTTTTCTGTTCAATAGGTCCATCCTTGCCGGTTGAAACCCGTTGGCCCTAGCGATCTGTTTAGTAGAATTCAGTTCCTCTATGTAGTCTTCTTGGTTCGATGGTATCGTATTCAGTCTGTTGATCATATGCAGGTATGCCGCAATCTTATGTGGTTGTGGATGATGTGAGTCGTTATGGATTGTGTGGTCCGTTTGTGTTGGTTTTCTAAAGATTTTAAACTTGTGTTCATAATTTTCATTCCGAATCATTAGATCCAGGAAATTAATACACTTGTTTTCTTCAGTTTCCAAAGTGAACTTGATGTTGTTATGTATATTGTTAAGATAGTCGTGAAATTGTTTTAATTTCCGATTGGTTCCTCTAAACAGTGTAAGTCCATCATCTACATATCTATGCCAGTATACCACACAGTTCCTTTAAGGGTTACTCTCACTCAATATTTTCGAATTCTCTAAGTGGTTTAAGAAAATATTGGCTAAAGTTCCCGATAAAGGGCTTCCCATGGGTAGTCCTTCTTGCTGTTCATAGAATATGTCTTGATGTTCGAAGTAATTCTGTTTAGGGATCACCTTTAAGAGATTTCTAATTTCCTCTGCACATTCCGTTTCTCCCTGATTTACGAGCAGGTCATAAGTGATTCCAATAGTTTCTTCTATTGGAATGTTACTATACATGTTCGTTATATCAAAAGAGGCCAGTCTGGTACCGTGAGGAATTTTAACTGATTCTATTCTGTTTACAAGTTCTATGTTGTTCATCAACGAAACGTTGTTTTCCAGTTTAACTTTACTCATTAGATACTAAATTTTATACGCATACTAATATAAGTACTAACCAAGGTTAAAATTTTTAGATACTTTAGATTTTAAATTTTGCACACTTGTTGTTGGTTTCAGGTAAAAAAGGTTCAAGAAATGAACATTTGCCAGTAGTTCCAAAACATAATAAATTAGAGCATTAAAAATAGATCATACAAAGCACATATGATTTAATCTTGTGCAATCAACTCCAGACCAATTTTTCCTTTATTATTTTGTCATTTATTACAAATCATTTTATGGTTGCCTAATCAGTTATTTTAAACTATAACAATTTCGTAAAGTTAACTTCCTCTAAAAAAGCAAAAAATTGTGTTGAGTAAATTACTACACAACTTTTATCAAAACAATTTTCTTCATGACCTTCAATAAAAAATTCATGACACGAGCTAAAATTGAGAATTTAAAATCATAATTTTTTTAAAAACATACTTTTACTTTCAAGGATATTTACAAACACATTTCATAAGGAAATTTTCCACTTTTTCACATTATATGATTTTATCTCTTGTTTTAAAGGCCAAATTGGAATAGACCCATTCTAATGTATTTTTCAGCTAAATAATCTTGATCTCGCTGAAAATTGAAAATGAGGCATTTTTTTTTTTCAATTGTGTTTAGAACTTACTTTTTAAATTCACCTTCCGCATCCAAGGATGAAGCATTTTTCTAAAAATATGTAAAAAAAAAAACGATGTAAAAATATATTGAATTTTTAGCCTTTATCGATTTTTTTGTTCCGTAAAATTTAATTGACAACAACAAAAGACCAACACCAAAAATTATTTAGAAATTTTCCATGCCTCTTCAAATTTTACTTGTTAAATTTATTTAACTTAGGACAATATTTTAATGAAAATTGTTTTAAGTATAAAAAAGGGAAAACAACATTTTCTTTGGTAATGTATGAATTAAGTTGCAGTATAAATGTTACTTATAGGGTGAGTGTATTGTCAATGGATATTCACTCGAAAAAAAAATAATTGGTACCTTAATATTACTTTGCTAATAGAAATATTTTAAATTTTTGTATCAATATTAAATTATTAGCTTCATATTCGATAGAATATCGCCAACATTTAGTATAAATATACGTCATTTAGGCGATTATACATATAAAATTATTTTGATTATTTTAAAACGATACCAGTAGCGACATCTAGCATATTAATGGGCTAACATACCATAGTAGTACTATGTGTATTTATATTATGCCTAAATTTACAATTTCAATATGCCCATACCATTAAACTGAAAAAATTCTTAAATTCCTCGTAACGCACATATTTCCAAATTTTTCGATACTATTTGATTACGAGATCCCTAGAGATTTCATTTTCTCGAAATTCAAGACAACAAAATTAAAAACACAAAATCGAGATGATGAAATCGAAAAACATATCGAAGAAAATTAAGGAAATTCAATTTTCATTTTGTGTTATGTCTTTTCAATCAAAATAATCAAACAAGAACAACAACAAAAAATTTATAAAGAAAAAATTCTTGAATAAACGGAAACGAACGACCGGAAATTCGTTAGATAATTTAATCAAACAGAACAGAACAAAACAAGTAGAAAAAATGGAAAAAATGGATTTTTTTTTGTATACAATTTTATGAGAAGAACCACAAGGTAACAACACCTAAATAGATTTTCTATTTTTTTTATGTAATTTAGAAAATGTGAATTATAAATTATTGTGGTTTGGTTTGTTTTGTGGGAGTATATGAAATTGTTTGGTCAGTTTCTTAAATTTATGTAAGATTTTTCGTAAAAAGTGTGTTGGTAAATCTCATACTATGTTACCTTACCAAAACAAGATTTCGTGTTACAGTACAAGACTTAAAACCCAGTTAAACGCAATCAACATGAACAGTTAAATTTAAAGTAGGCTAGATGTTTAATCTTATGCTACGTTAAAATTGCAAATATGAAAAACTAAGCTTCAAAAACGTTCAAAGGCAGATTTTGTTTTATTTGCAATATCCTTAAAGACTACGAATTCGGAAGAAATCGTTTTCTTAATCAACTAGTGCTACTAGCAGAGGTTGATGTAAAGTAAAACGTAGTTGCAAAAAATAAACGCATAACGTTGCTGCTAAATAAACAAAACGTTTATGGTGGGTCCTACGGTGCAACCAGAGTGAACATACATGTATAGTAAAATAAAAGCTTTTAAAATATTTAAATGGTTCAACTGTAATCTACCAGCTCCTTATGTACCATATACATTTTACATTAAATAGAAGAAATACATAATAGTTTCGTCTTTTCATTGATTTTCTTGTTTTTACTAAATGTAGACATATCAAGGAGGATTTAAGTTTTCAAGTTTCAGATTTTCATTTTCTCCCTTTGTACATTTTAACTCAAAACACTCTGCCATTTATACGTATATTTTATGACATAAAAGTATGTTTGGTTTATGTGATAACGGAAACAATACAATATGTTTCTTGATACTTTTATATATTATTTCTACCATACATTACCTTGTAACTATGAATACCAAATGTCTTAGTGGAGGGGGTATAGCATGCGATGTTTATGTCTTGAAGATTTAAATGTAAGTACAAAACAAAAACAAAATGATTGACTTTCGCTGGCTAAAACGAAGCCTATATAAAAATAAACGAAGCTGGTTTAGTATCTGATTTTTACCTCCCTTATTACGTATCAGTAATAGAAGCTTCCATTCAACATAAGTTTCATATAGTTTAAATGGGCATACCATCATGTATTTACTGAATTTAAAAATTTTGAGATTGGCAGCAAACATTTCAAAGGCTGACTGACCATCATTTACTTATTGTAATTTTTATCATTGTAAATTTTTAATTTGTTACAAAAATTTGAATGATTTTGGAAAATTTTAATTTGTGGCTCAAATTTCACAAATTAAATTGGGCTATCCATCACAATTTGTTTGGATAACAAATTTCTAATTTTGATTAATTTAGGTATCTATCACTTATTATTTTTGATTTAGTGCAAATATTTGATAACTATAAAGTAAATTAGAGCTTTTAAGAACTTAATTGATTACCTTTTCAAGTGAATCAAAAGATACAGTCAATATGGAATATTTGTAATTGTGAATGACTTGAATTGTAGTGTCTTCTAATAAGATTTTTTAGTTTAAATAGTAGATCCTGCCTTGTGTGATTCAGCATGATCAATGGATTACCAAGCCGTATGACGAGTTCTATATGAAAAATTTTATTAACCTTCACTTTGACAGTATTAACCTGAAAATAGATCGAAATTCTCAATTTTGAATAACTTTGTAAACCGATTTTAATTTTAATTTCGTTTAGACTCAGAAAATTTTTGAGCTTATTTCTATTATACGAAAATTAAAAAATAATAAAAAAGTTAGTACTTTTTCAACCATCTTCACTTTTTTTCTAATACCTTGACTATAGCAAAGTCTTCTATATAACAAAGCCGCAATGATCAGACAAATATGTATTGAGATTAAAATAAGGGTCATACATTTTACGATATTCCATAAGAACTCATGTAAAATATGGTTTATTTGATTCGCATTTTCAGATTAAAACTCATTCATAACCTCAATTTTTTGTATCTATATTTAACCCAAATCTTTAAATATATCATACATTTCAATCAATTATATTCAGGAATTATGCCAATATTTTTATTTAAAATGACATTGATTTTATTTTTTTAATAATTTTCTACGTATGTATATGTGTAATTTTGGCAGAATATAGTAATAAATGCAATAGAAAACCAAATAATGAAATATCGATGACGTTTGGTATTTCGATCATAAACAAAGAGTTTGTATTTGTAATTTCTTGTTTTTTGATTATTTTTTTTTATATTTTAATGTTTTGCGCGTCTCGGATTATAGTTGTATTTGTAAATAGAGGTTTTTTATGATCATTATATTAAAACATTAATTAAAGATATATAAAAAGGATTTTATTTATTGAATTTTTAATCATTCATAATTTTATGTCAGTGCATTTAAAATTAATTTTTACGGCCATTTTCATGTTTAAAGTATATTTTAAAGACAACACGGTTTTTATACGATTTGTATGAAAAGTAGAGTTTTTTCGATCATTGCGGCTTTGTGTATATAGAGGAGGCTTTGACTGTATACACCCGGGTGTATTTTTTTTTCGTCATACTTTTTCTATGGAAAAGATTTAATAAACCGGCAAATGCTTTAAATATCTGTTAAATTCAGGCTTCTATTGCAAGGTATATGGTATTTTAGTATGATTTTTATGAATCAATAAACTGCAAAGTAAATTTATTGATTTATTGAACAAATTTAACAAAACTAGCTATGGTTTTCAATGTAAATATGATACTAATTTAATGACAGAACTGTATATATTTTTGTGTAATCAAAATTAATATTTCAAATACAAAGCAGAATGTTTTATTTGGAATGAATAAATGAGACTTGAATATTTCAAGATAATCACGACTTTACGTTTTGCATCCAAGATGAATTTTAGCGGAAGAAAATAACACAACAAAAATCAATATTTCAAAAGCATGAAACCGAATAAAAGTAAAATCGAATACATAGTACCATCATAAGAAAAAAGAATTTACCCATTAATGCTTCAAATGTCGGGTCGATAGAATATCGTCAACATTTAGTATAAATATATGACATTTAGGCAATTATACATATACAAATATTTTGATTATTTTAAAACGATCTCGGTTGCGACATCTAGCACGTCAATGGGCTAACATACCATGGAAGTACTATGTGTATTGATATTATGTGTGGTGTCATGTTTGTCTTAATGAACTTCAGTGATGGTGTCATTTAAAGTCGTTTGAAAAGCACAAAGTTTCATCATTAACATCAAAGAATAAGATATTATCGTAACTGAACTTAACCAAGTTGATAATTGTTTCCAATATCAAAACTTGTTGTAATAGCTTTTTGTGGTGCTGTTGCTTGAAATTTTATTTGTTTATAATATTTATTTTTTCTGTGCTGAAACTTTCACTGAGTACACCAAATTACTCTTTAACACAGTTTTCTCACATTAATGACAACCGGTTTTATGATTTATTAAAACATTTTTTAAATAATGCTCTCTGCTAAATTATCTTTTGAACTTATGAAAATGTTTTTACTGAAAAATCAATTTTATCATAAACATCATCAACTTTAAACAATATTATTAGCTCTTTTTAAATTTAATTTCATCATACACGTTACAATTCAAGAGTAATTCATAAATCAACAATAAAACATAATTTTAAAACTATAAAAATCATAAAACTTGTTAAAGATATGATTTAATTTGAGTTAAGTTTTATATTCCATTTGTATTTATATTTACTTTCAGTTTGGTATTGTATCTATTACGTAAGCAACACAACAAGCTTTTCATTATACAAAACAAAAAAAATTATTTTTTTATTGCTTAATTGATAAGGATTAATTACTTTCGTTTTATTTCGTCTACATTCAATTATCATTAATCCGGTGTCAGAATTAATTTTCGTAATGAATGTAAAACTACCCCACATTGGGTGGTAAGTACCTAGTTTGTTTAACCAATTTTTATTTTTATTTTTTATTTTTTGCTTAAATTGTTTTAGTAGCAAAAACTATGATAAAGCACATTTATAAAGCTTTTGGTATGGTAAACAAATTGTAACAAAAAATGACTGTAATACAAAATGGAAACTTTCAGACATTGGGGGAAAAACGTAACGAGACGCAAAATGGAAATGATTTAGTAATGCCAAGATGTATATAGTAAGAATGTAGAAATAGAAACTTTTTTATGTCCTCAATAGTTTTTATTTTGCTCAACATATTCTTACTATAATATTTGAACAACTACAGTTATTGCCGAGATGCACAAAAAACTATGCATTTTGAATGTCATTGAGGTTTTTATTTTAAATTTAGAGTGTTATCTGACGTGTAAAGAATGGGTCAGATTCAATAATCAAACTAAAAGTATTTCAACCTCAGATTCATAAAGCTTGATGTGTGACATGTGGCTCCGTTTTGACCAAAAATATGATGAAAATACAGTCAAATGATTTCATGGGCCTTTCTTAGGTGCACTTGCAGTTACTTCATTACCTGGCTGTGGCTGTTTATTACAATAAATTTGTCTTGTCAATTTTGCTTATTCACCTACTTATTTAACACAAAATGAGGTTTATCAATAAATACTAGGAAGAGTTTAAATTATTATAGGAATTCATTATAAATTCTTATTATTTTCGTGTGGCTTATTTCACTTATTAATTGTTTTTATCAAAAATATTGTTATTATTAATATTTTCGATGAATTAATTAAAACAAGTAGTTTAGTTTTTATTATTATAGTGAAATTATTTTTATTTTTATTATTTATTGTTCATAAATATATTTCGGAAATAAAATTTCCATCATCAGTATTGCTTACTTGATTGAGAATTAAATTTAATTTTTTCATGCTTATATACAAAATTTAGTCGTTGTATTTCAAAAATTGATCGTTGTAATATTAATGGGGTGTGGCTTATTGTCGTCGTTTTTTATTATTATATAAAATCAGTTCGTATAATTTATTAGTCGTGGTATTAATTTTATTATTAAGTAGGTTTTTACTTTTTCGATTTTTGTATATTTCGAATTCTTCGACCCTGTTCATTTTATCGCCTTTCTTCATTTTGTACAGAATCTTTAGGTTTGTATCCATATCCATGTAGTTATGCTGGGTATCATTTATGTGGAGAGCAAATCTTGATTCGGTTCTTATTTTACCGATGTCTTTTATGTGTTCCTTAAATCTTTGTTTAAAGGATCTACCGGTTTGTCCTATGTAAAATGAAGGGCAATCTGAGCATGTCAGTTTATAAATTCCTGTGTCTAAACTTGTGTTACTGTCTGGTTTGACTAATTGTTCTAATTTCTGTTGGGTCTTATAAGCAACTTTATATCCAAAGTGCTTAAATATTTTTTGGACGTGTTGACTAGTGTTTCTATCATAATCTATTGTAATAAATTTAGGTTGGTTCTCGTCATCAAAATAAAAAAAATAAAATAAATTCCAATAATGCTATCATCACGAAAGCCGATAAAGGAAATACAATAGTAATATTAAACGAAATTGACTATATTTCGAAGGTGAATGAATTTATTATTAACAACAATATTCAAGAATTGAATGAGGATCCAACTCAAAAATACCATAAAAGTTTGAAAGAAATTATTAATAAATCTAAGCATTTTTTGAACGACAGAGAAAAACGTTACAACAAAATGATAAAACCAACAGCTCCAATGCTAACTCCAAAAGTTCATAAGCCAAATATGCCAGTACGACCTGTTGTAAATTTTACTTCGGCTCCGTCATTTAAAATGGCAAAACATATAAACAAATGGCTCTCAAATAATATAAAATTTGAAAATGACCACTCAATAAAAAACAGTATTGAACTGATTAACAAAATTGAAGGGATAAAAATACCACACAACGCGAAACTTTTATCTTTTGATGTAACGAATATGTATTCAAAAATTCCGATAAAAGAAACTTTAATAATAACCAAAACTATGTTAATAACAAATGGAATTAATAAATATCGTGAATGAAGTAATTAAATTATTGGAAGAAATAACAAATCAAAATTATTTCCAATTTAATAATAAATATTATTCACAAGATGATGGACTACCAATGGGAAGCCCATTATCTGGAACTTTGGCCAACATATATTTGAATCATTTTGAAGATAACGAAATTTTAAGTACTAAAAACAAATTGAAGAATAACATTAAATACTGGCACAGATACGTAGATGACATATTATTACTATTTACTGGTACAAACCGACAAATGGACCAACTTCTAAATTATTTAAATAACGTCCATCCAAATATAAAATTTACTTTGGAAATTGAACAAAACAAAATTATTAATTTTTTGGACCTAACGATTAAAAACGATAACAATGAGCACAAATTTAAAATATACAGAAAACCAACCCAAACGGACCAAACTATTCATCATGAGTCAAATCATCCATATCAGCATAAAATGGCAGCCTATAATCATATGATCAATAGACTAAATATCATACCGATGTCGCGAGATGATTATCTTAAAGAGCTTGACATTATTAAATACATCGCTAATAAAAATGGATACAAATCTTCTAAAATTGAGGAGATAAATAAAAAATACCTCAACAGAATAAAATACCGACAAAATACCACTTTAACTTTTGATGACGAGAACCAACCTAAATTTATTACAATAGATTATGATAGAAACACTAGTCAACACGTCCAAAAAATATTTAAGCACTTTGGATATAAAGTTGCTTATAAGACCCAACAGAAATTAGAACAATTAGTCAAACCAGACAGTAACACAAGTTTAGACACAGGAATTTATAAACTGACATGCTCAGATTGCCCTTCATTTTACATAGGACAAACCGGTAGATCCTTTAAACAAAGATTTAAGGAACACATAAAAGACATCGGTAAAATAAGAACCGAATCAAGATTTGCTCTCCACATAAATGATACCCAGCATAACTACATGGATATGGATACAAACCTAAAGATTCTGTACAAAATGAAGAAAGGCGATAAAATGAACAGGGTCGAAGAATTCGAAATATACAAAAATCGAAAAAGTAAAAACCTACTTAATAATAAAATTAATACCACGACTAATAAATTATACGAACTGATTTTATATAATAATAAAAAACGACGACAATAAGCCACACCCCATTAATATTACAACGATCAATTTTTGAAATACAACGACTAAATTTTGTATATAAGCATGAAAAAATTAAATTTAATTCTCAATCAAGTAAGCAATACTGATGATGGAAATTTTATTTCCGAAATATATTTATGAACAATAAATAATAAAAATAAAAATAATTTCACTATAATAATAAAAACTAAACTACTTGTTTTAATTAATTCATCGAAAATATTAATAATAACAATATTTTTGATAAAAACAACTAGGAAGAGTTTCAATGCCAAATTTCCCACTATAAAAATTCACTCGTCTAATGATGACAGCCAGCATTGGGCAGCATTATATAGTCTTTTAGTTAAAATCGTACATTGCAATGCAAAGATTAGTCAAATGAAGAAAATGAACTATCTGCTCTCACTAGTTAGAGGACAAGCAGCAAAATTATTCAAGCATCTAATGCTACCAAAGGAACACTAACTATCGGTCCGGAAAACTCTGGCAGATATGAAAATTAACAAGTATTGGCTATATCAAACGCATATACACGTGCTTTTAGGTTTACCTATGCTAGTTAGTACCTATAGCATTTTAGTCAATGGCATCTTGTAACTTTCTTTTTAAAAATAATATTGAATTATCTTGATCAAAGGCCTTTTAACGAAAAACCAAGATACTAAGAGTCACTACAGATGTGAGTCATAACTAAACCAAAATAAATGCTAATTGTGGTGTTTTTTTAGTTATTGGAAATAAGGTTTTAACCTGTGTCTAAACAATTGCTCGAAAAAAGATCCACCACATCAAGATTATTCCAAATGGATGACCCGCACGTAGGTGTGACTTTTATTACTTGTGTTCATTGTAACGGTGGGCACGAAGTTATTATAGCTGCAAACCATTTTTAGCTTTATCAATTGAAGAGTGAACTTTGATAATAAAGGCACAAAATATATGCTACAAAAGTATACGAAAATATCCTGGACAAAACTACTGCTACAAGAAATGTGAAAAATATTACTGTAGTCATTAAATCTTACTCCAAAATATACAAAACGAACCAGAAAAAAATTCAAACTTTCCACTAAGAACCCCTTGCAGTGCTTCTTGGTTAACAGCTTATAAAGACTTTATAAGTTCCCATTTTTCATCAAATTTCAAAGTAAAATTAAAGCTACGATTTTTAAGAATATAACAAAAAGATTGGCTAATAGGCAACCTAAGCAAATGAAAAAATACTGAAAACCTTATAAAGGCAGATTTTCCCTCCCATAAACCGGGTCTAATCAATTTATTAACAAGCAGCTACTATTATGGACACATAATAATGACAAATCTTTTGAAAAGAGCGTCCTATAACTGATTGCCCAACAAAAAATAAATAAAGTAGATTATTACGAGCTATAATTTGCAAAATGTTCTAATTGCTACAATGAACATGTCATCAGTTCAAAGCAAGGTAAAAATTACAATTAAAATCAGCGAGCAAAATTTTTTGAAAAATCAACTTAAATAGAAGTTACTAAGCAAGAACTAAATTCAAAATCTGGCAATTGTTGTCTACTTAGCACATAATGAGGTATTCAACAGTCATTGTGCTGTTTTCTTTAGTTGAGAAAATCAACCAAAAGTAAACAAAACAGCAATTAAAATTAACCACTGTTACTTAATGTAAAGTAATACCATCATACTTAGCAAAACTGTTGTTACTGCAATTAGTAAAACATGAAGTACTCACACACCCAGTCGCATCAAAAATTTTACTATACGGCTTCTATGT
Source organism: Tipula confusa (assembly GCA_963556175.1). NCBI lineage: Eukaryota > Metazoa > Arthropoda > Insecta > Diptera > Tipulidae > Tipula > Tipula confusa. The sequence goes on along the minus strand of OY744476.1, from coordinate 18,016,675 downwards.
GAATGATCTCATCTATATATAAATAATAACCTTTACGAGGCCTAGAACTATGCAACCTATACCAAACCATACATTCTATTTGGTAGTAATAAGACTCTTTGAGACCCCAGGATGAGTCACACCAGCCACTGGAAAAATCTAGTGAAACATTGACGCTGTGATCATTTTAACCAACGATGCCTTCCTAGAGGCGCTTCTAAACACATATTTCTGTTTGTAGTTTAATATTAGTTTTTTATTTAAAGCCACCAATAAAACTAGGCCATATTTGGGTGGACTCGTCCTAAAACTTCATTAAAATGTAAATAAAATTACTATATATAATTCGTTGGTTTAGTAAAAATACAAAACTTCTCAAAATATCAAAAAGGTACAAGAAATCGAGTTAAAATGAATTTTAAAAGAGCAGCAAATTTGTATCCAAATAATCGACAATTTTACAAACCACTTAACTTTAATCTAGACATATGAAACCAAATCGAAACATTCAAAAATTTAGTCTAGACGTAATAATTTATTTTATAAAATTTTCCCAATACTGCCAGAAGGTTTTCCAAGAATTTTTCGTGTATATTTTTAACCGTAACCAGTCAGCTTACGTAACAAACATCTCATCATCCGCATATAAAAATGTTTTACGTAAATTTGCGGAATTATAATGTCAATCAATAATAATAAAGATTTTAAAACACTCAAATTCTTAACAATAATGTTTTGTGTATCTTTTTTAAATACGAAGGTAACTGACCCACTCCCTGCCCAACACTTAAAATTAATAAAATGTGTATGTAAATAACATTATTTTCATAAACTAACTTTCCCAAACCTTCTTTTGTAAAAATATTGTATCACCCAACCTCTTGACTTTATACAAATATTTATATACATAGTAAAGAAATTTTTAAGGTACATATTTGTAAGTACCTTACTCGTAAAAACACTAGGTGTCTTGTTTCATTTTAACCTTTAATTATACAAATTTACGATATAACTTAATTTAATAAGAAAATTAGGGAAAATGATGTCCATACCACTTTCGGAATTTATACCGACCATGACTCCTTGCTGGTTTCAAACATTTTTTTAAATACTATTTCATTAGTAAACTATCAATCAATTAGCTTTCCACTGTATATAAATACAACAATCACACAAATAGTTTATTCACATACTGTGCCCATCGAGCTTTTGACAAATTGGTCATACACACGCACGCACACGTAATACACAAATATAGGAAAACAAATATTTTCACAAAATAATTTAAACCAGAATTTATTTCCGTTTTACGTCATTTTTTACGAAAACAATCAGCAAAACAATATCATCCGTATTATACGAGCTGATAACCGGGACTACCTTCGAGGAAATGGTATAATATTTAAGAAACGTTAAACTTCGGGTTTCAGCTGTTTTTTTTTAACATTTTATGTCAACATTTTGTTTTTATAAATTTTGGAAACTATACAGAAAACGGAAAAATTGGAGAAGTAGTACATGCGCGAAAAATGATTTCCCCTGGTCTATATAGCATTATAACGGAAATGTTTCAGAAAATTTTAGAAATTATTTTGAAGAAAGCATTAAATGTGGACAGTATCAAAACATGCGCAATTTTTCGAAATTTGGCAATTCAACTATATTTAATACTAGTCAGGGGTAGAAAATAAATGTCTACCCAAATAAATATATGGGTTTTGAGGGTAAAGTTAAAATAATTTTGTTGAGTGTTGGACATTATTGCTGGATGTATATGGCTGATTACAGCAATCAAATTTATATATTTTGAATTAAAATTAATCAAAGTTTAATTAATTTTTTTCTATTATAGTATAATTAATGGATATATTTTTATATAAATAAATGTGTATTTATATATATATATATATATATATATATATATATATATATATATATATATATATATATATATATATTTAAAAACGTTGAACATTATAAGGTATTTATGTTTAAAGGTGAAATATTCAGGGGTATTATAGGTTGTTTCTTTGATATTTTGATTAATTTTGGTAATTTTTACATTTAATTTTTTTTTATTGATTTAATAAAACAATCAATGTGATGCAGAATTACCATAAGTCGAAATGCAATCTATCATAAAATAATATCCCTTACTAATATTAGGAACTTTAAATATGTAAATTTTGGCTTATTTTAAGATATTGTAAAATATTAAGATGTTTGTACAGCAAGAAGGATTCAATCATGCATTCTTGCAAAAAGCTAACTAAATATATCTTTGCTTGCAAATTACAGCGATGTAGATGTTGTAGCAGCTAGCAACAAAGGTTGGTAAAAAAACCTCTGGCTTATATCAGCGTACTTTCCGCACGATGGCCTAAACCTCCCATTTGCAAATGTGCCCGGTCTTGTAACGGATGCTCTACTTTTATAACAAGGAATAGAAGAAGTTTTAGACATTATCCTTGATTCGATTTTATGTCAAAATAAATTAGTTGGATCTAATTTAGTGTTGGAACACTCCTTTTCTGTTCATTGCTATCTTCAATATGGATTGGATATAAAATATTTTCAAACTCCAAACTACGGAAACGGAAGGAAGGCCAAGAAGTTTGACGCCAAGGTAGACCGAGTGTCTGATGCTTTTCATCAATGGACCTATTTCAAGTTCATGTTCTTTTAGAAGACCAAAGCGGAAACTTCGTCCACCACGGAGATCTCGAAGGAACTACAAATGACGAACAAGAACTGACATAGACTGTGATTTCTATAGGGATGTCCTCAAAGCGTATAAATATGGACTGAGAAATGCCAAAAACAATTCCTAGAAACTCTTTTGTGATAAAATACAGAACTAGGCTACGTAAAATACTATCCACTTGTCTTGTCATTCCAAGCGATCTGTAATGACCAGATGGACTACAACGGGTAAGTAGTCCTTAGAGCTTCTTCTAAAAACTCAATTTTTAGGTTGTTCTAATTCTTCTCCTATTTGGCCAAAGGCTAATAAGGCTACTAGGCTTGCAGGGAAAATTGTCAACAAGAGAACTATCTTTTTCTCAGTGCAATCCCAAAGGCCTTTAGCCTATTAACTTATCTTCTTATTTCTTGAAAATTTCAGAAAGACAGAATGAGGATTACCACTTTTGTATTTGGGAGTGGTTGTGTCACTTGGAAGCTGGATTGTTCAAATGCTCAAAGGCAGGGGCATAACGGCAAATCTAGGTGTATCATCTATCCGTAAATTTCTAAGTAGGGGTATACCATCAAGTGGTGTATTATACCCTTCCTTTAGAATTTTGTTATAAATGACCTGTTACTAAACCTGGAAGGGACTGGCTTTAAAGTGGTGGCTTATGCGGATGATATTACTATTGGTGCTTTCGGTAAATATCCTTGTATTCTCAGAGTTGTTATGCAGAATGCTGTTGGCATCCTAACTCAATGGACCAATAGTTGTGGTCTTAGTGTTAATTCACTGAAGACTGACTTGGGGCTTTTCAGGAAGTACAAACTTCCTCGTTTTGACCCACCAATTCATTGTCCTGTCTTATTTGGGACAGCAAACTAAGCTGAAAGCCAAATAGTCTGGAAAGAGTACAAAAGGCTACGAAAGCACTCTATTCCTGTAAAAATGCCATTGGAAAAAAGGGCCTAAGCCACACATCGGACATTGGCCTTACACCTCTGTATAGTTAGTTATACCAGTTCTAATGTATGGAATTACAGTTTGGTGGTCCATCATAAACACAATGGCAAACCAAAGGTTGCTGATAAAAGTGCAAAGAACTGCCACCTTGTGTAAAAATGGTACACTTTGGACAAGCAAGTGGCTACAAGTACAGCTATAAGGCTTAAATCAATTTCTTTGTGGTCCTGTAGTATTCTGGGACACTCCTATATTCTAACTAATAAATATATCCCCAAATTTATCAACTAAACCATCTTGACATCATGTCGAAGTAAAATTTTTAACTGATATTACTTTCAGAGAGAACTAGGAGAGTGGAACCGTTTTAAAGTCAGGTTTTATTAATTTCTTCTGCGAAGAACTAAATATAAATCTCTCTTACCGCCTCCCTGGAAGCCATCGTCTGGATAATAATTACCATGCAATATCTAAAAGAGTTATTGGCATTTCTACGGACAGTCATGTGGCTTTTAAAGTTATACAATCAGGCTATATCACATTGAAAGTAACCCGTAGTAGTCTTTCATCTCTTAACGAGAAACTGTTCCTTATTGGAGAAGCTTATAAAATTACAAATAATAGATTGGCCAATTTCACCTCATGTGTAATTACTAGGCATATTTGGCCTAATCTGGACATAAAAAGATCTAACCAGTTAATATATATGCTACAGCGTAATTTTAGTACATCTGTGGTTGTCATTATTGAACACTGGTAAGCATGCCAGTACCCTTGGTGTTTTCTTTCATAATTAATATCGAAGTTGCATGGATGAAGTAGAGGAAAAAACAATACTTCATTTGTTATGCACCTGTCCTAGTCTGTCTCAAAATAGGCTCAAGTTTTGCTAGTTCATCTCCTGTATGATCTAACGGGTCTCTGTAAATTAAGAGTTAGAGATATATCTTGCTTCGTGAGAAGTTCAAATTGAGTTCAGTAAGCTAGTGCGGAGTAGCAATTTTTGTGGTAAGACTAAGGACCATATGTGTCAATGACTCATCCTTTTGGGCGGCCACCTCAACCTTACCTATCATAATATATTAGGATATTGTAACATATGCATCTGTATAATCCTCTCAAAAACTTTTTATATTAATGCAGATATTAATCATTGGCAGATATTAATCCTGGCAGGAATGTATAGGGATAAAAAAAGTTTTAAATATTTATTGGCATTTCATCAGCACTAGTAGCATTCAATTTTATGGAGTTTTTTTCATGAAGTAAGTTCAGCAATGTCAATGTTTTTAAAACAAAACTGACTTTGAAAACAACAGAATTGAAAGAAAGAATCATTAAGATCGCGTTCGCAGAAAATGGACAAGTTAAGTTTGCTTTATAGTAAGATCAAGAATTAACGAACCAAAATACCTTTGATGGTTAAGGATTCAAGATTTTGAAGAAAAACTTTAACAACCTTCTTGGCAGTATTGATTTTGTCACGAGTTCGTTTCCAACGATGAAATAAAAAATTAAATTACGAAAAGTCATTTTAAATATATAGCCGTTTAAATATTCTTGCTTGAGCCGTAATATTGGAAATATTTCAGTTAAAATCCCCACATATAATTATATTTGTATACCCAATAAGGTGTCAATTCAGGAGGTGGTTTATAAACCACAGCCAAAAATACTATATTTAGCTTAAATTTGATCTCAATAAGTTTCAAAAATATACTACCTTCTGATTCTCTAATTTAGTATAGTTGTTTATTTTCTTCGTCTCAAAAAGAAATTCGATTTTTGACTCTAAACTCGACTAAATTTGATAAAATTAACCCGGTTTAAATTATTATTCAAAACATCTACAAAATACTTAATAAATTCTTTAGAAACACGCCTGCACAGTCATAACCTTTACTCCTTTGGTGTATTTTGAACATTTTATTAAGTTGGTAATATTCTAAGAGGGTAATTCTATTTTATTTGTACTGTGGTTTTGTTTACGTTCATGTGCGGCTATCAATTTGTTTAATTTACTCCTTATATATATTCTTAATGTCGTTTTTTTGTATTTAATGATGGGAACTATTCCATATGAGTGTAATTACGTGCGTAGTACTTTAAGAATTTATCTTTCGCTTATTATTTTATTTAATACAAATAAATAAATAGACATATAATACGTGCAGTATATATTACATTTTTATGAGGAGCCTAAATTGTTCGATAATTTATTGAAATTAACACTTGTTACATTTTTTAACTGTTATACTGTAATGTAATTAATATTACTTATTATTTGTACAGTTAGATACAGCATAATATGAATACACATAGAACTACCATCATAAGAAAAAAGAAAACAGTTTACCACAAAAACAGTTTACAGAATATCGTCATAAATTTAGTATAAATATATGACATTTAGGCGATTATACATATACAAATATTTTGATTTTTTTAAAACGATACCAGTAGCGGCATCTAGTATCACAATGTGCTAACATACCACGATACTACTTTGTGTAATTATATTATGGATACAGCTAGATATTTTACAGAATTTTGGATAATTTAAATTTTTGGTCAAAATTTTAAATTTTTGAGTATTTTTTAGAAAGAAGTTTTTTCGTTTTATGCCATAGATATCTCAGTTTGAATGGACAGTTCATATATTTACAGTAGTTTGGACATGTTTATGTTGTTGCATCAATATTTTATGGTAACATTATGTATTTTATGGATATTGTACATTTTTCGATTAATGTCTCAAATATCACGAAAAAACACCATCCACAAAAAAAACTACAGTTCATATAATTGTTTAAAGAGAGTCAAGCTACGTGTACAAAAATAGTTAAGCTACATTTACATACATTTAATTTGCTCAAAATGCGCAACAGTTTATTTCAAAGAAGCTAACAGTTTAGCACTTTCTGGATGTCTAGAACAATTCGAAAGAAAATAAAATCTAAAACCGGAATATGCGAAATAAAATATAAGAATAATATTAAAATCGATTTCTATATTCAATAATTCTAGATATTGGAGAAAACGTGCATTAAGTCAACACATCAAGTCAACAAAAAATATCCTTTTACATTAATTCGTTTTTTGCGTGTCAAATAAGGAATTTTCCTTCGTGTTTACCTTTTTCCATCAATGGTGTAGGTAATTAGGTTAACAATGAAACTATTATTCTACTAGTTACATGAAAATTGTGTGACATTATCGATAATTACCATTGATTTGGTGTTTATAGAATTAAAGAATGTTTTGAATATAATCCTGTGAGAAATTATATTGGTTCTAGATTAAATTGTCAATCAAAATGGGTGTTATCGCATTAGATAGTAGCTTAAACATATTAAGCCCTGAAGCGAAGAATAAAATTTACACAGACGAAGTGATTTTGGAATTTGAAGTAATCTTGTTACAAAACCTTGAAAATTGTAACAAGCCCTGTTTGAGCAACACTTAATTTTATAATGTGAAGCATAATATAAATACATATAGTACTCCCATCATAAGAAAAAAATAGTTTACCAATTGATGTTGCAGATGTCGGGTCGATAGAATATCGTCAAAATTAAGGATAAATATATGACATTTAGGCGTTTTTCCATATAAAAATATTTTGATTATTTTAAAAGGATACCAGTAGCGACATCTAGCACGTCAATGAGCTAACTTACCATGGTAGTACCATGTGTATTTAAAGGGTGGGCCATGTATCGGTTTAAATTTGAACCACCGATTATTTCGTATCTGGCAATACTTATGTTATTCAATTCTGTCACAAAATTCAGTATATTATCTCACCTCAACGAAATGAATCGATGTACGCTTGAGCAACGTTGGGATTTATTGGAAAGTTCGTGAAACTGGTTTTTGGCTATTCATGCAGTGCATAATATTCGAAGGCTGCTAAAAAAATTGAAAACAATAGTGACTAGCACTGAACAATATTTATTGCCAGTAAACTATAAATTACCGTTTTTAACAATAAATGCCCAACTTCAATTACTAAATTGACGGAAACTTATTTTCATACCTAATAGTATCAGAGATTTCCTCATGGAAGGTTAAAACTGTAGAATAATAAAAAAATTGTAATAATTTTTCATCTTTCACCTTTTAGCTTTTATCATTTAGATAAAAGTGTAACAACTATGGTTAATAATCCCCATTAGTAATTTGATACTGTTATTTTTTTAATTTCTCCTGATAGTTTCTTACAATCCCTTTGGTAGTAAAGTAAGATTAACCATCAACTCTTAGTTGATAAACTTTTGTTTGCTTTAATTGTGTATTTTTATCAGGGATGTCCGACGTCAAAAAACGACGGAGTCAATAATAACAAATTTTGTTGTCGCGTCAACAATAAAAAATAGGAAAATAGTAGTTTTGCTTGTTTCTTTTTATTTTTTTATTTTAATTTTGGATATAGGCTCAGTTGAAAAAAAATCTTCCAAGTTCTCCGCAACGGACTGGAATTTTTAAATGTTTTCTGGCTAAACTAAAAAACTTTCATGTGGGCCGAATTCCAAAAAATATTTAGGTCTTTAATATTTTTTTAAAAATATTTAAAAATGTTTCTGTTTTCTATAAAGCCACTCAACTTAATCAATCCGGTAGTTGTGGTAAGAGAAAATCAGTCATTTTCCCAGCTTACCATAATATTTCCACCGCAAATATTCAAAAACTTCTAAAATGACTTCAGGAGATTTATATTAATCTAAAGGTGGAACCAAATCTAACTTAAAACCCCAATTCCTCTTACGTTTAAATGCCTTTTTAATTGTTAACAAATTATACATTCCACAAATTAAAAACTACGAATCAAAAAACTTAAGGATGTTATATTTTTCATCCAAACTTAGGAAAAACTAAGGTTAAAGCCATCCATAAGTCTGTCTTATATAGGCTTACCAACTGGTCCGTAGGAAATCCGTAAGACATTGGACATTTCCTACAGTTTGTTCCGAAATTTTCGCTCGGCTAACTTTGTTGATAATGTCAACAAAACATTTTCTATCAGTTCTTAAAGACTTCACTGGTCAGTAACATGTGGACTCGATCTATCGTTTTTTAATTACGTCATTATCAAATTAAAATGACGTTGACGTTATAATGAAGCATTGTTGACGCGTCAACGTCAACTGTAATTTTCAACGTGTCGACGCACATCTCTGATTTTATTGATATTTATAGTTATAACAATGGCTTAAATACTAAGACAACAATACTGCATTAAAAGTATTGGAAAGCTATTTTTCGTTACAAGACCAACTATAACAATAATATTATGGGCCTACGTTGGCGATCAAGCCTTTTCTAATCTTGTTTACATAAAAATGGTTAAATTTTAATTAGATTTTAACTTTTTTTTTAACAATGGAAACCAAATTACAACAAAACCGGAAAATAATGGGACGAAAACACCATTTTCGTTAAGACAATAAAATTATGATAAAAAAAATTAATTACTTAATTACAAAATTATATCTTATATCAAACAAAACTAATTTAGACATTTTTTTTTTTTTTTTTTGATGAAACAATTCAATTCACTTCGTGTTATCTTCGATGTGGGTGCGGAAGAAAGACAATTTCAAATTTTATGTTTTTTGTAATTTAATTTTCCTTGAAACTTGTTTTTTTTTTTGTTTTCATTAAATTTTAATTAATTTTATCAAATTAATAAGACAACCTTCGTAATTAGACTGTTCGCAGTATTTTTGCACTTAATTGTTTTTGTTAATTTTTTTTTTAATCAGATAATCAAAATAGTTGATTAAAATACTTTCGTCGTTACTACTTGCCGGTGCAAAATCTAGTTATTTGTATGTCAGTATAACTAAGGTCCTCTAAAAATGAACTTCTAATTTAATAACACGTGATCGTGCAACGATTAAAAAGCATAAAATATTTTTAACATCTTAACAAATACATAAATTGTTTTTGACCATAGTTATACATAATACAAATTAAAATATTCCATAAACATCAGCTCTCGAAACGAACATGTTTTTGAACGTTCCTCTTAAATCAATCAAATTATTAATCAAGATTAAAAATCAATTTTTTTCAATTTGTCTTAATATATTCCATGCTCCAGTGTTATAAAATTTGGTATATATGTACCGCAGTATACACAAAAATACTCGTAGTATATACACGAGAAAATCAACCATTAACAGACGGAGAAGGAAAAAAAACGAATCAATAAACTCGAAATCAAAATCCATCAGTTTATCATTTATCAAAATTATATATTTGGTAGCCACCAGATCCCCCCGTGACTAAATAATCATAGAGTGGTTTATGTTTTTTTTGGTATTTTGGCATCACTGTTCCAAGTTCTAATAATTAATTGATTTTGAAATAAGAAATATGGTTTAGGCCAAAAATTTACCCATTCTACTTTGGCAAATGGTAGTCATTGCCGAAATTTATAGAACAAGCCTATTGAAAAAAACGTCTTATAATTCTCTGTCTAAGTCAATTTGGTATTATAAATTTGAAATTTAATTTTATAAAATATTAATTAGATTTATTGCTTATATTAGAGTGGTTTTGGGATAATGTAAGATGGCGTTAATGTCTTGATTGGCTTTTTTGTTAAGGTCTATAGGTAAAATGAAAATGATTTGGATTGAAGTTAAAGTAAAGTGATTTGTGGTAAAAAGCAAATATTAGGAATGTAAATTTTTTTGTCAGACTACGAGGGTATATCATTTTGAGATTTTGTAATTATTCTTGTCAAATATAATAAAAATTAATTATCTACAATTTATTAAGTAGAACCAGGTCTCCGTTAATTATTATTAATTTACACAAAAATTAAATGATTGTTTTCTTTTCTGATTGTTAAATAAAGAAGATATATCGACATTCGTTTCGTACATTATTTATTTCACCCATATGAACACTTCAACGAGTTCTTTTTATCTAATCCTTAAATTCTCAAATAATTTTTATCTTTAATTTTTTTTTTTCGTTTTGGTTGGACACTTAAAATAGCAGAGTCATAATGAAATTTTCAAAATCTTTGAAATGTAATATTTTTTAACAGGATAGTACAGGATATTGTGTGAATTAATCACACAATATTAATATGTAATATAAATATACTGTAACATATTATATATATATATATATATATATATATATATATATATATATATATATATATATATATATATATATATATATATATATATATATATATATATATATATATATATATATATATATATATATATATATATATATATATCAAGAACATGGAATGAGCAAAACACCATTGCCTTACTATGCATAAATCCGAATTCATATATTGAATATTTGTTTAGCGGTTAGGGTAATTGTATAGAAACCTAAGGTCATCAGCGAAAGCTATTACCCTGGAATTAAAATAATTTAAAAATAGAATTTAAATAAATTAAACAAAATTATGAACGTAACACTGACCCTTGCGGTACACCATCGTTAATGTAAATACTTTGACTAAAAGCGTCATTGATATTAACAATCTGTGATCGATCAGATAAATAAGATTTAAACCACTGCAATTTAAAACCATGAAAACCAGCCTGGAGGAGTTTGTGTAATAAGACATCATGGTTTACCATATCAAAAGCTTTGGTTAAATCTACAAAAATATAACCAATCGAGTTTCTCTGGTCTAGATCCTTATATAGAAAAGTGATAAACTTTTTTTTTTTCGTCAATATAACAATACCTTTCTATGAAGCTGCTGAGGATTCCCTGGACTACCACCTCAACATTATATGTCTAGTGGCAAAATAAGTGTTCCACAAAGATAAGCAGTCTTTGTTTGCAATTATGTAACTATATAATTTTTACATAATTTTTACATAATTTTTACCATCTTTCCTGCAAAAGGATTATCGGAGGAGCAAAAATGAAAAAAATCCTGGATCTAAGTGGTTTTGTTCAACAGAATGTTCCAAATTCATTGATGGAGTACCTACTACATTGACACCTAAAGCGTAAGATTTCTGTAGATCTAGTTTAAAGTGCAAATCTGCCCTTATTAGTTTCAAAAATCGTTTGCTGACGTTCAATTCAGTGAAATTAAATATATGGTTTGTGACATTAAAAAGTCACAGGAATTTATATGCAACGAATTCGATGCAATCAAAACTGAAATTAAAAATAGTGTTGCTTCCCAGATGCAAAATAAGCAAATCCATGGTCTTGAATTCCAAATCGATGAATTTTATCAGAAAGAATCAAACTCTAACCTAATCATATTTCAATACTTACGAACAAGCTATCAACGTCAAGTTTACCTGCTAACATCAAATTAATAGTTAAATTGAAAATTGTTAAATCAAGAAATGCTGTTTCTAAATGTCAACGATATTGGGCTCAAAAAGGACGTATAATTTTGCTTTCGTGATGATTTTACTAAAATGTTTCAAATACCTGTGGATCAATAATGGTAGTATACTACTTCGTAAAGCTGGCGGTTCGAAGATCATCAAAATCCAGTCTCAAGCCGATCCATTTGAAAATTAACTAAATACTGTTTTTTAGCTTTCCCTCCTCAGTAAAGTCATTTTAGATAAAGAGAAGGAATGAGACCAGCGCAATATATTACTCTATATATTATTCTATATTATATATAATATATTATTCTATATATCGTGGTATAATCATATATTATTTTTAATATAGATAGAGCATAATATAAATACATATAGCATAACCATCATAAAAAAAACAGTTTACCTATTGATGTTCCAGATAACGGGAATATATAGAATATCGTCAACATTTAGTATAAATATATGACATTTAGGCGATTATAAATACATATAATCATATTTTGATTATTTTAAAACTATACCAGTAGCGACATCTAGCACGTGAATGGGCTAATATACCATGGTATCTAAGCTTACCTTTAGACAGTCACCTTAACTGTAAGGGTCATGTTGCTTTTTTTAAAAAAAAATCCACATGCATTACAATATTTCTTCTATCATTGATCGATTTATACTTCCAATTTCTTAAAATGTCTTTACTACGCTCTATTTGATTCTCACTTGCAGTATGGTTTAATATGTTGGGGAGGTATTTACTACTCGAACTTAAAACCACTAATAAAAATTCAAAAAGGTGTCCTAAAAGTAATGAACTACTAGCCTAGAAACACGCCAGCCGCAAGCCTTTGTTTTAAGAATAAGAAGAGTTCCTTAAGTTTAAAGACAATAGTAATTTTCTTATACAAAATCAAAATAAAGACAAATATTTATAGTCGAAGAGTGGCGGAAAGGGGTTTGTATAGTAATGATCGAAGGAACACAGTCCGCTTGAGACTAATTGACGCAATGATGAGTAAAAGTGAAAAGTTTGAGGCAAGTAGAATTATAGTGGAATTACTATGCTGAGTAACATGGCTAAGTTCAAAAATAAAGTCGATGACCAAGAAAACGAGAATTGTAGTGAATATTTGATTGATGAAATATAGCTATATAGATGTTGATGAATCGAGAATTCACGAATCATATATAAAACCAGTAGTGTTTTCTTTTAACGATTTGAAAAGATCGCTAATTAAATGATGACGGAAAAGGAACACTCAGTGTTTTGAAGTGGTTAGAGAATTTTAAGAAGCATACCAAATTAGCCAATTGCACTCGACTTGTAAGATCAAAAAAATTTGATTAGCCGCACGACCTGACACATAATATTTTTAATTTCTCGCTGGAACTTGTCCCAAAGTTAAGTTCATTTTTTTTATGTCGATATATATATATTATATATATATATATATATATATATATATATATATATATATATATATATATATATATACATATATATATATATATATATATATATATATATATATATATATATATATATATATATATATATATATATATATATATATATATATATATATATATATATATATATATATATATATATATGTATATAAATATATATATATATATATATATGTATATATATATATATATATATATATATATATATATATATATATATATATATATATATATATATATTGTAGTATATTTATATTACATATTGTGTGATTAATGATTTTTCCTGTTGAAAAATATTACGTTACAAAGTTTTTGAAAATTTCAGTAAAACTGCGATTTTTAGTGCGCAACCAAAACATTTTCAATTTCACTTTACAAATTCTAATTTCACATCATTTTTCATTAATAATGGATTTTAAAAAAATGTGTATTGACGAGTATTTCGTGATTGCTCAACCAACGAAAAGACATAAATTTTATTTTTCCTGGTTACGAATATTTTGTGACTCAGTATTTGCAACAGATTCAGGTGTAATTTATATAAAAATTGATTGACTAAATTTTAAATTTGATTGATGATTGACTTCCGAATTTTCTTCCTATAATTACCATTTGGATTCTTAATAATGGTATTTTTCTCTGTGCTTAATCCGTTACTTACGATGAATGTACTCGATTTACTTTGATCTGGTCTGATCTTGGGAGGTTTACCTTCTTGAAACTAAGATGGATAACTGATAATGATATTCTAACATTTAATGAAACAGCATTTCTGACCAAGTAATTATATATATATATATATATATATATATATATATATATATATATATATATATATATATATATATATATATATATATGTATATATATATATATATATATATATATATATATATATATATATATATATATATGTATGTATATATATATATATATATATATATATATATATATATATATATATATATATATATATATATATATATATGTATATATATATATATATATATATTGATTTTTCTTTTAGAGGACGCTTTTATTGTGTCTATTGTGCCTATAAATTGTGTCTGTGTACACAATTTGATTGATAATCCAGCTTGTATTATTTCTTCTAATAGTCTTTTCTGTAATAATTTGAATTTCAGATTAATGAATGTTTGGTCATTGAATCCAAGCCAGTTTCTTCGACTGCTGTATAAAGTATTTTTGGGGAAAATTTCATTCCATCATTGTTTCTGTTTTACCTCAATGATGTTAAAAAGCAGTCAACTAAATTTTGAAAAACCTCACATATAGTTGCTTGACGTTTTTCTATATCATGATCTATACTTGCATTTAAAAGCAAAATTATTATTCCATATATATAATTGCTTTACCTGAAATCGATTTAAAATCTTATTATTATTATTTTTCTCATTTAAATCTTAATCTAATTTCTCAAATCTTAACTCACATTATCTAAACAACAAATCATTTATTAATGGGATATTGTCAATATTTTATGAAATTCTGAAAAATTTATAATTATATATTTTATCTAAATTATGACTGCAAGATAAAAGGATATAAATTATAGATAAACAAACAATTATCACCTTTAGGATGAAATAGAGTAATAAGATAAAATCTAATTTAAGGAATATTGGCATGAAAATTTATTTTATTTGTGTATATCCAAATAACTTAGAATTTTTTAAAAACTTTTAGAATTTTAGTACCAACGAATGGAAAGTGACCGCATTTGACCTTATTTTTAGTAAAATAATTCATTTCCGGCATTTGCTATAAGGTGTATATTTCAGTCATGACTACTCACTTCTTAATGTAGAAATTAATTAGTTTTGTGCTGATTATCTAGAACAATAGGAAGAAAAATCTTGAAATATAATCATTTGGAGCTGTTGATTGGTTTATGCTTATACCAGAGCTTTTACTTAACTTAAGTGAACCACTATTACGGATTTTATTATAAAATTTGTGCATATTGGATATTTTGTAGGCTTAGCCATTGCTTGATTTTTCTGCTTGGAACCGCGCCTAGTTTAACGGTAGAATATGGAACAAGAAAAAATATAGATAACATAATAAATTGGGTAAAGAAGCGCAAATAATTTCTAAAGAAAATACGAAAAGAAATATCACACGTTTTCCACCACAAAACAACAATTCTCAAAAATTAAAGTAGTTTAAAATTGAGGTGCACAATAATGTACAACCAAACTTTGCATGAAAACTGCTATTGAAAGTATTGAGTGTATTTATTGTTGCGATTTACAAATTTTCACACACTAATCCCACAACACTACGATATAACAATTTAGGTTTAACAGACTGTCATTTAGGGGTATTGATGGTTGATGTCTTGAATTTGTTTTTGATATTTAGCTTAGACATAATTTAATACCTGTATAAAACGAACTATTAAGGCTAGTTTCCTTTTATTTTTATTTATTTATTTTTTTTTTATTAGATTTCGTGTGTTTGTTTATCTTATTTCTATAATTTGTTTTAAAAAACTTCAAACGGCTATATCTCCATACTACTTAAATTTTAAAATGCGTTAAAAAGTAATAACAACCACAACGACTACTAATTATGTATCAATCGTTGTATCAAGAATTAGTTTTCACCAAAAAACATTTAGGCGAAATAATACAATAATTAGAAATGTGATGGTTTGTTACATCCATGGTTTAGATTATTGACCTAACAAATTAATTTAAAGACTTGAATGATTTAGCATTTCTTTAGAGTTGTGAAAGTGATAAAAATGGAATTTTTTTCCGTAAATGCAGATGCCTAGAGCCATCTTACACATATGTACAGTTGTAAATTGATCCTTTACCAACAACTAACGAAGTAACATCCATTTGAAATCGATTAAAAATGGATTTTTTTTTATTTCAAAAAATATCAAGAACTTCCCTTTCGTAAACTAACTTACTAAACGGTTCTCTAGATATCCGTATTTACCATATAACGAAATTAAAATTTATAGACAGTATCGGAATAGTTTTTGTATCCTAAGTGGCTAACCCTTGGATTTTCGGTGATGATACATTTAAGCTTGAAACATGAAGTGACCGTTGAAATAACAAAAAGATATTGCTATACAATCATGATCCAAACATCCTTTTTATTGCATTACCACCCGAGAAAAATTATTCAATTAATTCCAGTCTTTCAACAAATATAATTAAAAAAAAAACAATAACTATCTACACCACAGGATACATTATTTGATTATAGAAAATACTAGTTGGGCTGACAAAAAAAACTTCTATTAGGTGTTGCAGAACAATTAGACGATTTTTTCTACTCTATATAAGTGAAAATGCTTTTAAAAAGTTTGTAGTATGCCAAATGATATATACATAACCTATTTACAACAATAGTACATTTTTTTAATGTAACAATCAAAAACAAAAAAATTAAACTTTATTTTTATTCTTTACAGTATTTTATCTGAAATAAATAAATGCTGATAGGAGAAATTTATTTTCAACAGACAGAATTAAATTTCAAATAAAATATTTTGCTACACATTACAAAAATTATAATAAAAATCACTGAATTTCAATTAAATTGGATAATATTATATTTCCATAAATTAATTTGCAAAAAAATGGGGGAAATAAGGAAAAATAAATAATAACAGATTTTATTGTTACAAAGAAAAATTATAGAAATGAGACAAAATAAAAAAATTAAAAATACGTAAATATTTAGAAGATTTGTAACAATTTTAACTTTGCAAATAAACAAAATATGTAGCCTTTTTTTTTGTTTAATTGTTTTAAATGATTTGTTGGTTTGTTTGTTTATAATTCTTTTATTTGAGACAAATAATTGTTGTGTAATCCTTGTAAAAGAGTTTCTAATACTCAGATATCTTTGTGATTATGTTTGCTAATATACAAACAGTTCAAATTTTAAATATAAAACTTTTCATTGTTCAATTGATTTTCAAAAATGTATTTTGGACGGTCAAAATTTCTTTTCTTTAGATAACCTTGTGGTTTTATACTCTTGGGCCTATTTTAATATTATACATTTTTTTGGCAAAAGCAATTTTTTTAAAATTTTGTATCAAAAAACGCAAGCTTTCCATTCGTCACAATCCATTTTGAGGCAAAGTTTTAAGGAATTTTTGCAATCAGCTCTGGTATGCGGCCAGAAAACGAAAACATTTTTTCAATGAAAAAGGTTTTAATTGAGTAGGTGGACGAGTTCTCAAATTGTATCACAAAATCAAAGTGAAGAAGTAAATCATTGTTAAAAAGGAAATTGTTAAATTGATCTAATGCTTCACAAGCTGAAATTATTGAAGTCCGACTAATTGTTTTAGAAAATGTACGAGATAAAAACATTTCCCCAAATTCTAGATGGCGATTAGTAACCTCGTGATTGATAATGACAATAATAAAATATTAATTCGACGAAATAAATACAAACGAAATAGATGTAGTAAACAGTGAGATGTGACGATTAAATTTTGAAATTAAACAGCTCAAACAAAAATAATTTAATAATGAAAGATTCGGCTAAGTGTTCAATGCAGAGCTTTTCGTCGACAAACCTCGATATTATTCTTAATTTCCGGAACTACACATCAAATTATCCCACCGCCCCACAATCAATAACGAACGTAAATTTATGTGAAAATTACTATATTACAAATACGATTTAATATCTGCAAAATTTCTTTAATTCCATAACCCTTATCTTATACATAATATATGATATGTCATATGTCAATTGCTTGTAGCAGGGGCTTTTTTCGAATTAACTGAAGAATGCCATCGTTACTCCTATTTACAAAAGTGGAAACAAACAAGATTGTTCCAACCATAGACCAATATCAGCTCAATGTCTAAAATTTATGAAAGAGTGGTTTACAATAATGTTTCTGATTTTTTAGTGAACATAGAATTATTGATGATAACCAATTTGTATTTATTAAAGGTTCAAGTACAGAAACAGCCGTAACGAATCTCATGAGCAGGGTATATTATGTAATGAATTTAATCTTACATGATGGTGTTTTATATATCGATATCCGGAAAGCTTTGGATGTATCGATCATCATATATTAATAGAAAAAATTAAGGTTCTCAATCCATCTGAACAATTTTAATCCATATTAATTAATTACCTCAGGGATCGTCTGCAATCTACTATTGTAGATAACGTGTACAGTAAATGGACTGCAATAACAACTGGTGTACCGCAACGATCAATTGTAGGTTTTTTATTGTTCTTTATTGTTCATTTTCTATATTAATGATATTTTTAGTTTAAGCCTGTTTAGAAAGTTACAAATTTACGCTGATGATGCTGCTCTAGTTTATTGCAATAACAATTTAAATACAGTTTTAGAACAAATGCAGCATGCCCTGCATTTAATTAATATTTATGTAATAGCCAACTGTCTGCCCATGAACCTAGAGAAAACAAATTACATGATATTTCAAATTAAACAAAGCTCCAAACATAACTTGTCACATTTTTTTCACTTTCGTGAAATTAGATACTTAGGGTTGACGATAGATTCCAATCTAAATTGGTCTGAACACATCCTAAAACTGTACAAAACCATTTCACAAGTAGTGTTTGTTATTAAAAGAATAGCTTACTATATCAATTCGGAAACAGCTTGGCTAATATATTTTTCTTATGTGAAATTCCATTTAAACTTCATGAGCATGGTCTGGAGTATCTGAAATACAATTAATACCACTAGAAATTCTTCAAAACAAGGTTATAAAAATTATAAAGCGCGTACCTAAACTAACCCCAAACGATCTTACCAATTTCAGTGTTAGGCAAATTTGCTTTACTGACTTTTGTTTTTAAAGATGTTAACAAATTAACGAAATGCAACTAT
This sequence comes from Tipula confusa, assembly GCA_963556175.1. Lineage (NCBI taxonomy): Eukaryota > Metazoa > Arthropoda > Insecta > Diptera > Tipulidae > Tipula > Tipula confusa. Next base: position 17,997,345 of record OY744476.1, on the reverse strand, counting down.
AATTTTCAAAGAGCTAGTGTAGTACATCATCATAATAATTGCTTCAATCAAAACTTTTATATAAAAACCTACAAAACTAATAGAGATTGCAAAAACGTTTTTTCAAAGGCTTCATTCGGTTCAATGAAGTAAAGCAGGAAACACGAATTGATTATTTTAAAACTGCTGTCAAGCTACTTCTTTTTAAAAAATTACAATGTTCAAATGTATAGGAACTATTTATATTTAACACCTAACCATACTTTCTTATATTTTTTTTATTATTCATGTAATTTCTCTCCTTTTATATTGTAAATATAATAATTATATAACAGTGAATTAAAGCATAATATAAATACACTTAGCACTACCATCATAAAACAGTTTACCCATTAATGTTCCAGATGTCGGATCGATAAAATATCGTCATAATTTAGTATAAATGTATGACATTTAGGCGATTATCCACAAAAATATTATGATTATTTTAAAACGATACAAGTAGCGACATCTAGCATGTCAATGAGCTAACATACATGAAAGTATTATGTGTATTTATATTATGGATAAAATAAAATTAAAAAAAAATATATATATATATATATATATATATATATATATATATATATATATATATATATATATATATATATATATATATATATATAATATGTATATATCCCGTGTGAGGTTTTCAGTCCTCCATCGGGCGCCTCCCCAGGTGGCGGATAGGGGAAAGCCTCCCAGATATGGGTGGTACCGGAGAAATGAAATACCCGGGGCGGACCAAAACAGAAGCTGCGTCTGATTCAGAGTGAATGGCAGCAAACATCGGCTGTCTCCATGTTAGGAGCGGATGAACTACTACTCTGGGACTTACAATCTCAGTTTTAACCTTGGAATGGATACTAATCCTCTCCCCAACACAAATCTCAAATAACGCATGATGAAAATCTCTCTAATTAGAACTACTCCAGGAGGTACCTTAGACAGGGAATCCTCCGTCGCAAAGAGCGACGCAATCGGGCCATCGGATTCTGGAGAGCCCGAAACAACATGCAACCAACCAAAGCTCCAGGAAACACCAACGCTCAAACTCAAAACAAAAAGAGTATGCTTCTTTGGAACAGTAAATATAAACTCACTGTTGAAAACGGGAAAACTGAAACAACTAATCAAGGTACTTGATGAATTCAAGATTCTAATCCTGGCCCTCCAAGAAACGAGATTCACAGACGAAAATATAATGGAATCAGAAGGATATAGGATCTTCAAAGGTAAAAGAGGCCTAAACCCTATGGGAAAAGGCATACCTCACCTAGGAAATGGATTTATCGTGAACAAGAAGATAATTAACTCTATAACAGACTTCTACTCACCAAATGAACGACTTGCAATCATGACACTACGATGTGCGAATAAAACCTACACTATAATAAACTGCCACGCTCCCATTAACGAAGACAACAGAAAGAACCCAGAAAAAGTTGAGAAATACTGGGAGGCCCTAGAACATGAACTCTCAAAAATACCCCCAAAAAATATTAAGATCTTACTAGGCGACTTCAACGCACAGATTGGAAATGAGAGAAAATACAAAAGGACAGTAGGAGAGTACCCTGCTCACAAAAGAACCAACAAAAATGGAGAAAGATTGATAGAGTTGTGCAGGGGCGTCAACCTTAAATTAATGTCAACAAATTTTAAACACTTACCCAGAAAACAAAAAACGTGGAAATCACCAAACCAAAGCCTGGGAGAATTCCAGATTGATCATGTCGCCATATCATTCGATAATCAGAAAGAAATCATGAATGTGAAAGTAAGAAAAGGCGCAAACATAGAAACAGACCACTACTTAACGACACTAAAAGTAAAATTTACCCCCCAAAAAAAGACACCAAACAAAGAGTTTAAAATACAGAGGATCAACACAGAAGTACTAAAGCTAAAGAAACAAGAATTCCAGGAAAAACTTAACATAGAATCAGAGGAATGGGAGGAAATCAAGACAAAAATAGTCAAGACGTCAATGGAAATAGCCCCGCTCAAGAGACAAAGAAAACACAGGTGGTGGAATAACCAATGCGAAGAGGCCCTTGAACTTAGGAGTAAAACCTGGAAAAAATGGCACTCAACCAAAAACAATGAAGACTATATCTTATTCAAAGAACAGAGATCACAAACAGCGAAAATTATAAGAACAAACAAGAGGAATTTTGACAAGACCCAACTACAACAAATAGAGGAAGACTTTAAAAAGAACAACACAAGAACATTCTATAAAACTTTTAAGCAAAACCTCCAGGGATATCGACCACCAAACTTATGTTTCAAAAATGAAGAAGGAAAAATAGCACTGAATAATCAAGAAAACTGCAAACTACTAGCGACATACTTCAAAAAACTATTAAACTGTGAGGAGCCAAAAGTGAGATTCCCAAAACTAAATCCGAAATATAAATTCGAAAACTCCAAACCACCGAACATAACAGAAATCCAACAGATTATTAAAGAACTAAAAAATGATAAAGCCCCAGGAGAGGACTCTATAGTAGCAGAAATGTGGAAAAACGTAGATACCAAGACAGTCCAAAGTCTACATAAAATAATACAAAAGATTTGGGAAACGGAAGAATTACCGGAAGAATGGAAAACAGCTATGATCCATCCAATACACAAAAAAGGAGAGAAAACAGATGCAAACAACTATAGAGGAATTTCACTACTATCAGTAACATACAAGATCCTATCCAAATCATTACAAAACAGATTGGAGGTCCAACTGGACCCACAATTAGGTGACTACCAGGGAGGATTCAGGAAAGGAAGATCCTGTGCCGAACAGATACTAAACCTGAAACTCTTAATAAGGTACAGGAGACTAAGGGCCAAAGACATACATGTGACATTCGTGGACTTCAAAAAAGCATACGACTCTATAGATAGAGAGACACTATTCAATACCCTGGAAGAATTCGGAGCCGATGACAAATCAATCGCAATCACAAGAAAAACCCTAACAAACACAAAGTCAAAGGTAAAATTTATGGGAGAGATCTCAGAACCTTTTGAGATCAAAACAGGAGTGAGACAGGGAGATGGGCTCTCCCCACTACTCTTCAACTGTGTACTGGAGAAGGTAATGAGAGAATGGAGGAAGAGAATGGAGGAGGAAGGAATTCCCAAATTAAAAATAGGAAGAAAGAAAGATAACCTTGAAATTGACTGTCTGGCTTTTGCGGACGACCTGGCCGTGCTAGCAGAAAACATGGAAGACGCTAGAAGACAAATCAATATACTGAAAGAGACGGCAGAGAAGGCTGGATTACAAATATCATATGAAAAGACAGCATATTTGACAAACAGAAAAGATGCACCAAGACAGATCACAACAAAATATGGTAAAATCAAGAGGGTCAACAAGTTCAAATACCTGGGAGAATTAATCCAACCAAATGCCCTGGACAAAGAAGCAGTCCTTACAAGAGCAAGAAAAATGGAACTGGCATTTCAATTGACAAAAAATATATATAATAAAAAGTCCATATCCATTAACGCAAAACTAAGACACTACAATACAGTTATTAAACCAGAAGGCCTCTATGCCTCAGAATGCCTTACGCTAAACACAGCCAGACAAATAGAAGAGATAGAAAAAAAGGAGAGAAAAATTATACGGAAAATCCTGGGACCAAAATATGAAGATGGAAAAGGGAAACTGAGAAGCAACAAAGAGATCTACAAAAAAACAGAAAAAATAACAGACACAATGAGAAGAAGAAGAGTAACCTTCTACGGACATATTAAAAGAATGGACGAAGGAAGATTGACGAAGAGAATATTCAACTACTTCGATAGAAACCCCAAAACACAAATGACATGGATCAAGGAGGTCAGGAAAGACATGGAAGAAATGGAAATAGATGGAGAAGAGGTGGAGAGAAGAGAAGAATTCAGAAAGAAGATCAGAGGATTCCAGGGTTTTCAAGAAAAGGCAAAAAAGAAAACAGGAGCAAAATGGACGGAAGAGAGAAAGAAACAGCATGGAGAAAGAATGAAAGAGTACTGGAAGGGAAGAAAGAAGAGAGAAAATCAATCATGAGAAGTTATTTCACGTGGTCCATAGTAGGCCAAAATCGAAGAATCATCATAATATGTATATGTTTCTTGTCCATTATGAAAAGAAGAAGAAATTCATCTAGGAATCGGATAGGATCTAACGTTTAAAACATTTATTTGGTAATCCAATAATTTAAAAAAAATCTAGGTTTTCCAAACATCGTATGACTATAAAAAAAAAATGTGGCGTGACCAAATATTAAATCGTAATATATTATCACGAGACCATAAACTAAAATCAAATAAACTAAATTAGAAAAATGTTAGACCAAACCTTGGCCGAATGAATTATTTATATAATATAAATAAATAGATCATTTTTATATACATAGTTTATGGCGTGCCAAAAACACAAAAGTCTCCACCTGGCAAACTACTAACAAATGTGAAAACCTAAAAACTCAATTACAATAAATTAAATAGTACGAGTATATAAAATGAACACACCTGGTAAATTTATCTGAAATTTTCGAAATTTGGCATAATCCGTCATTTTTATATAAACGATAATAAATTTTATATATTGAAGACTAGTGGAAAACCAAAGGTGATAATGTCCTTATATATAGGTTCGATTTTACCCGGTCGATTTATTCAACCATTGAAAATAAATGGTAAAAAAAAATTAACTTTACTAATTTATTATTTATGATTAAATTTAAAAGTCAAACTATATAGCAGTCTCTCTAATATGGTAATACTATCTTTGATTATAATGTTACCATATAATAATTTTAATAAACCAAAAAAAAATTTTTGCTGAACGATGCTAAAAAATTTAAATAGGGTTTAATTGAAAAACTTTATCGTATTTTACTATACACAAAGAGTTACTTTACGGAATATTGGATGTTAATAATCTTGTCTGTAATAAAGATATAAAAAATTTTAAAGTTTTTTTTAGTAAACAAAATGTAATTTTACTACTTTAAAAAAATTTTAAATTATGCATGTTTAAATTACGATTTGTAAAATGTAATGAATATGCTATAGATCAACCTTTTTAGTTAAGTTGGTAAGTTCTAAATACTTGAGATTAATTTAATTAATTATTAAAATAAATCGTGTCGATGAACTATTTGATTTTGACAGAGTATACATTTATTTTAGTTACCTAATCTAACTAATTACCTTATTATCTTATTATTTCAAATCAGCCTAATATAAATACACATAGTACTACCATCATAAGAAAAAATAGTTTACTCATTGATGTTCCAGATGTCGGGTCGATAGAATATCGTCAAAATTTAGTCGATTTAGGCAACATTTAGGCGATTAAACATACACAAATATTTTGATTATTTTAAAACAATACCAGTAGCGACATCTTACACGTCATTGAGCTAATATACAACGGTAGTACTATGTGTATTTATATTACGGAATCATGTTCATCTCATGGTTTTTAATTTATTCAACATCAACGAGATGAAAAACCATTTTTGATCACAATTATAATTTACAATTTACAATTAAGCTTTGACAAGCTATTTAAAAGTACATTTATAAATATTGGAATCAAACACATCAAAATTTTCATTAAATTGACGACAAATTAGCGTTATATGCGTAGATTTAAATGTCAACAAATATATAAAATTCCTGATGCGAGCAGGTTTGCAGGACACATGAATATCAAACTTTGCAAGTAGTTCAGTGAAGTCAATAGAACAATTCAGCAAAACAGCGATGAATGATGAAGCAGCACATCTACGTCTTACCAGTAATGAATCCAAATCGGCAATTCTACAGCGTGCGCCGTCGGATGGCAAATTCTTTTTATTTAGCCATATTAGAAGGTTCGGATCAAATGGCCAATTTAGTTTATGAAAGTGGTAAATACAAAATTTCTTCTGAATCAGTTTAATTCTATCAATATAAATATTGTAAGCAGGATCCCAAATAATCGACGCATATTCCCAATAGAACAATAGAACCATTCAAAGTTTTAATTGATTGTGGATTATGATACGACAAATGAAGCCAAGTAGAGAACTAGACTTATCCACGATCAAATCAATATGGTCACGGAAATTCAATTGATAATCCAAGACAACACCCAAATTTTTGAATGTTACAACCCTTTAAAGCTGGTGATTACCAATAAGATATTGAAAATGAATAACTGATTTTTTTTTTGGAGAACTCATAATCTTGCATTTTCCCAAATTTAAATTCAATCTATTCTCAATTGACCATTTATACAGCAAACCTAGATCACTCTGCATTTCAATACATTGTTTCTCGCTACGTACAGCTCTTGATATTTTCAAGTCGTCTGCATATAATTCACAGTCACAGTACTAGAACAGGAAAGTAATTTCATTAATGATTATACTAAACAACACAGGACCTAGGTGAAATCTCTGAAGGACTTCAGAACGAACTTCAAACATCTTGGATGTAAACCCGTTAATTTTAACTACCTGCTTCTGATCATGCAGGTATGATCCAATCCAATCCAAAAATACTATGCTTACTCCAAATTTATCAAGTTTGGCCAGAAGTAGCTCAAATTAAGATGAGTCAAATGCCTTCTCAAAATTAGTGAAAATCACTTCCAGCTGACATTTGGAATCGAAAACACTGAACGCTTTTGATGTTAAACTTAACAGATTTGTGGTTGTAGAACGATACCTGACGAATCCATGTTGTTGAAGTGTTAATGAAAATTTAACATTGAAATACAAATAATCAAAAATAATAAGCTCAAGTAATTTAGGAATCGATGATAACATTGATATACCATGATAATTTTTGATGTTACACCGTTTTCCTGATTTAAAAATGGGAATTATAATTGCCATCTTTCATATCAACGGAAATACACCACTCTCCAGAGACGCATTGAATATCCGAGATATAGGTATTGATAGCGAGCTATTAAGGTCCTTAAGAACTATTGAGGGAATATTATCAAAGCTACATCCTGATTTAATTTTAGATATACCAAGGCTAACATTTTTTTCCAAAATATAAGGTATTCCAAGGCTAAAATAGTTTAGGGTTTGAAAATTAATTATTTTCCAATCGCAAAATATAGTTTCTATAGGCTCGGCGTTGTTTCCTATCAAATGCCCGGCGAAATCGTTGGAAAGAATTAAGACAATTCGCGTTATCACAAAACACTTTGGCAAATGTATGTGCCTTATTCTTTTGGTTTCTCAAATTGACCAAATTGTTGTCAAACCATGGAGGATGGTTATTCCTACGCTTATAGCATTTAGGTATATGTTTGTCAAAAGTCTCATGTATAAAACCACATAAAATGAGTCAAATAACGCATTAATGTCACTCGAAAAAGAATTAAAAATTTCATCCCAGTCCACTTTATCAAGAAACATCTACAGTCCAGCAATAGCAGCCTTCTTAAAATTATAATTTACCTTTGGTTGAGTATTGCTGATGAATTTACAAAGTTGATTTTAAATCGACTATCGGGAATAAAAGGTTCTAACGACTTAGTCACTAATCCATAATTAGGATTATTTAGTAAAATTACATCCCGAATTCTGTCATTCAGGTTAGCGACTTTGCAAATTTGATGTAAATTACATGACAACATGGTATCAATAAAAATTTGTTCCACATCACTCGTAACATTGGATGAAAAACAGAAAAAGCATCTTCATCCTCAGTGCACCAACATAAACCCGGGAGATTGAAATCACCCAAAACACATATGATGTCATGTATGCTACACTCAAATACAAAATAATAAACATTTTCACAATGAAAGCTATAAACCTCAGCAGAACTTAGAGGTAGGACGTATGCAGCATATAAATATAACGATTTTCCATTCCAAGATAATTCCCAGCAACATATTCCACAGTGTTATTAGGACATAAAATATCACAACTTAAAATTGAATTAAGTTGATTTATTACTAGTTTTGCTGGAACGGTCACATCTATACGTTACATAATTATCATCAAAAAATTCAGAGCTTAAAACTCCTGATTTTAACCATGTCTCAGATAAAACATCATTTATTTGAATTAAATGTAGACCCTATACCGTTAGGGCTGACCGAGGTACTAAACAATGATTCGATGATTGCCGACGATAATTTATAATTTTTTTGATTAATACAGAAGGAAGCCACGACGATGAGTCCTACAGCAGGTCGAATTTATTATCAAAAACTCCAATTTTGAACGATATATAATCACGATCATCATTACGTCGTATCCGAACCAAAATTGGTTTATCAATCTCAAACTTAGTTTTACTATACAGTCATAATCACAGACATCCTTGCACAGACGTGAAACAAAAATCCTTTTTACAGATTCAAAGGTGCGTAGAGTAGAGACAACATCGCCACTGCCAATAATAATTTTGGTAGAATTATTATTGTTATTGATATTATTATCAGTTGATTATTGAGTAGACGCAGTAGACTCGAGCATTGTTGTTGTTGATGAACCCCTAAAGTGGAACATCCTAAGAAAAGAAGTCGCAGTCAACGATCATGGATTTAAATTATAAACATTTGTTGCATCGAGATATTATACCAAAACTTTTAATTATGGACTATACTTTATGGCGAGTGGCTCTCATCCCATAAATAAATCATCCATACACTAAAAACAATGTTACCGTCGGGTGTGATATAAAAAAAAACTCTTAACCGTTAATATGGTTTTATTAGTTTTTAGTTCAGGGGATGGTCAAATGTACACCAAAAAAGAAAAACACAATATAATATTGGAAAAGTCAGTTAATGGTTGGTTTTTTGAACATTAAACGAAAAAAAAAGTTTTTTATGTGCTTTTTACAAGAGTGGTAAAATATATAATAAATTATAAGAAAACTTTTCTACTTGTTTTATGTAAAAATTTAGTATTAAACTTTGAATTATTATAAAACTTTTGTTTTCGGGGTACTCCCCATAAACATAAAAACCAAAAAACCAAACAACAACAACAAAAAATTTAGAAATTACTATTTCAATTACAAAATTAACCGAAATAATTTTTACTCTTAAGAACGGTCAACATAAGAAATGTCGTAAATCTGTAAGCATTTAAGTTTTTATTTAACTGACATAGTCGTGTCCACTGTAAATTGTTGATCTGAATAATGAAGAGTTTGATTTTGAAAATGTACTAAATAAATAATCAGCATAAAGTATAATTAGAGCAAAAAGTTTATTTCAAACTTTTTTGCTCATGCAGCAATCAAGAAGTCGAAATGAAAAAAATAAACTTTTTGCCTTTATTAGTGCTTTCTGGAAATATAAATTAAAACTTAATATTTAAAAATAAATAATTAACTAATTAAATTTTTTATGTTTTAAAGTTTAAAGGGTTTTATTTTTATAAAAAACAAAATTCAAATTTTAATAACTATTCATATATTTGAAAAGCTCGTTTTCAATTTTTTTTATGGATTAATTCGAATGTTGTTTCGTATTTACGACTGTAAAATGTATTTTCGAGGGGACATTCCTCAAAAATCAATCATTTTTGGTTTTTGTTTTTGCCAAAACATAGTCGCCTGTGTGGCAATTATAACTATAAAGTTTGACGGTGTTGAAGGAAAATTATTATTTTTTGTCAAAGTCGTGGAAATTAACATTTGGAGCTTGACTGTCAGATAACTTCGGCCAGCGATCTAACGATTTGAGTAAAAGTTTAGGCCTTCTCACCATAGCAAGCTTCCGACCAATTGTTTAGGAAATATTCCCTGCGGAGATGGATTGACTGGATTCGCTTTCAAATCGGAAATCCACTCTAGTACGATTACATCTGTCCAACCAAACGATGTCAGGTTCGGAATACCTAAGAAATATATATATAAATATATATATATTATATATATATATATATATATATATATATATATATATATATATATATATATATATATATATATATATATATATATATATACTCAGGACTATAAATAGTCTATAAATAAACTATAAAAACATTTTGGTTCAGGATCGTTTTTAAACCAGTGTTATAATACAAAGAGTCTTCGAGTTGCCATGGAAATGAGTCTCAATCTTGAGTTTTGAGTTACAATTCCTTAAATGTGGTTTCTTTAAAATTAGAATCGCAACAATGTTCCTTTTGAATTGCTGGTCATCCGAAATTCTCTACTTCTCAGAACCTTTGCTTATTTTAAAGGCTCGTGGCTTAACTTTGTGAAGAAACGAGTTGAAGTTCATTTGAATGATGCCTTACCTGAGATTACGAAATCAAAACATGTGTTTTGTTCAAACTACTCAACTTGGATTTTTTTGTTATCTCTAAGGATATATCCACGGGGTCAGATTAATTGAAATCATCAAGCTTTAGACGTTGAACATTTTTGTGATTTATTAACTTTAATGTAATCGTAGGAAGGCTAACAGGTACATTTTTCATTAAAAGTACTCTAACGGATAAAGAATGAATAAGTACAGAACCTTTAGTTCTACCAGCGCGTATTGGATCAAGATCTTCATATATTTACAAAAGTTTTCCTACACAGAAGATTAACAGATTATGCACGTTTTTCAGTAATCTAACTGGATTCTGCTGCTGAATCTAGCAACGCACTAAGATAAGATTTCTTGGAGTCCAGAATCATGTTTCTCGGTGGTTGTGTGTAATGCTATACCGATTTGGAATCTTCCATGTTAATGGGTGTTTAGCCACTGTCTTTGTAAATAAAATTCAAATGTGTCCCATATTTTATCCATAAATTTCAAAAATTATCCTAAGCAATTTCTTTGTTTACTGAAAATTACGATGTCTTTTTAACTTCTGTACTACCCAATCAGACACATTAGTTATTTTACGAAGTTCAAATAAAGGGTTGCATTGGTTTTCCTTTTTGTTTTACTTGTCAATTAACGAGTTCATTGCAGCCATCCTTTATTCGTTTTAGTAATGTAACTTGTTAGACGCCTAGTTATCGGTATAAAGTAGATTAAGTCAGCGGTTTCACCTTTAAAAATACTTTTTATTAATTGAAATGTATGCGAATCGAACAATTTGGTATTAAATTATATGTTAAAAATATAAAAGGAACTAACATCTCAACTCGTGATGACATAATTGATCCTTAGCAACGCTGAATGCTGCCGGAAAACCAGTCCAATCATTTACTAACCGCGTAGCTCCAGTAACTGTATAATCTGGTTATCCAGAATTGATAGCCAGCTCGAAGGACCATTACTATGAACGAAATTTGGGTAATATATGTAAGAACTATTTAGAGTAGAAAGTTTCAACTTGGAGGTCAAAAGGAAAATTAAGCTGACTAAGCATCTATAGAACTGACGTTAAATGGTTTTTGGGTATTATCTTTTATATAAACATCGCTAAGGGACATCGGAGATCTCGATTGCCAGTTTTTCATTTACTTGCAGACGACATACTTAGCCTAACAAATATTGCACAACTTCAGTCTATTATGTCACTCTTTAGTTTATTTATCATCGAAATGGAACTGGTAATACTGCTGAGGAGGCAGCACCTTCGAATTCTGGTCAAGTCAAAATAACTGATGGAGCGAAAATATTCCGATGAACACGTCAGCAGATGACAACAGAACGTTAAATTTGAGGCGTCACAGAAGAGCACAGAAAAGCATAGATCAATAAAGCTACTGGAAGCGACAAGATAACCACCGAACTATACCAAGGTAATACAACTAAAACTGCAAGGAAATACCACAAAAATGAAAACAACGCATGATCCCTATAAGAAAAGTGTCCTAAAAAACTACAAGAACCGGCAAGGTGTTTTTCTACTCATTCTTCAACAATAAAACTGCTCGCAATGATCAACCTTGACAGAATATGTCACCCTAACCAGCAAAACATTGCAAATCGAGCAAGCTGGCTTCAAACCGCAAGAAAAAGTTTCACTGATAACATCAACTCATTCCGAATCACCACTGAACAATGAATAAAATATAAAAAAAGTTAAAAGGTTATTAACCGTTTAAATTAAAATTTATTTATTTATTTTGCTAACATTTTATTATATAATTTAATTTAATAAAAATTTAAAACTTTGAACCAGTGTAAGTTTGTCCTTCGTATGGTACAGTTGTAGTTATTTATAAAAAGGATAAAAAATTTGTCAAATAATTTTTTTTATTGGTAAAATGTAAATTAGTAAAATTCAATCAATCAATTTTAATATTAAAATATTGTAATATTTTAATATTTTAATATTTTAATATTTTAATATTTTAATATTTTAATATTTTAATATTTTAATATTTTAATATTTTAATATTTTAATATTTTAATATTTTAATATTTTAATATTTTAATATTTTAATATTTTAATATTTTAATATTTTAATATTTTAATATTTTAATATTTTAATATTTTAATATTTTAATATTTTAATATTTTAATATTTTAATATTTTAATATTTTAATATTTTAATATTTTAATATTTTAATATTTTAATATTTTAATATTTTAATATTTTAATATTTTAATATTTTAATATTTTAATATTTTAATATTTTAATATTTTAATATTTTAATATTTTAATATTTTAATATTTTAATATTTTAATATTTTAATATTTTAATATTTTAATATTTTAATATTTTAATATTTTAATATTTTAATATTTTAATATTTTAATATTTTAATATTTTAATATTTTAATATTTTAATATTTTAATATTTTAATATTTTAATATTTTAATATTTTAATATTTTAATATTTTAATATTTTAATATTTTAATATTTTAATATTTTAATATTTTAATATTTTAATATTTTAATATTTTAATATTTTAATATTTTAATATTTTAATATTTTAATATTTTAATATTTTAATATTTTAATATTTTAATATTTTAATATTTTAATATTTTAATATTTTAATATTTTAATATTTTAATATTTTAATATTTTAATATTTTAATATTTTAATATTTTAATATTTTAATATTTTAATATTTTAATATTTTAATATTTTAATATTTTAATATTTTAATATTTTAATATTTTAATATTTTAATATTTTAATATTTTAATATTTTAATATTTTAATATTTTAATATTTTAATATTTTAATATTTTAATATTTTAATATTTTAATATTTTAATATTTTAATATTTTAATATTTTAATATTTTAATATTTTAATATTTTAATATTTTAATATTTTAATATTTTAATATTTTAATATTTTAATATTTTAATATTTTAATATTTTAATATTTTAATATTTTAATATTTTAATATTTTAATATTTTAATATTTTAATATTTTAATATTTTAATATTTTAATATTTTAATATTTTAATATTTTAATATTTTAATATTTTAATATTTTAATATTTTAATATTTTAATATTTTAATATTTTAATATTTTAATATTTTAATATTTTAATATTTTAATATTTTAATATTTTAATATTTTAATATTTTAATATTTTAATATTTTAATATTTTAATATTTTAATATTTTAATATTTTAATATTTTAATATTTTAATATTTTAATATTTTAATATTTTAATATTTTAATATTTTAATATTTTAATATTTTAATATTTTAATATTTTAATATTTTAATATTTTAATATTTTAATATTTTAATATTTTAATATTTTAATATTTTAATATTTTAATATTTTAATATTTTAATATTTTAATATTTTAATATTTTAATATTTTAATATTTTAATATTTTAATATTTTGATATTTTAATATTTTAATATTTTAATATTTTAATATTTTAATATTTTAATATTTTAATATTTTAATATTTTAATATTTTAATATTTTAATATTTTAATATTTTAATATTTTAATATTTTAATATTTTAATATTTTAATATTTTAATATTTTAATATTTTAATATTTTAATATTTTAATATTTTAATATTTTAATATTTTAATATTTTAATATTTTAATATTTTAATATTTTAATATTTTAATATTTTAATATTTTAATATTTTAATATTTTAATATTTTAATATTTTAATATTTTAATATTTTAATATTTTAATATTTTAATATTTTAATATTTTAATATTTTAATATTTTAATATTTTAATATTTTAATATTTTAATATTTTAATATTTTAATATTTTAATATTTTAATATTTTAATATTTTAATATTTTAATATTTTAATATTTTAATATTTTAATATTTTAATATTTTAATATTTTAATATTTTAATATTTTAATATTTTAATATTTTAATATTTTAATATTTTAATATTTTAATATTTTAATATTTTAATATTTTAATATTTTAATATTTTAATATTTTAATATTTTAATATTTTAATATTTTAATATTTTAATATTTTAATATTTTAATATTTTAATATTTTAATATTTTAATATTTTAATATTTTAATATTTTAATATTTTAATATTTTAATATTTTAATATTTTAATATTTTAATATTTTAATATTTTAATATTTTAATATTTTAATATATTAATATTTTAATATTTTTGTATATCAGTATATGAGAGAGGGTGTTAATTTTTTGCAGTATTCTATTCTTAAAATTTTTAAGGTTTTTAAGGATGCTGTAAATCAGCCCACCAACGTGTATATAAAAAAACTACACGTTGGTGATATTCTCTAAATAGCCTACGAGCCACTTGCAACTTTTGAATAAGATTCATATTTATGAAATGGAATTGATTAAATTTTCCCATCCATTATTTGCTTGGTTTACAGCATTATTTGTTCCGTTTTTTACTAAGAGAGATGTTAGTCGCTGTCTCTTAACTTGTTAACTACTGTTAAAATCATCTCATTTGAACAGAAACGTAAAAATGTTGGTTCATTAATAAGATGATTTAATAATCATCTTATTAATGAACCAACATTTTTACGTTTCTGTTAAATATCTTCAAATTTGTGTTCTTGTCAGAATGTAATCAGACTAACAAAATACGTGGCTGGATAATATTAAATAAATTTGAATTTTACAGTCTAAAACGTAGATGTGTATACACCTATATATTATACATATAAGGTTTATGTAGATACATATTATTAATAAATTTTTAAATTTACAAAATAGTGACAACCTTAGCTCAATTTTTATTTATTTAGATCAGTTTTTGTGGTTGAACTATTCACAGCATTAAAATGTATGGTAATTCAAGCAAAATAATATATTCAACCTCCAGTATAAAATAAAAACAAATTAAGATGAACATTTTTTTTGTACCATATAGCAAGACGATATACGTGCTGCTGTATATTCAGTAGAACAGATATGCAAATAAACTTGCAAAAGCAAAAAAAATGAAGATATATATTTTGTCAGGCAAAATAAATTCCGGGTATTCAAGAAATACAGCTTCATATATATTGTATATAGTACAACATCACTGTATACCAGAAAGAAACTTGAGGTTTTTTTTTATATATTTATTTTAAAATAAAAAACATTTTAGACTTTAAACTTTAATTTTTGGTTCGTTCCTTGTTTTTTTAAGATGGAAAACAAGTAAATTATTTTCAAAACGATATAGTTACATAAACTAAATGGTAACAAATTGATGAAGAAATTATTTCAAATTTAATTTTTATTTCAAGAATCCAACCTATGTCACTTTAGTAACTTAAAGTAGTTCAACCATTAAGTATTTATATCCAGGATACCTAATTGGGTTGACATAATAAAATTATGGTATTTTTCATAACTAAACATTATTTGGGAAAATAAATTTTCCTATTTTGCGGTGTATACAGCCAACCAGTATCTTCATTAAAAACTTAATTTCTCGTTTCAAAATATTTTTGTTTTCAACCAATGAAATTAGTCCACAGTATATAAAAATAAAACTACAACAAAAACCTAAAATGGAAATTTTTTGTTAATTTTTATTAAAATGGTTAAAAAAAAATTTTTGGTCGAACTTTTTGCTGTTCTGTTTAGGTAGGATTTAATGATTTTTACCCGTAATTATAACTTAAAGTTTTACTAAAACTCACATAACTACACTATATATATAATATTATAATATGTTTATATTAACCTTTATACTAACTAATTAACTTATTTGCTAAAATGCTTTAATTAACTTAAGAATACTAAAAAAAAAATATTTGGTTAGTGTCTGTAGAAAATATTTATTCTATATGTAAATGAGCAAAAAGTTACCATCAACATACTATGTAGGATCATAGAATAAGCTTAAACTTTGATTGCTGCGTTTAACTCGATAGCTCAGGATAACTTTGGTTCTCATAACTATAGATTTGCAAACGTTCACAAACGCAAAAAAATCATCAAAGAGTAAATATGAAAGAGCATGCACCTAAGAGCACAAGGCACGTGAAGACATTGAATCAACTTGCAAGGTGATAGAACCTAAATATTTCATTTGCTCTCAAGTAAATTTAAAACCTGCTGCAATCAGACATATTTTTGGAAACAAATGGCTCTAGTGAAAACCGAAGCTTGCTGGCAAATTATCTCTTCGAGCAGCTTATAATTGTGCTTAAGGTGGATCTGTTCATAATCAGCGAACAGTAAAGAGAAAAAGACACAACAGATTAGTATTCAGATTTTCTAGACACAGCCATGTTATGATTGTAGTCAATTTTAATTTTTTAACTGCTAATTTTAGCCAAGTAATAGCATTGATTTTTTCAAACAGAAATTAATTAGAAAAACTAGAGGGCGCAGTGCTTAGAATAGATGACACCATCATAGTCATAAAAGATTTTACTGCAATGGCAATTGATTGGGGTATACTTTCTTCTGACTCCCAAAGTAACAAAGTACTGGATATGGCAGGTAGATGAACAAGTTTATCTACATTAGAATAGTTTATCTACATTTGGGAGACCAAAATGTACCAGATCAATATCTGAAATTATCCTGGTGTTTAAATTAGCGACACAGGAACTGAGGAACTGGACAAAGAAGATAGTTGAATCGATAATTGAAAGAGGAAAATAAGTGACTATAGCACAAAATAAGACCACTGTATTAACAGTCTGCGCTACGATGAAATTGGTCCACCAAAGATGTAAGGTATCAATGTCCTGGAAAAAGATACTACGTGAAAACAAAAAGTTCAAATTTTAGTGAACAGACAAAATTGCTAAGAATTTTGAAAAAGATATTGTCTAAGATATAAACTTAGGGGATAATATAAATATACATAGTACTACCACAGTATGTTAGCCCATTGACGTGCTAGATGCCGCTACTGGTATCATTTTAAACTAATCAAAATAGATTTATATATATAATCACCTAAATGTAATATATTTGATCTGATCTTTACGCTAGTCAAGGCATTAAAACGTAGCTTGTTGATTTCAAATTGGAATTATTTTTTCCAGGAAAATTTCTTTTTTAGTAGCTTTTGATGTTAAAAATACATCCAATTCGGCAAACAGTTCCAACAGATATTGGGTTATCAAATATGTACTACACATTAAAAAGGGCAACCTAAACGAAAAAAATGTATTACCGTTTAAAGCCTAAAATATTAGATGCCAGATGAATTGATAAATTACAACAAATGTCATCGCAACACAAAGCTATTTCTAGGTCCTAGGTATGAGGATAAACCCCAAACTAACATATTGGTGATAAAGACAACATTCAACTGAGAAAGCGGCAACTGATAAAGCAACTACAGTCTTCAGCAAGTTGAAAATAAATATTCAAAGTCCCAAACTTAATGAATGCATACTAATCATGTCGCTCAAGCTATCTAAAATGTTTTATGGATGCGAAATCAGAGATAAAGCAATGCGCGTCGAAAACAACAAAAAAGCAGGGGCAGTAAATCAGAAAAAAGTAATCCTCAGAGTTGTGTTTTCATATTAAACTTTCTCAAAACCAGCAGTACTTGCTATTAAAGGAATTATTCCGTTAAACCACTGGCTAAGAAAGAGCAAATATATACGAACTCGTACAGTACTGAATTAGAAGAAATAATAGGTATTAAAAGACAATTAAGCAAGGACTGCAAGGTTCATAAGAAATCTGCCAAGGTGGATAGAACGTCAGTCTGGACTGATTACCACAATCGAATCACTATTTCGTGATTTATTTTTTTATAACGAAAATTGAGAAACTTGTAGGCTAATCCTTTGACGTTTTTTTATGTAAGAAAATGATTTGTGAAAATGTTTGATTTTTTTATTGTTGCATTTATATTGATGCCATAAGCTTTTAATTAAGGTATCAATCATCACAATCGGACCGCTATTTCGTGATTTATTTTTTTATAACGAAAATTGAGAAACTTGTAGGCTAACCCCTTGACGTTTTTTTATGCAAGAAAATGATTTTTAAAAATGTTTGATTTTTTATTGTTATGTTTATATTGATGTCGAAAGCTTTTGATTAAGGTATCAATCATCACAATCAAACCACTATTTCGTGATTTATTTTTTTATAACGAAAATTCAAAAACTTGTGGGCTAACCCCTTGACGTTTTTTTATGCAAGAAAATGATTTGTGAAAATTTATAAATTTTATATTGAAATGTTTTAATTATGTAAGCAATCAATATATAACGCCGATACATTAAGAAAAAATAATAGTCATTACCTAAAGATTTAAAGGACCTAAAGTTTAAAAGACCAATCCTTTATCACAAGTAACTATGAAAATTTACAAAACAAATTTTTATTTTTTTTTTTTCAAATATGAAAACAATAATGAAAATGTTTATCCAGAAAATATAAGGTATATTAAGTTTTCTTGAAAGAATATCACTAGGAAACATAAAACCTGCTAGTTTCCACCGATATTTCCATATATGGCCCTTTATTCTGGAATATAAGCAACTTTTAAATAATATTAAATCAATTAAGTTATAATTTTTGTAAACATTACTTTAAAACCAACAACATATTTCCAAAAGTAAAGTAACTTTATTGTAAAACATTAAAAAAAAATCAAACTGTCAATTTGGCCTTTGTTTAATACTCCTCGTATAATTTTAGCTCATTTAGTATTCAGTTTCATCATAATATAAAAGAACTTTTTTTTATACCTAGTCTCTTAAGAAACAAAAACAGCAACAATATATAAGCAAGAAAAAAAGGGTTAATGCTTTTTCAATGTTTTATTATTTTAATTATACTCTTTTCAAATTATCTTGATTAATAAGGGAAAACATCTCAAATAAAAAAAGGAAAATGAAGAAAAACTTTTAATTTAAAATTTAAATTTTATTATAAAATTTTAAAAAAAATTAAGAGATTTGTATAAAACTTAATCATCGGAAAGATATTTCTGATAGTAAAATAACAATGTCTATAAGAGGATTCTGTCTTCATACAAATAAGCAATACTAAGATTGAGTGACTCAATGATATAAATAAAATTTAACTGAGCAAATTAAAGCAATTTGATTTAAGACTTTTATTTTGTGTTTAATCAAGTTTATCAACATCACTCTATTTTTATATATTATATATATATATATATATATATATATATATATATATATATATATATATATATATATATATATATATATATATATATATTATGGTGCCACTTATTTTAAAATTTTTAAGTGTAAGAAAAGTGCAGCCTCAAATTTTTATTACTTGCGCCAAAGTGAAGTAGTGCAAAGTTTTATAAAATTTGGGTTAATTTACACGTGTTGCCATGAGCTTCCATTTGTTTTCTTATCAATTTATTATACTTATTACTAAGTAAGAAAATATTTTAGACAATAAATCTCTTAAGTCATCTTTGAGACATAACTTAACTCCTTCCGGTGGTACTCTACCTAAAAAAAATTATTATTATAATTTAAAAATTTAAAAATTCCTTACAGTGATCTCATAGAAATATATTTTAAGCTTATTATAAGAATATTTTAAAATTATGCAGCATTGGACCCTTAGATGAGGCACTTTTGTAAACCCGATTTTTTTTCAAATTCACGATCAAACACTTCATTATAAATATCAGTCAAACATTTACTAATTTTATCACAAATTGCGATCTATCGTGCATTTTATTTTGTTGCAGGTGCAAAATTTCTTTGTAAAGTCAATTGATAAAAAAGTTTCGTTTGTTTATTTATTTTTATTTCGAAAAAAAGTGGTAAATAAATCACTCCACCCGTCATGTATAATTTCAAAGCGAACCTTCAAAGCTTTATAAAATAATTGTGGGGACTCAAATTATGTTTGCCACGAAATCAGCTCGATAAGTATATCGTTCAGTGTTTAATCCTTCCTTATGTTGGCAAAATAGGTAAAATTATTAGCTTCTATACCAGCAAATATGAGTAGATCATCCGATGCTGTGATTAGCGGTTAAAGTATCTTTGAATCTGACATAATTTTGACTTTATTTGGAAAGTCAGTTGGCCTGCCATCCTAGCTCACTGTATGAACATTTTTGTTTTATTTTATTTTTTTTTTTTTTGGTCCCCTATAGTAAATTTTTTGATTTCTTAAAATCATTCAACCTTAAATAATAAAACCAGCCTTGTTTCGTATCAGCCCGTCAGCTCACAGTTGCAGTTTTCTGGATTTCAAATTCCAGTTAGATCCATACCTATCAAAAACATAATTAAGGTTCCATTGACTATTTTTCAACTTTATTGGTTTTGGTTTTGGATTTCAGTTGTGTCTCTAAAAGTTGAAGTGAAACTGGGTTAATGGTTGGATTTATAAATTATATATTTTATAAACTAAAGATTAAGAACTTTTGGGATAATCGAAAAGATTTAAATATCACCAACAAAAATGGGCTCACTATACCCTCGTTCAATAATACTATCACTATTTTATTGCATGTGGTGCATTAAAACTTCACTGGTTCCACTATCTATATTTTTGCAATACAATACTTACCGTTTAAATTTTGTTTTGTTCCTTGTTGGCGTTTTTTCCCTTTCATCAGTAGCGTGTTTCAAGAACATAAGGCTGGGCAAATTGTAGTGCTTGGTAATTGACAAGATGTATAAGTGTAATCCTCGATTAAAAGACATTCTAAGAAATTTAGACTCATCATAGTCTATTCCTAGTAAATCAACAATTATTGCACCCATATGGATGCAAAAAAATGGCACTGTTGCAGGATCATAGGTTATGTCAATTAGGCTTAGCTAGGTTGAGAAATTCAAGATGGTCTATTTCGTTTAACAAATGTCATATTGGAGTGAAAAGTCAATAAAATGGTCTATCTGCTACAACATTTTTGATTTTCGTTCAAATTTGCCTCACATGTCCTTACATTCCTTTTCGTCAATATAAATTTTAAATAGTTTGGGATAGCGTTTTTTTGATAGCCAGCTTTACTATATGGCATTCGCCAAGAATCTTTAAATTAAGCTACATGTTTTTAGTTTTCGGTTACCAAAAATCAAGTCTATAAGAGTTAGTCGTTTTTTACTTTTTTTTGTGCAAAAACACGAGTTTTATTTTTAACTGTTTGACAAATGCACGAGCTTTATCAGAGCCGGCAACATCTTACTGTACGTTCAAATCAGACTCAACACCAATATGGTTGACTTAATATTTGGGTAGACAGAACCATTGATTTAACTGGTTTAATCACGAAAGATAAAGTAACTAACTGCTGCGATCTTTGGCCTGTACAATGAAATTAGTCATCACAAAAATGAGGATTGCGGTAAAAATAGTTCCAATCTGTCAATCATATTCAAACTTACTATTGTATGTGGGGTGATTTTCTAGAGGAACGACAAACATCAAGGGATTCTAAAAAAAGTGTGGGTTGCTATTTAACTGTGTAGTTATATGACAACTTTTTTCGACAGCTGTAAAAGAGTACACACAGTGTTTTTACTGCTAGCAATACGACCATGCAAGGAAAAAATTGCAACCATACCACGAGGTGCATCATGTGGTTAGAAATCCTAGAAAATTAAGCTGCAAGAGGACAACTACAGAACGGTTAGCGAAAAGCGTCAACAGGGATCATGGAGCAAAAAAACCAGGGATGAAGAGCTTTTTAATGTCTTACAAAAGCGCAAGAGTAAAACAAAGAGATGGAACAGTGGTCCCACCTAGATCAACTCTGGTACCAAAACCAGCACCATCTTCAGTATATAAATTCAGAAAAGCCACCAATTGAAATGTCATAATATCTAGGACCAACACAAGGAAACATTTATAACAAACTCAATCGCAAGTAGAATATTATCGAAAAATTAAAGAAGCTCATCATGGTAATAAGGTCATCAAAGTCACTGCAGAAAACTGCTATGAGTATCGCTATATTCTACATGGCATTACAATAGGTTTATGATGATTGACAACAACAACAAAAAGTGTGAAGGGTATTTTATGGAACCCTTGTTCCATAATTTTTAAGAAAGAGGAGTTCAAAAACTTCATCCAACCCTGTCAAATAAGAGTAACTATGCTCGTGGAAACATGGCTTGGCAAAAATAAGAAGTTTACTCTGTACAGGTCCAATATCTACAGATATAATAGAAGATTTATTAATTCAAATACTAGTAATATAAGAAATGGTGGTGGAGTATCTATCCTATTCCATGAATCACTTAAATTTCCTTTAATCGATTTTTTAATCGATTTTTCCAGTAATAACACCAACGATTATACTAATATTGCACCGTTGCATGGATATTATTGGTAACACCTGATTAAGCCTAGTGTAGGCTAAATTTGCCGAGTAATTACACAATCATGAGGCAGAATTTGCCCATCTACTGTTTGTAATTTTATAAGCTTCTTTCTTTAAGGGCGGTTTACACATGCCAAAAAGGTACCATGTCGAGCAAGTTCATCAGCTTTTAAATTTCCCGTTATATTAAAATGGCCTGGCACCCATGTAAGCTGAATGTTGAGCTGTTGTGCCATCTGGAAAAAGATGAGAGGCAGTTCCAAGCTACCTTCGATGTGATAAAGTCTAACTGTAAATCTTTGATGGCAGCCTAACTATCCGTAAAAATGTCATTACCCTTAACAGATATTACATTAATCCAGCCTATGGCCTCTTTGATTGCGATGAGCTCCATCTGAAAAACACTACAGTGATCAGATAAGCGAAAAAAGAGGTTTAAGTCATCTGCATAAGCGATCACTTTAAAGCCAGACCCCTCTAAGTTTAGTAATAAGCCATTTATAACCAAGTTCCAAAGAAGGAGGGATAAAACACCATCCTATGGTGTATCTCTACACACAAAGTTCCGGATGGATGCCTCACCAAGATAGGTCAAAATGACCCTGCTCCTGAGTTTTTTATCAATCCAGCATCCGAGTGACACATCCAGTCCCAAATCTGAAAATGCTTTTGTGATCGCCTCTGGTTTGATATTGTTCAAAGCTCATTCTAAGGAATCCATGTCCAAGCTCTTGGCCTACGAAGGATATCCTCAGTCGCTAGGACTTCTAGTTTAGCTCCAGGCCAAACTTTATCTAGGTACCGATCGCTTTTTTATATAGATACACAGACATTTGGTTGGCATAAGCTGTCACCGTCCCGACATATAGGAGCAGCTACATGGTTTTCCCGCATTATTTTCAGGAAACAGGAGGCAAGATGGCTGAGCAGATCCTTGCGAACCTCACTAAAAGCCTTAGTTGCAGTTGCCTGCAACTTTGTCTTTTTAGCGGCTTTTGGAGATTCATCCAAAGATCTCTGTCTTTTGGACAGGAAACTCCCAAATGCACTTCGTGGACTCGTTTCTACTGTTATATTAGCCCACTCTAGTGTGGTTTTAATCTTATCCGTCCTATCCACCAAAGGAATTGTTTATAGCCTTTTTAGGGCTTTCCATGCTTTCCATTTAGCATTATAGGTTGGTTTGATGGGACATGCATTATCGGGGCAGTTTCCGGCATTTTAAGAATGCAGGCCTCTATGTTATTATTCTTAACTTCTATTTAAGTTCCTCGAGTGGCGGAGAAAAGAACCCCTGCAGAGATCTTGAATGCAAGGATAAGGCTTAATACATCTGAAGGTCGCCTGGTATCAAAAGGCTCTGTTCGGGACTGGACTATTTGAAAGAGCCCCAGCCAGGTTGATCAGCAGCAAGGATCACATGACACCTTAGTCCGGCCCTTAATTTAAAGTGCTTTTGAGTGTTCGCATCTAATATTTTGGCGGCCTTAGTCATTGACGTAAGTCCTTGCCCAAGTGGTACTAGTTGGAAGTATGTTAGAAACAATTGGTAGACTTTACACAGTTACAACAATGGAGAGTGAGTCACAACTAGTTGCTATCATTAACTATTGAGAAAATGGTAAATGAAAATACCAAAATGGTAATTATTCTTAGTCTCGGATATTTCCTAAATATATGAACCTTTAATGAAATTAAATAATTACTAAATTGTTACCTTTATTTGAACAAAATATATTGAGTTACACTGCAAGGATAGATAAAATACTTCGGATTGCTTGTAAATTGTTGTACTGTTTAATCTTTTATCTTGATACTTTTATAGTAATCTAGATTCTAGAGGTATAGCACATAAAGCAAACCTATTATTAAACAATAAAGTTAGCAAGTTTAAAATATCAAGTTCAGGTTAAAAGTTCATTCACTGTTTTAGACAATCCTATACAGTGATTTGGATGCACTTGGTCGCAATTGATCGATTAAATTTTTAATACAAACAAATATAAAAGTCAAATCAATTAGATTATGACCCTTTTTATAGCTGCTGAGGTGTAAATGACCATCAGCTTTTTAATTATCTGACATCTGATCATAACACATCATGATTTTGAAAATTTTAGAAAATTTTGTATTTTTATATATATCAACCATAATATAAATACACATAGTACTACCATGGTATGTTAGCCTATTGACTTAATAGATGTCGCTCCTGGTATCATTTTAAAATAATCAACATATTTTTATATGTATATTCGCCTAAATGTCATATATTTATTCTAAATGTGGACGATATTCTATCGACCCGACATCTAGAACATCAATGGGTAAACTGTTTTTATCTTATAATGGTAGTACTATATGTATTTATATTATGTACCAACTCATCTTTGATTGAAACCTATTTCAAAACAATCATTATTATGATAATATCATCACTTTGTTTTAAACCGGTTAGGTAACTACTTAAACTTATTTTAAAAGGTTAAAAAATAATACAATTTGTGTTTGAATTAAATTTTCATAATTTAATTTGCTTAAATGAATTTTTCATCATAAGTAAAACGACGACAGCTAAAAATACAACATAATTATTTTAATTTCTTTGCATCCCTCTTAATTTATTTGTACTAGAGTTTTTAATTTAATTTAATTTTTCTTCAAATAAGAACATAATAAATCAGAAAAACCATTTCCTTAATCAACAACCAAAAACACTTTAGATTAAGCATAGTGAAAATCATTTTGTTGCTGCAATATAGGAAATTGAATTCAGAGGAGAGCAATGAAACTGAAATGCAATGAGGTCGCTTATGTACTGTGCGGATATAAAATATTTTTCCTATTTAATATTTTGTTGTTGTAGTTATTGCTTAAATTTACTTTGTTATTGTAATTCAATTAAAAATTTAATTTTATAGCTACAAAGGACAAATAAACAAACTATTTTATTTATTTGGCACAGTAATCGAGTGCAGTACTACGTTAGTTTCGTACTACGGGAACATTATTTTAAGACCACGGGAACATTATTTTGAATAAATCCTACTCCACATAAATGACAAAGTAAACTGTTCCTAACTATCCTGGTTGTTGTTTACTTTTTTCTGCAGTTGCTCTTCTAAATATCCTATTTAATCTCTCAACCCTTCTGTACGACTATAGGTGTAATGGTGTAGTCTTTGTACTATCTACCTCTATTCACTTTCACATTGAGATGCTTAATTCATCGTCTATTAGCTGCTCTTTTGTCAGGTCTCTTCTATAGGTTACCTCTGATCCGTGAAAATTTTGCAACGAAACTTTTTACCTCCTGTCTTAAATAATGCTTACACTAAAAAAAACACGGCTTTTTGGACATTCTGTAGACGTTGTTGTACAATAACCCTTTCTTAAGCTCATTGCCATTCATTGGCGCAGCTCTACATTGCGCCACTTCAATGCATGGTTCTTTAAATTAAGATTTTCTGATCATAAGCCATCAATCATCGCCTAAATCTCCATGATATCTTTTACATCTAATTTCAGCAAATTGACAGATTCGGTGGCTAAGGTAACTTGGGACGCTTCGTATTCCAATGTTGTTGTTAATACGTCGTTTATAGATTTCCCCATCACATAGTTGTTATAAGATGAAATTTTATCTGCTAATCTCTTATGACATCGACAAGAGCTTTACAATCTGCTTGCTGCGCTAGTTATTTTAGCGCAGCAAGCAGATGTGGAACGAGGAATATACTAGCGCAGCAAGCAGAATCTGCCTGCTGCGCTAGTATATTCCTCGTTCCACATTTTGAAGATTTTTTTCCGGTTTCTAATGGCTATTATGTATCTAATTTTTGCAAAGCTTCCATGAGTAAAGGATTGCCCGTATCGTACTTCCAACTTTCTCAAGACTCGGCTGTAGGTGATCTCTGAAGCTGATACAATCTATAGCATATCTGCTGCTTCACATTGTAGGGCTAGGATCAAATAATTAAACTGTCCTTTAGCAGTCCATCTATTACGCTGTTTCGCAGCCTAAAATTGTTTTTTAAAGGTCCCTGTTGGAATTTTACCATCAAATAATAAAGGATAAGGATTTTTTAATGTCTTCCAACAAAAAAAATTTGTAGTGTAGTTCCATCGGCAAGTGTGGGGAAGTTCTTCTGTACAGCTTCGAATTCGTTTATTTCGTCTTCCAAATTTTACATCTTTTACGTCAAATTAGTTGCAATGGATTGCCTTATATATTGTTTTACCCTCTTCATGTTAGCTACGTCAGCTGGAAAACTACGTAAGCTTCAAACTCTTTTGTTCACCTTGTCGTATGATAAATATATCTAACACTTGTATCTTTCCTGCCAGTGCTCCTTGCATTTGACCTAACTTCTTATTTTGTTCATCAAAAAATCTGTTCAGTTACTTCGCTTGTTGATCAAGTTTGGTACTTTATCCCATTTACTGTTGTGTTTCAGCAGTTGTTGTTTAATTTGGAGCAATAGAACATTTAAAATTGGTCCCAAATTGAATGTTTACTCATCTTGTCCGGTGGCAAATTTAAATATGTCTGCTGGTTCGTCCTTTGGTCCTAGTTTGCCTGCCTCCAAAGTTGAAATACTACCCCTTTTTACCATTATTACTTAAACCGATTTTATTTTCATGAATGTTTCTTCTCCCAAAGATGCAATTTGTAGTTTGAGTAGCCTTACTTCTTTATTGTTGCCGTTGACGACTTATGATTTATTTACGCAGTCTTCTGCAGCCTAAAGAACAGCTCCGTGCTGTGGCCTTCCATGGAAAGACCACGCCGCTGCAACTCGTTTCTAAGTTGCTGAAATTTAAATGTGTTAATGTTGGTTTTCCATAGGAACTCTTCATTGCTAAATCTCACTACTAACACCAAATTGTTTTATTACATCAAAAACTGTGACTTTGTTTTTCCACTTCTTTGTAAACTTGTAAACGCTCTTTTGAAAAATGTTACTGAACTAAAATATTTTGATATTGTAAATATTTGCTTATATAAAAATGTTAAATGGCTTTGAGATAATACAAAACCTGTTTCAATGTAAACCAGGCCAACAGTCCATTTCTTTTCCAACCTAGTTAAAATCGGTAGCCATTTTTTTAAAAGCATCTCGTTAAAAATAATATGAAAAACTAAAAATATCGACATGAACTGTACCATAAAAATGTGTTGAATCTTTTTTAGTAGAAGAAGATGAAAATATTGCTGTATCATTTAAAAAATAAAAAAAAATTTGAATTCATTTTCCAAAACTTCACAAAAATATGTTGAGAATGAAATTTTTTTTACTCATATACTGTATGTATATACCGTTTGATACAATAAAAGTTTTCCGATAAGAAAAATGGACAAAAAGTGTTTTCTTACTTTCCATCTTTTATTTTTTTATAATTTGTTGTTGTTGTTGTGTTTACAATAACATGACAGAAAAAGATTCATTTCCTATTGTGCTATTCAGTTTTTTTTTTTTTTTTTTAACTTATAAGATGAAGAATAATGGCTTTATTTCATGTCTTTCGTATTTCTTATAATATGTGTGTTGAGTTGTTTGTTTATTGTTCTCAAACATGAATGTCTTGTTCATTTTGTGATTTAAGAATGTTTATGTCTTGTGTTGTGTTCTGTTCGTTCTTTAGAATAATTTGTTTTGCTGATGATATAATTTTATTGGTTGACGATTGTTCAATACCGTTACTGTTTAAGATTTGAATGGTTTCGATGCGAGCAACATGAATTGTTTGCGTGTTTTATTTAATGACGGATAACATATGCATGTTAGATCTGTGTATGTTAATACAATGGTTATTTAGTACATTCGGTTTTTACATTTTGAAACGAAATCACTAAGATGTATCCTTCCATGTTCATAACTCAATCGCTCGACGTTTAGTGGAGTTGCGTAAATAACTTTTAATTGGATGCTTCCAGTTATGAGTCATCTGTATTAGATGGAGTCTTTGGTTTTGTGGTATTAAGAGCAAACTTTTTGGAAGCATCTAAATGTCACCTCCATGGTATCGTCCTTATTTCAATAAATTACCATTTATAACATGATAAAAATAAGGATAGACTACGTATATCCTAATTAATTCGATCGACTTTATCATAAAATCAAGATATACGAATAAGAAATTCTTTTTCGCGTATATACAGTTAATCTACATGTGATAATCATCTGTTAATCGATTTAATTTTGAGAAACAAAACATGAAAAATATCGTTTACACCGCACTAAGTTAAATTTCGACAAAATTATAAAAAATAATTTGCCCTCATCAAATTTAATAGTCACGAATTACAAAAATAAAAACCGCACACAAGAATTAATCGTCAATTTTCCTCATTTTCATATCATTGTATTTTTTTATTTTGTTTTCTAATTTGTATTCATACCAAATAGAAAATTGGTTTTTCTCGTATTTTCACGTTAGAGATAATTTTCAAACGTGGAACCAAAACATAAAACAACAAAAAGGTGAATAGTACATGGATGAGTATACTTGGAAAGCAGTAAAATTTTAAAATTCTATTGTGGAAAAGGTTAAAAATGATTTTTAGTTTTTTGACTGTGATGTAAATGGTAGGAACCTGGAAACGATTGTGGAATATCAAAAAAAAAACATAATTTTGGGCTATCGTAGGTTATCGTAGGTCCATCTGCATTTACCTCCACTCAATTGTTTTGACTACATAAATTACAATATTGGCAAACCAATTGACATGTATACAACCAACGAGATTGAGGTAGTGAGTATTATTTCTAACTTAGACTGGAATGTAGCTATAGGTGATGACAATATTTCAACTAAGTTCCTAAAATATTATAGTAATTACGTTATAGCCAAATTTGTTAACGTAATACACCAATCATTAAATCAAGATAAATTTAAAAATTCTTCCTTAAATTCTGAATTTCAGTGATCCCTATTTATAAATCAGGTAGTATGTTAAGCGTAAGCAGTTATAACAAATTTCGGTTCTGTCTTTGCTGTCCAAAATTTCAAAATATAAATTAAATCTCCCAAAATTTAAAATATTAATCACAAAATATAAAATATTAATAATAAAATATAAATCACAAATTATAAAATATAAATCATAAAATACAAAATACATATCACAAAATATAAAATATACATCACCAATTATAAAACATAAATCACAAAATATAAAATATAAATCCCAAAATTAAAATTTTAAATCACAAAATATAAAATATGAATCACAAAATATAAAATATAGATCACAAAACATAAAATATAAATCACAAAATATAAAATATGAATCACAAAATATAAAATATAAATCGCAAAATATAAAATATAAATCACAAATTATAAAATATAAATCGCAAAATATAAAATATTAATCATAAAATACAAAATATAAATCACAAAATATAAAATAGAAATCACAAAATATAAATCATAAAATATAAAATACAAATCACAAAATATAAAATATAAATATCAAAATTTAAATTTTAAATCATACAATATAAAATATAAATCACAATATATAAATTTTAAATCACAAAATATAAAATATAAATCATAAAATATAAAATATAAATCACAAAATATGAAATATAAATCATACTGTACAAAATAAAAATTACAAAATATCAAATGTAAATCGCAAAATATAAAATATAGATTACAAAATATAAAAAAGAAATCAGAAAATATAACATATTAATCATAAAATATAAAAAATAAATCACAAGAAATAAAATATAAATTACAAAAAACAAAACCAAAATAAATCACAAAATATAATATTGTAATATTATATTATATAATATAAAATTTAAATTAATATAATTTGACAATTTTGATAGGCTGACTTTTCAGCATGTGTTTTTGAAAATTTTTATTTTAAATTTTCAAACGCCTTTTAAAGAGAGGAGTTAAAGTGGTGTTCATTGTCACAATTAATAACCATAAAGTGATGTTAAATCCTTTTACACTCTTTCCTTTGTCTTCCAAATCTGGAGCGTTCCAGCCCAACCACCGTAGATTTAACTCCTGCATCAATTGCTCGTTACATTCATTAGAACTTTTAAAATTGATAAATTGTCGCTTGAAGTCTTACAATTATGATACGCTTCAGAGAATTTTTTAATATTCTACTTTGACAATTTTGAATGGTTTACTATTTTGTGCTTTTGAGGTTACCTGAACTTTTAAATTTTATCTAAAAGTTTCTAAAATTTCAAAAGCACCATCAAGTGTTTTTAAAGTTTCGGATATGGAAAAATTGTATCTTTATGTTCAAAACTTAGATGGGCTTACTATAATGTGCTTTTGCAATTTTTTAAATTTTCACTGTTAATATTACTATTTTAATATTCATAAAATGTATTTTTAAAAAATTTAAATTTTTTTGCAAATTTTTCAATTTCGATACGCTTGTCCTCAAATGGTTTTGAAAATTTTGAGATTTTTGATAGTTTTTGCATGAACAGCAAGATGTTGTTTAAAACATTTTGTAGCAACGAGTATCACAGATACCAGACTCCAAAAACTGCCAATCATACCAATTTAAAAATTTTCTTTTAAAATTATTTCAATTGAGCACAGTTTCCTGAATGTATCAAACCAGAAAAATTCAACAAACATACCTCGTTACTAACCAATTAAATATTGTAATAAAAAAAGGTAATACTACATTCTCTACTATACTGTGCCTCAAATGTTTAAAATTGCCTATTGTTCCGCAGTATAAAGCCAATATAGGAACGATACTATAAATACTCCTAGAACATTTTTGTATTCAGATGATAAAATTATTTCCTTTCTATATACAAGTTTTTCATATTTTCAAACAATTGGAACACTTATACATGGAAAATGATTGTTATATTGTGTAATCTGAGTGAAATAATACCAATAATTATGGAAAATTGTTTGTTTTGATGTAGGAATCCTACTTTTTATAAAAAAAAGTTATCTCTTGAACAGTTTTTATGTAATCATATATACTTTTCTTTTAATGAACGTTAATTTCGTGAAAAATATCGAACTCGAATGTTTAAAATATTTTACCATTTAAACGATTAAATTGTTGTTTAAAGTTCGAATAAATAATGGTAGCTAATTATGCTAATTTTATGAAAATATTATAGTATCTCTCCACTAACCGTATGATTGTGGATACAAAGATGTCGTTTGTAATTGTTGTTATTATATACTGCTCAACAGATCAATAAGCCACAAGGTACATGGGGATCTCTAGCTTTCGTTGGTTTCTATCCCATGTCTTTGCGATGTATACCTTCTAAAACTCCTCTTAAATCCTGCTGATTTAATCCTTTCAAATTCTTCTTCAAAATTCTTCAATTGACCATCTAAGTATTTACCCAAAGATGACCAAAGATCATTCAGATACATAAGACATGTCTTTTAGGGCATCCCCTTAAGTGCACATTCCATTAACATTCGCAAGTCGCAGGAGCTTGGCACAAGGTAAATGACATTTAACCGTCATCATATCCCATATTACCTACAATAAACGCTGCCTTTTCTTTAAACTCGTCTACAATTTTCAGTAACCAATAACCACTTTGCATATCAAATGTTCAAATTAGTGCTTCTGCTAGTGAATCTAATGTGCTTTTCATCCTTTATAAGAGATATTTTTCTTCATTCGGTAATGTGTAAAATGTTCAGTAACCAACGTTGAATCGTAGGCTGCTATTTTTTTCCCACAAGTACTACTGACGA
The DNA here is from genome assembly GCA_963556175.1 of Tipula confusa. Lineage (NCBI taxonomy): Eukaryota > Metazoa > Arthropoda > Insecta > Diptera > Tipulidae > Tipula > Tipula confusa. The sequence continues at coordinate 17,964,929 of OY744476.1, read as the reverse complement.
GCTGCAAGGACAGCTCGATTGCTCAATAACCACAAATCTTCTCATCGATCTACATCTGTTTTTTTTCAATAATCTTCCTCTTTTTGATGGGATTTGTCTTAATTTTTAAATTAGAGCTCATATAGGAAGATTTTATCTGGTTGTGGTAGATTTTTTTCAATGATAACTTCTATAACTTTGTTTGCCTTATTCTTTGCTTCCACTAACCGTCATTTTAATATTTCAGAACATCTATGCAAGTTTTTTTCACACAATTGTATCTTTGTCAGGCGGTAATTATTTATTTATCACTAGATCTCTCAATTGTTCATTAGCAGAGGCCATTCTACGTTATTGTTGTCTAAAAATCCTTAACCAATGTTCAAATCAAATCTGTTTGTTTTTGATTACCGGACTTTTACTGGTGGTCTTTTATATCTTTAGTCCTTAGAAAGATTTGGTATAGTTAAATTATCACCCATCTCTTGTTAAAACTAAGATAAGGATAAATGTTACGGAATATGTATTTGTTTTAGTCTGTTTCTGTCTCCTTAAACTGATTTGCTTTAGTTAAACTTATGTGAATGGTTTTGGACAAGGATTGTAGCTTTAATAAGCCAAACGCATCAAATATAGGAGGTCAATATGCCTCCTTTATTATCAAGAAGAAAGGTCATTTCTTGTAATTATATATATATATATATATATATATATATATATATATATATATATATATATATATATATATATATATATATATATATATATATATATATGTCAAAATATAAATTGATTCCATTGACTTCACAAAATTATAAATCATTCACAGTTCATCTGGATTTTTGGTAATTACCACCCCAATACCACAACCTCGTCACAAATATTTTATTCTATATACATAAGGGGGATAAACATAACAAGAGAATCATGTGGTTTTCATTTTCCCACTAAATGGTATTATGTACACCAGGCTTGAAAATATTTACCATAAATAACTCAAGGTGTATAAAATTTAATGTCGAGTGTTTACCTTTTTTATATACCTTGGAAAATGGATAATAATTTTTCATTAATTTTCCATTTCGATACATTTTTGATAAATGAAGGTATAGTCATAATGACAATATTTAAATAAAAATAAATCATTTTTGGTTCGACTTTAAGAAAAATTAAGGTGAAAAATCTAATCAAAATGATTTATGTATGAATAAAAATACTAAGCCTACATATATACACGCATTAGTTAATATAGTGGTTATGTAATATATATGTTTTAAAACATAATTAAAATTGTTTGTAAACAACAATACTGCATATCCTATGGAACAAAAATATATTAAAATTACAGTTACTACTGCAACCACCTTTTTATATTTGGGAATTTTATAAAATTTTTAATATCAAAAACTCTGTTCAAAATATCAAACTTAGGTGACGTACCTTAACACAAAACAGTAAATAATTCTCAGTTTAAAAACAATTTAAATTTTCTAGTAGTAGTTTTTACTTTGTTTTACCCATAACATGGGTATAATATGCGGAAATACAATTACATTACAAAAAAAAATGTTTTAAATAGTTTATATATACATCGAATTATTATTCTGTTATTTTGGTAAAGAGTTTATTAAACTAGACTAAAAGTATAGGGTATAGTATTTAACATACAAAATACCGTTTCAAATATATACGAAATAAAACTCAAATGACATTCGAGTACAATTTAGGATAACGTTAAAACTCGTTAAAACTATTGTTGATTATATAAAACATTCGAAGTTTACCTTTATTATGTGTCCAATGATCGTAAATATTCGCCAAAACTATCCACACATAGATTATAAAAAACATAGGAAAATCGGATAAATATAAATTTCTATATGCATAAATATCGAAATTCTCAAATAATAGCATGTGTGTTCACATTTGCGTATATAACCTGGATTGTAAATTTGTGGATATTTTAAATTTAATTTTGAAAAAAATAAAAACGACAGACCAATAACAGTGTAAAATTGAAAAAAAAATTTGTACCTACCGATATTTGGAACTGTCTAGCTACACATAGAAATAAATTGACAACAACAAAATATAGTGATGACAACAACAACGACATTATAATAATTTTACTGCTAACATTTAGGAGTTTAGTGTGGTATGTTTTCATGATGTAATAATTTTTATTCTTTATAATATATTATACTCGTGGTTTGGTGCAAATCAAAATTTAATCTCTATATTGTAGTTTTAGGACAAAAAATAAAGCTACCACCGTATCTAAGCTATATTAAAGGCAAATGCATATCAAAATATATAAACTTAGTGTATACTATAACTATATACATTTTGAACTTCAAGGAGATTTCCTCGACTGACTTCTGCGCGTGTTATATGAAAACTAATAGTAAAAAGATGATTAACCATTGTATTATCTAATATAGCAGTTTAACGGATTTTTTCCAAATAAATAACAAATTTAATTAAAAATGTGTCTTGCATAAAAGCAAAAGTTCTGTACTGTTTAAATTTCACTTCAAACCTTACTTTAAAAAATACATTGGCGAAAAAAATGAGAAATGGTGGTTAAAGCAACATTTGCCTGTTTACAATAACATCCTTGTTAGTAATTAAGTAAAGTTATTTGTGATTACCAGAAATTTAGAAAAATAAAATGAAGATTATGTGTGGTACCACCTCAATAAGTGGCTTATTAAAGTGACAAATTGATTATATACATATGCAGATATTATTACAGGATATTTAATCCTTAATTCAACGGCGAATGTTCAGTAACTTGTAGACTTTCAAATCATAATAAAATCCAGCTTTAAAGTCAACGAGTTAAGAATTAAAACGAAAGACCGAAGTGCTAATCCCTAGAATGTAAACATATGGCTTTGCTGCATATGCACTAAAGATTTTAAAATTTTTATAATATTCATGATACACCTAAACGAAGAAATCCTTACTTACCACATTTATATATCCCAACTATTCCACCCAAAAATTATACTGCTGAAAAATTATACTTTCCAATTTTATCCGATTAAAAGTCTAAATTGGTTAAGTACAACAGCAGATGGAAAATTTTTCATTTAATTAAATTTTCATATAAAATGAAAAATTACCACATGCAACAATCAGATAAAATCATTATTTTTTTTGAGAAATTTAATCCTTAAAAATACATTTCATATTGTTGCAGTTAAGTAACATAAATTCTTGTTCTAAAGTAAAAAAAATTCTATCATAGATAACCAAACCACATTCTTTGTAATGCAGTGCGGTAAAACTTTAATATAAGATTATGATTTATAGTTTGTAGTTTTGTACCAATTTATTTTTGTTTTATGGTAAAAATTGGAAATTTGGAAAAAATTAATTAGGTTGGTCAAGGCATAACCGATTATTAGTGCAAACTTCTATAAATTAAGAATCGTGATCAAAACAATTCGGTCCTAGAACGTGAATAGTTAGGTGTATTTAATGTCTTCTAGAAAATGATTTTGGCTGATTTATCATAAATAAATCAACAATTATGATATTGAAAATTTTCCAATGATCTGCACAATATAAGTCATATATACAATGTCCACACCATTTTCCATTTATTTTTAATTTTCTGCTTCGACGAATTTTTGATAAGACTGTAGTTTAGATGCACGAGAATATTTTTTACTATGTATGCAGCATCTACGTAAACGTGTTGAATATAGTTTATAGAATGGTGGAGTTGAAAGTATATCGTAGTTCAGTACATAAAATAATATTGTCATTTATTGATAATATCAAGCTGTTTTACCTTCGGTTTCCGTAAAGCTTCTGTTTAACTTAGTTTAGACATATAAAATTTAATTAAATTCTAATATTTATTGTGTATAGCTGTTATACACAAAATTATTAATTAAAAGAAATATTTTTTTTAATAAGAGCACACACATACACGCAACATCTTTTGATGATTTATAATAAATTCTATTATGCTATTTTATGAAAAGCTTCACCGTTCCGTTTCATACCGTAATTAAACTTTTCCAGCTTTTTGACTCGAATTTTATTAAATTAATTATGTTTTATGTAATCCCACATCCACCACACATCATTTATGCTTATATACATATTATTTATATTATATGTTCTATTATTAAATATATGTGGGATTTAGAATATTTGGTGCGAAGATGTTTTATATTTTACCGTGTATCTGAAATTTACAATTTAAATAATTTGGTGGGGGGGGGGCAATAAAAAAGTAAGCATTTTCTTTGTAATTTTGTTTTGGAATGTTTAGTCTCTTTTATTTCGGGTAAAAATCCCGTTTAAGGCTTAGCTACCTTCAAATTTGGTCTTGATGACGTAATATGTAATGAGGTACTTGTGAGGAAACTTATTGGCAGAATGGTTTAACGAGTAAGTTCTCAAGTGGCGGGCAGACGTAGTTCCATATGTGACTATTATCAAAATACGTAGTTTAATTGGTTGCTGTCTTAGAATCTGCTGGTTATCAGTCCCGTCTGCTCAAACATTCACTTGGCGGTAAATTTCATTTTTGTCCGATTTTTTTAATTATCCTTGTTGGATTATTGGATCGATCATTATATTCATCATTGAACACCATGTTATCTTCATCGCCCGAAAATGTTATCCTCCATGTCGATTGCAATTTTTATTGTTTGTGAAGGATTGATTGTACTATAATCCACTCTAATTAGGGCGAATCGGTTTTTTTCCAGCATTTAACAACTCGAAAAAATAGTCACTGTCTATGAGAACGTCGATAAGCCCTGTAGTGTGGAATATGGGTCAGGCAAGTTGATGTCACGAACATTTGTTCAATAGTAAGGGACCCAAGGTGGACGATAGAATTAATTTGGAGTTTTTTATATTGGTCGGTTTGATTTCTGTTAGTCGAAAGAGTGAGGTTAAAAAACTTTGCAGAGACAAAAGATCTTTTTTTGCGGTGTTGCATCTTCATTAAGCTTTCCAGGTTGCATCATTTAGTTAATTAACTGCAATAAAGATGAATCAGAGATGACAAGCTTCGTTTTTTTTAACAGGTTTTTGAGGTATTTGAAGTTTTGCGCCGGTAATAGAGGAGTTTTTTTAAGTACGATAGATTAAAATACATCTATCGTACTTAAAAAACTCCTAAGACTTTTAAATTTTAAAAAGATGACAGATTTTTAAATTTTCATCGAGTGTAGACATTGTTCATGATAGGAATTTGAAGTCCAGCAAGGACCAATAGCATGGTTATCATGATTGTATCAATGAGTCTACTTACGATATTAGGATTAGCAGTGAGTGTATCGTTGTCATAGTTCATGTAGGTTAAAGCAGAATTTGTATAGATATCTTTATCAAGGTTGTGCAATCTCTGAATGGAACAATAGACGAAACTACAATTTACAACTAACATTTTTTTTTAGGTGCAGAGGATTAAGAAAAATGTGGTAACTATCTGGATTAGCAATAATAATATAAAAACATACTGTACTCAAAAGCCAACGCTGGACCGTCCCGTCTAATCAACCACTTAATTCATCATCGAATTTCACTCGCCGTCAACCTCGATATAATAGCCACTCTAATTAAACAAAAAAATCCTACGGAATAGATTAAAGTCTAAGAATTGGACTAGGCAGCTACATATCAAGTATTTTTTTAGTTCAAGGAGCAACATTTATACCGACAGCGCTTATTGTAACTTTACCTTGCGTTTCAAACCAAACCGGTACAGCTCAATAAAAAGTAAGGCCAATTTATAAGTTTACGAGACATTATATTCTCCTGGTTTGGTTTATTTACACCAGACATTTAATTCAGATGTTGATTCACGTATAAGTTCGAATTTGATCTTTGAACATAGTTAATGGTTTGCCTGTAAAAACTTCGTTTTCTATCGGATTCTTAAGGAAAGATGACTTTTCCATATCTATATACTGGTGAGTGAAATATTGGACTAATGTTTGCATAACTTAACTTGTTTGCATTATTTTTTGATAATGTATCTGCGACTATGCGTAACTTATGCCATTTATGTAACAGATATTTAATGTGCACTGCGAAGTGTAATCTAATTTATGGGGCTGGCAAAGACTAAATTTTGGATAAAATATTTTACCATCGACAAAGCATCTGAAATGCTTGATGGCACTATATATATTCCTAGTAGATTACAAAAAAAGAATATTGACATTCAGACAGGAAAGCTTTTTGGAGAAAAATTCCAACTGTTCCTAACATCTTTAGTTGTACTGCTTTAAGACAGCTATCGAGCGCATTAGAGAATGCATCCATAAAGGTATCTGTAATTTTGCAAGCAGAGCAATCTAGGATCAGGATGACTTTGATCTTATTCATAGCTACCTGTGACATAAATGTGACCAACAGAAATTTTTCTGCATTTTTTATAGAAAAATGGCCTGTTGCATATATTGCATTGGACCAAAGAAGTTCGGCTAAGTGATAGAGGAATCGATGATAGAAGTCTATCATTCCGATTTAACGCTGAGCTTGCCATATAAATGTTTGTTAGGTGACATCACTTATAGCCACGACTCCCGCTGGACTTGGACCGATTCCGATTGGAATAAAGTTTACATTTTAGGAAGTGTAATAATATATATATATATATATATATATATATATATATATTACTATAATATAGATATGATTAAAGCATTAATATAATATAAGTGTAATAATGTAAATACCCTCAACAGTCTTTAAATAAGTACGTCAGGTGATTTTTAATATTGGACTACGTAATTCCATAATTCAAGGTGTATAAAAAATTTATGGTAAATAAGGTGCAGGAGGATAGGGTGGATATTACTAAATTATGTAATAGACACTTTTATGAGTCGCCACAGAAATACCATGGCTTGATAAAAATCTAAAACAAAAAATTAAAACACTGTTCAAGTTCGAATTATTTTTATTATTTCCCGACCAAATTGCCTTGACAGTGGCCGAAAAAATCTAAAAATAAATGAAAAAATCAGAAAAAATCTTAACTTTAGTCAAATATTTTCGAAATACCAAAAAAGGAAATTAGACAGTGTTTCCATTGTTTATTTTTATAAATATTTCATTTCGTTCAAAAGATCTAAGATAAATTTAAAAGCAAGCGGAGGTAATTAGTTTAAAAGATCCATGCGCCTAATTTTTGAGAATTCCAATCTTTATCAAATTACGTCTTTAAAAGATGCTAATTTGTATAACCCTTAAAATTGATTTATGGGTTCAGCATTCTACGTTGTTTGTCTTATTTTATATCTTTTTTGTACTTTTTTTTTTTTTGGTTGAACGATAAAATCTGAAAAATTTTCCCCAATTTTCTTATATTTATGTACAGCATCTTTGTTTTTTGCTGCCGCTTTTTTTTGGTACTGTTTCATTTGATTTATTTGCTTTGTGTACCAGATAAAAACGTATGGATTCTAAAAATAACAGAATTGGTAGATATAAAAACTGGCAAATATATATACGAATCGAACAAAAAAGTTGGATTGGTATTTATTTTAGAGCCGTATCTTTGGTTAACAAAAGCTTTATCAACATTTTTGCCGTATGTATGTATATATAAATGTTCGATCAAGACCCAAATTAATATTTTTGTTGGAAGTTCAAATTAGAGTTTTTATAATATAAAATAAGGATAGTCTTACATAATCTTTGAATGAATTATTTAAAAAGGTTAAATTCGATAACTTTGTATAATTTCTTGGTAATATAATTATTTCTATAGACGTATGGTATAACCACAGATATCTATAACGGATGATCGTCTTGTATGGTCAAAATTAACACAAGTAAATTTATACTACGAAAAAACTTTTGGCTATTAACATCGCTTGACATTCGGCTTGGACCATTCTAGAATGATCCTTGGAAAACTCAAGTATATTAAACAAGGATAGCTAGGTGGAATAAGGATTGGAATCAATATACATACCTTAAGTGTGTAAGATAATCGGGCTGAAGAAATGACTCTCAGTCTTCTGGAGAAACTGGAAAAGCTCACAGCCTTCTAGAAACTTACCCACAGAAAGGGTATAAGTTAAAATCAAAAAAAAACATTAATTTTATGCAGCTCTGATAAAGAGTTTGATCAGGCTAAAAAATCATTCACAGACATGTCAATTTGAACCGTACAACTAGCAAATAGAAATATCATTTTAGCATCTAAAGATGATTGTTTTCTACAGCGAGTTACAATATAAGGAACTGGCGGAGTTCCATATAAGTTACAGTTGTCAGCCAGTTGATTGCAGTAGATCACATTACGGTGTATCATGCTAGAATGTGTATTGTACATGGAAGTTTGATTCGTCCACAGATTTTGGCAATCTACATTAACTAAGGATACTGAAAACAGGTCCTGCCTTGAAGAAAGCATTGTCCAGTAGTTTTCTTTAAATATCCCCGAACATCATTCTTAATTTTGTTCTGGAACTTTCCGGTTTAAAAACACAACTATACAATAAAAATTAATGTATGTCCACCACTTCTTTTGCAGAAACAACCTTCTATTGCCTAGTTGTACTGTAGTGGATGTCACATTTTTCTTCGGTTGGTGCGAGTCTTACAAAATAATTTGGATTATCTAGCTCTGAAAATTATTCAATTATGTCTCCACAAATTTCATAGATACTTGAAACATTCAAATTTGCTTAAATATACAACATAAAGTTTGATTTAAAGTCTTGCCTGATCTATCTATTCAATAATTGTATTTTAAAGCGTGGAACGATGATCATCCAAATTTTGCTCTATGACAAGCAGGTTTATAAATATTTCAGCTCCTCTAACAATAGGAGATGGTGAGGTTGTAGAGTCTTTGGAACTGACCAAGAGTATAAATGGAGTAGATATAAAGATAAACACGTCGAGGCTTCCATAAAAATTACTAATTTGTGACTAAAATATGACTGTATAGCGGAGGTATGACTCGATGTATTTGAATCTCCTAATCTAATAACTGACAAATGACTCTAGCTTTTTTTATTTTAAATTTTACTGCGCGACTCCATTATTAATCTATGACGCAAAACTCAAAAGCATTCTGGACAAAACATGTGAACCAGTAACATTAAGAATTTTGACTAAATCTGTAGAGAATATGACATTTGATCAAAAATACGATAAAGAAGACTTCAAAACACAACCTGTAGGATTAGTACTGCAGTGTTTGCAGATTATTGTAGATTTACATACATTTTTAAAGAAAAGTAACGGCCAATTAAAGTATGCGGCATTTTCCAGAAAATTTTCAACAGTGCTGGGTATTTATTTATGCGTTCATATTATTTATGCGGGTAATAATCTAGTGTTTTAAATTTGATTGTTAGGTTATAAAGTATTTGCCAAAAATACCAAGGCCGTAAACTGAAGGCAGCTTTTATTTTACTCGACAAAACGTCGATCCTCACAAAAACGGTATGTAATAGGACGCTTCATTTATACAAATTTAAGTTAAAAAACTCGTTAATTTTTTTTTAAAACGTCTGCCAAATTTTATTAAGCTTATACCTATAATTTTAATATTTAAATTTAAAATTTACAAAATTCTGTAGATTCGAGCCACTACACTGTTTACTAAAAATATGTAAGCTCGCTCATAATATTGATTCACGACTCAAAGACTAATTTAACAATATTTGTTGAAAGTTTAAGTCAAAGCTTCAGTACAAAATTAGATATAATTACAAATTTAAAAAAATGTCTGATTAAAACCGATTCCAAGATGCTCTAAAGGTTATTGTTCTTGTTTTTTTTTTTTTTTTTTTTTTTTTTTTTTTTTTTTTTTTTTTTGTTGATGAAATGAGAAAAACAAAATTAATTTGTTTAAACAAAAGCACGGAAGTAAAAATTATCTTTTCCTCATTGTTTTGTTTATAAGCGTTTTAATTTTTTTAATTAAAATAAAAAGCACAAAGCACACAACGTTATATCATGAGTGTTTTGTGTTGTTTTATTCCGAAAAGCTTTATCATTAAAATTGTTGTCAATTACTTTAAATTTAAAATAAATTATTTGAATAAAAAATGCACGCGATATAAAAGCTTTAAAAAACTTTAATTCGTTTGTTTTTCTATTCATTCAAATGTATACTATAACTTTTATTGCATTTTTATTTCGTGATGTTTTTCATTTGTTTCAAAATAAAATAAGTTCTGTAAAGCTTTGGCACATAAAAATTGGGTTTTATTTGTCTATGTATTGGTCTTTTTATGTGTCACACTAACGTACCAAATAGCATTACATACATGCCTTTAAACATTATCTTTAAAAATGAACCTTGAGAGCCAAATAGTTCAAATAATGATTTAAAACATCTGTCGTGTGCTAACATGGGAAACTTATTGGCAAAGTATATTGTAAAACCATCCATTTCTAAGTTAAATTCAACGAGAACATATTTGTATTTGATAAATACAGCATCTCTGGAAACTGCGATACTAGAATTCTGAAACCTTATATTCTGAAAACTTATATATATATATATATATATATATATATATATATATATATATATATATATATATATATATATATATATATATATATATATATAATATATATATATATATATATATACCACCTTATTGCAAGAATGCAATAAATGACATTATTTTATCAGTCACTTTCCTATAAAACATTTTTAAAGTAAATATTAAACTTTAAAAATACTCTTTTTACACTGCCAACAGCTTTAAGCTTTAAGTTGTAAACAAAAACAATATATAAGTTTTGCCTCATTACATTTTAAAACATAAAACATAAACGTGTTAAACCATCCACAACATATTCATTGTATCATGTTATTGTCTGTATAGCTAAAAATCAGCTAACAATTTCTGGTATCATACATTTTGGTAAAACTTGAAACCACATTTTTGGGCGAGCAAAAACAAAAATAAAGACCAACATTAAAAATTTATTCGAATATAGAAAGGTCGTGGGACATTAACTTTTTTGGTGCGGCTCAATGTTTTTATTTTTTGTTTAAAGCTTTGTTAGGTTTTATTACCCATGCTCGTTTAAAAGCAGTACAACATGAATTCATTTCTTCCATATTAAAAACATAAAATATTTTTACAAGAACGACTTTATGCTAATTGGGATCATTTTTATTTGAGCTTTTATGGTACCGCCTACGTTTTTAATCTTGTTCAAACTCACGAGTTTAAAATTTAATTTTAATGTTGGTCAAGGTATCACAAATCCTCCTACTTTGGTCACGAAAAATATAAATATTTGTTTTTCGTTTGTTGTAACTGTGGAATTAATGTACCAAATGTGTTTCACATCAATTTTCTCTTTTTTTTTTTCATTTAACTTTGATTACACAATATTTTTTGTGCGAAAAACCTAAAGAAGATGATATACATGAACTTATTTAAAGCTCATTTTACTAAAGAACTTTTATTGAGAGAAATGTTATACGAACGTTTTTGTGGATTTTGGTGTATGTTTCCCTAAAACATTAATTTTTTTACATTTCAGATACTACCTTATAAGAAAATTTTCAATATGAAATACGTGGAAAACAACGTGAATTGTTTTCCACCTTAAAGCGATATATTTACGTGAAAGAATTATCTTTCTCTCTCTCTCTTTTTTTCGAACATATATATTTCATAGTATCTAGTTGAGTATATTACACAATTGTGAAACCAATTCCCATGAAAATTCTATTAACCATATACCATCATACATAAATAATCCCAAACCCTTCTTAAATTTCAGGGAATACTAAAAAAAAAAAACCAAAAAACACACGAGATACTTTAAAAAGGTGAGATAAAATTATTGTATTCTCATCCCATTTTTTGCCAGGGTGTATACCTGAAACTTGTTTTATATTTATTCCATTGTTGTATACTTATTTATTTAAATTTAATGTTGTTATTTTTCATTTCCTTGTTATATTTGTTTATTTTGTAAAACAAAAGAATAATTCGATAAAAAAAAAATCACAAAGAAAATGAAAAAACTCCGGAAAATTTTATTTAAACGTTAGCTTGTAAAGTTTTTTTTTTTGTTATTTGTTATTGTTGCGGTCATAATGTTATTAGTGTTGTTGTTGTTGTGGGTTTTGGTGATGTCCCGCATCTTATAAACATTTTAATGTAAAATTTTTATTAAATTTAATTTACATGACTATGAAAAGGAGTAAAATAATGCGTAAAGAATTTTTTTTTTGTAGAATGCATTATCTTTTTTAAAAATTTGAGTTGATACGAATGACAATCAGCATTTACATGTAAATCAGCGCCGAAGGTTAATGGACGGTTAATCTTAATGGAAGGTTAATGGACGGTTAAACTAGAAGCTATTAGAGTTTTAGAAATACTGTTGATATCTCAGATATATAATTTCCCTAAATTTTCAAGGGTTTTACCAACAAATGAGAGAGAAGGACCTCAACACAATGGCGATTGTGGCAATTAATTTAAAAAATATGTTTTAATTACAATGACTTCTGAACACAATTGTCCTGCATTCGATTATCTTTTTAAAGGCCAACAACTAAAATGATAAACAGGATCAAATCAAATATCATCCTCTAACAGTGCTAGAAACGTTTCAAATACCGCCCACAGAATAAACAATTTTTCAAGCTATACATTTTATATGGAGGGTTACAAAAGGAATATTTTATAATCTGATTTCGATCGGTAATGACGATGAACACAACTATTACCCCCTGTTGATGTACAGAATCCATGGATTAAACCATCGTCCATGTCAGTACAGGTTGGCTGGGGCAATGCAATGTGCAGATGGATTTAAAGCAAACCTGTATTTGGGCGTCCTCGATTTGGCTGGTAACGGCTTAAGGTAAGACGATAAAAAGTAACCGTGAAAGAGTTGGGTGTACTTCGGCCTCATAACTGATGCAAAAAAAAACATACTCATTAAAAGTAATATTATAGAGAAAAATATAAACAAAGTATTAGGTATCCTTAGAATGTGCCAAAGCAGAAATAATACCTAAGTATGATGGGTCAAGCGCGAACGTCACTAAGGATGATTTCCTGAATACGCAACAAACGATTTTGGAGAGTTTTGTGGAAATTACTCGTAAGGAAAATACAATTAAGCTTCCATCACTCGATATTTCGGTTTTTACCGGTCATGAAAAACTAAAATTTTGGTAATTTCACGATTTATTTGTACAGTTAGTACATAATGAGAGAAACAAATTCCAAATATACAAAAAATTTAATATTTGAAGCGTTTTCTGAAGAACGGGCCATCGGAAAATCGTATATGCCGGATACCTTTTACTGAAGAATATTACGAGCTAACCTGTGAAAAAGTTTTAGATCATTACGATAAGGTTGAACCAATCGTTCGAGAGTTAGCGCAAACATTTTTGAACGCAAATAGAAAAAAGTAGCACATCGAATGTTTTAATTTTTTCTGAGGAATTCAACGTGGAAGATACATTGAAAAAATGTTGATCAATGGAAGAAATGCCAATATATACACAAAGGACCAAAGATGATGAACAATGTGAGAAGTGGTACTCCGAAACTACATAGAGAGATAAAAGTGGTCGTTACATTGTAAAGATTCCTTTTAAACTTGATCGATCCATACTAGAAAATACACATAAAAAAGCTATACACAGGTTTCAAAATTTGGAGAAAAGGTTGATGGAGAACGTGGATCTACAAAAATCGTATGTTAATGTAATGCAGAATTATATAGAGATGGGTTATATGATGCCAATACATAACAAGGACTTAACCACACAGCAAAGTGCAAGTTATTATTTACCACATCAAGCAGACATTAAAACAGAAGAGAGTCGTTTTCGACGGATCAAGCAAAAGCATATCTGGGAAATATGTGGACATTGTGATAATGTATCGCCAAGTCACGTTACCTGAGGCAGACTGGGAATTTCAACGTGTGCTATGGAGATAAAGTCCTAATGACCAACTAAAAACATATCATCCCACCACTGTAACATTTGGTCTAAACAGTTCTCCATTTCTAGCCATAAGGACCTTAAAACAATTAGACAAAGATTACAGGGATCAGTACCCAAAAGTTAGAGACGAATTACATCTCAATTTCTACTTTGATGATCTCTTGTCTGATGTGGATGACGAAGAACAAGCCAAAATATTAAAAGAACATTTAGAAGCAGTGCTAAAAATGGGACATATGAAACTACGTAAATGGAAATTTAATTGTGAGCAATAGTGTGATGTTGATTTCAGCACTAATGTTGTGTCAGATGGGGCACTAAAAGTTCTGCAATTGTAATGGACACCCATTACTGACAAATTTTTCTTTAAAGTTAAGGAATTTCGAACCATACCAACCAATAAAAGATCAGTTTTGTCAGTTTTTGTCAATTTTTGCACTGGACTGGCTATCGAACCATCCATAAATCTGCCTATATTTGTGGAAAATTAAACCACAGATATTTTAGAATGGCTACCAATACATCGATAGCAACACATAAAATCGGATGATAACCCTGCCAACCCAGCATCGCGAGGAGTGATGCCTTCGGTGCTGATAAATGAAAATCTGGTGGAAAGTCCCTCATTGGCTAAGCGAATCAATGGATAAATGGCCTACTTCAAAATATTCACCGAGCTTAATGCTCGGTGAATAAAAACCAATAAAAACCATACAAAATTTAGTTGTTAAGCAGTTCAGCGTCCAATCATAATGATAAGGAAGAAAGTAGTTTGAGGCACATGATTTAAAAGAATTTGGGTCATATGGCTCAAATGTTGATATTCTTTGATGAAGTGAAAATATGAACTTCTAAGCTTGGATTACACTTTTTTTTCTCTAAGTTTAAGAATCGTTGTGGTGCTATCGAAAATGAAATTCCTAACACTCTTGGTAATTTTTTGAATGGAAGTCGCACAATAAACCTTCCTGCATCATTTCGTTAATTATAAACAAAATATATAATTTTCTCAATGCTGCTAATGTTAGTGGTTCTGAAATCATCCAACTAAAAACAGTGGAAACATCGGCGGCAAGACTTCGGCTAACAAAGTGCAGGATATCTCAACCCCCAAAAACAAATAAACACTTGTCGTTAGTTAAAATTAGCATCAGCCAAGATTATGTTATCTAGAATTTTCCAATGTCGGAAGTCACATAAAAATGTCAAATAGGTTGAGTCTGCGAGTTTAAAAATGCATGATCATCAGTTGTAGCGTAATAGTTACATATTTTCGACAACATTGTGATTAGACACGAAGTTTGTAGAAACTGGTTGTGTTAACACTCTTAACTAAGACCTGAAGACATAACTTCGCAGAAAAAGCTTTACTTAAAAAATTGATCTACAAATCCGAATCCAAAAATGCTTTTGTCAATCCATATATAAGTAGTGATTAATGATGCTTCTCAACTTTAGTGTATGGTGTCATGTATGAAATTTTTATTTCATCTTTCTCTCAATATGAAGTCATTACGAACTTGACGACGCCCATTGGCCAATTTTATATGAGCCATCCAGTGCCAGTTACTTACATACGATTTTTAGAGTCATCCAAAAATCGTATGTAAGTAACTGGCTAATCGACCTGTTTATTTGATTCATGACCATGTTTCAGTTCCATTTATGGTATTAGATGCATTTACTATACTCTGGAAATAAGAAGTAGGGTTATCTTGAGTCTATGTTATCTTAAAAAATTATTTTTTAAACAGAGGATTGACAATTATTGAAACTGCCATAGTAAAGTAGTTTTCAGTTTGATCAAATCGGTAGTTTTACTCCTCGAACACACGTTCTTTCAATATTTCGACAAAACTTAGATTAAAATGAATCTAGAATTATTACTAGAAAATTGAATGAATCTAGAAATATATTCACCGTACCAACTACATTACTGCCATTATCACTTGTAGTTTTAGAGTGTTGTTACCGAAGGTATATTTAAAGTTGGTCATAAGCCCTTTAGTAAATGTTAAAATCCTCTTCCATTCAAAACTACGAATGGACGGTTATTAAAACATATTTTACAAGACGAAAAATAAATACTAGTACGTATTAAAAAATACAGATACCACCAAAGTATCGTTGAAAAAGTATCAAATACAAAGATACTCGATACTAGTATAGTATCGATACTATTTGCGAATCTCTAAATTCAGTTACTTGCGACAATTTTTACGGAAACTTGGCCAATTGAGATTGTAAATTAAGTATATGGCAGTATGTAGTAGGTTATCTAATATAAAAACAAATAAAAACCATAAAATATTCTTACTGCACAGCTAGACGTTTCACAGTTTGTAGTAAAGGTGATCTGAAATTTGACTGGAAGTTATCAAAATTTTCTAGAATTTTTTTAGAAACTTTTTTGTAGTTGGCTAGCAATTAAATCTGTTCTACACTTATAAATTTTTCATTTCCATATCTCTCAATTAGCTCTATTGACTCTAAATAATTTTCTATGGTGAATTGCAACAAGATTCCAAAAAATACAGGAAATGTAATAAATGGAAATTTAAATAAAAAGTTACTTCTGGAATTGGGAATTAGTAGCAGTTACATAAGTATGTTTCAAATTAGAAAACATTATAAATCAGACAACCATCGTTAAAGCATATATCAGTAATCTAAAAAAGTCTAAATTATTATTCATATGGTATTTTTGTCAATTCGACTACATCGAAAAACCATAAACAACAATTTTACAATAAACTTCGTATATTTCACTGTATATGTCAATACGGAATAAAATTTATGATAACAATATCGTAATCATTATTATCGTAGACAAAAACGAAAACAAAGCCGTATTTTTTTATTAGCCGCCGCGCCAGCATCATTTTCCGTTTGTTCTAAAGTATATACAAAAATATATTCGGTACCAAATATTTATATACAGAAAACGTGAAAGAGCGTCCACAACAACTTCAATGGCTCGGCTATAAATGATTTATATCTTGTGTAGATAAAAATAAGGCTCGTACATAGATAAACGAGCACTATCCACATGTGTAGATAACAAACTAATTTTTGTTTTGTGTTTGTTGTTTGTTGATTTTGAAATTTTATTAAAATGGTGTACGAACAAAAGTGTTTTGGCATGATAAACAAACCAGAGATCTATTGTAAATTTGATAACCCGAAGCTATTCAATTTCAATTTTTTTTTTTGCATTCAATCAATAACTAAAGTTTATACCATCCAATATGTAATCATTTCAAATCACCCATCAAAGCATATCCATTTTGAGGGTAATATCAATAAATTTAATGTTCATTGGAAGTTGGTCGTATCTCGATATGCTTATATGATATCATCTCATGTTTCATTGTATATTATTTTAAATAGACATGACGACAAAATTAAGAATGTTACTCGTATTTGCTGATCTAAGGACTTTTCAGCATATAGATTTGCAAGCAGAATGATTATATAATTATTTATTACAAATTTAATTTTATTTTTATATCTTCTTTATGTAGAAAGAAGTTAGGCCGACAGATTTATTTTATTATAACATAATTTAAAAATTTTAGAAAACCATTTGATTTCAAATAAATGAAGATTACAATGCCGCTTCTGTATTGCAAATTTATTGAAGAGTTTTTTATTAGTGTGAATGTAGGCTAGTCTAAAAGACGCGTTGCTCTATCGACAAAATAATAATACTCCCTGCATTAATATCGGATAACTTTGAAGATAAGGTGCAACTAATTATTATGACGCCAGATCAACCGACAGATATGATCAATGGAGAGCCATCACACAAAATAATCATAACCTGCAAGAGTTTCCGCAGTTTTTAATGTCACCGACTGGTACTGCAAAAATGTCAGCCGAACTTCTTTTGAACAGTATTGAAAGAAAGACTAGAACATAACTTTCTCATTATTTTTTGTAGTTCCTCTTTTACATCGCTAAACGACTAGTAACTTCTGATTGTTTTCGTAATTTTATAGACTGGTTCGAAATTAAAACGCT
Organism: Tipula confusa; assembly: GCA_963556175.1. Lineage (NCBI taxonomy): Eukaryota > Metazoa > Arthropoda > Insecta > Diptera > Tipulidae > Tipula > Tipula confusa. The sequence continues at coordinate 17,946,973 of OY744476.1, read as the reverse complement.
TGAATTGGATTCGACGATGTGCAGCAATGGACTAAAACGATGTGAAGCAATGACTCTTTTATCCATCGGTATAATAATATTCACAACATGAAAAATTATTTCGATCATTATCGAAAGTGACATAGATAAATGGTATAAATAACTGAACCACCACTCATCCGTCGAACACATAACGTTAATTAAAATGTTGATCGAATTTACTTTTTATATTTCCTTTTTCTGACCATGCCTCACACCCACATTACAGTGCCAGAACAAGTCCATTACAATATATATTCATTTTATATTATAGTCGATTTGGTTTGGGTTATGGTGAGTATAAGAGTTTGTGCATGGTGTTTGATATGTCGAACAAATAAATTGCCATGTTCAAATTTATTAAATTGGTTACAGTTGGTTAAATTTTCACATGGATTTTTTTATTTTTTCATCCAAATGATTACATTTACAATTTATTTGATTTATTTATGCTGTTGTCTCGTTTTATGCAATGCGTGGTATAGTTTTTATGTGATTGTTTACTTTTGGTAATGTTTCTGGATAAAATTTGATTACGGAAATGCAAAAAGTACTTTAATAATTTAAAGGTTTTGTATCGAATTAGTTTTAATTCCATGACGTATTCCTTATGGTATAGGTAATATATACATTATATATATATATATATATATATATATATATATATATATATATATATATATATATATATATATATATATATATATATATATATATATATATATATATATATAAATATATATATATATATATAAATCAGGGACGAAGCGTTCATATATTGAACGGAATGAGTGCTTCCGTTAAAATTATTATAGCAATATAATTTTGAAAATATAAAATAATCTCCAATAAAAAAAAATTTAATAAAATTAACTCATATTAAAAAATGTTCGTATACGGAAAAAAATTATCAATTAAAAATCACAGATCGATTTTTGTGTTAAACAATATTTTTTGGTGAAATTAACCATTTTTATCATTATAATGACAAAACTCATTTTACTGATTTATCTATGATTGTTATTATCAGTAAACCACTTACAATGAAATTCAGTATTGCAATTTTACAGAGTTTTATGTAAATCAACAAAAATATTCTTGAATTTAACAATTAATTTTTTAATGAATTAATTTTAGTAGTGAAATAATAGTTTGATGTTAATAAATTAGTCACTTATAAATGACTATTGAATTAACATCAAAATTTGTTAAATTCACAAAAATTTGAATGTTTATCATAAAATTTAGTTAACAACTATTATTTCACTACTTAAATTAATTCATTAAAAAACTAATTGTTAAATTCAAGAAAAATTTTGTTATTTTTATATTTTTTTGAAAAGTATTACGGAATTATGGCTATACAATTGCCTTGTACAATTGCCTTGTAACAATTGAAAGTACAAATTTTAGATACTAAAGTATTTCAAATGATTTATTCTAGCTGTACTGCATCCACCATAGGACAAACCAGTAGGTCCTTCGGTTAAAGATTTAAAGAACATGTTGGTGATATTGGTAAAATGTATGCAGAATTAAACTTCGCTATACACATGAATACAACACAACATAATTATATAGACATGAACACTTACATGAAAATTCTTTATACTATGGACTGAATGGAACAATTATTGATCTATAAAAATAAAAGAAATAATAATTTACTTATATTAATAAGACCAATACGCTGGTAAATTAAATATATGACATAATTATTAGGAATTCTTGATTGAGTAGGCTATATGACGAAGGGATAAATGGGGTGTACAAAGGCGACAGAATCTGTAATTTTATTTTAATCATAGTTTCGATCATTTTATCATAGTACATTAAATGTAGATGATTATTTGCTAATCAAAATCAATATCACGAAATCAAAAAAAAAATCTAAACGGACCTGTAACTATCAGTAATGATTTTTTGATATTCGCAGACACGAAAATTCAATTTATATGATGTTGTGAAAATCACAAAACGTTTAATGTTAATCACAAAATTGTTTATGAATAGCACGTGCAGCATTAATGATAAACACAATTTTCTTTTAAATTCACTAAAAGCACTGTAATATTCACCAAAAAAAAATTACCACAAAATAAAATATACTGTTTTATTATTGCGAAGCGTCTTTTTCATTAAAATTGTTGCCTTTGGAATGAAGAGACGTGTGTCTTTTAAAATAGTTGTCATGATCAAATTCTTATATTAATTTTATTAAAAAGTATAAGTATTGAAAACTGAGTGAGTGTTTTTTAATAAGTAATGAAAATTTATAATAATAAAACTGTAAGTACATATAAACACAAATTTATATTAAAGACATTGTGCAATAACTAATAACATACTGTTATAATTCATATTTCAGTAGTAAGAAAATTACGATTGAGAATATAAATGTTAGATTATATAAAAAAATAGTTAGAAGAAATTTAAAACAATCACGAGTTTTATATTCCTAATATATGTAAGGAATTTTGTGTTTTAAAACTCGTTGAAACAACTTTCACATTGTACCATCATCATTTAGTTAATTTCTCGATACTTAGAAACACGTGTATATTAAGCATCTAGACAATTTTAACTTTTCCGAGACCAATACACTTTTAGATAATTGGCTTATCACACTTGTGTAGCCAGTTTAAATAAAAAATGGGTTTGCAAATTTGCAATACAGTTTAATATAGTTTTCCAGTGTATAATCCGGAAGCTCCAATGAATTGCAAACTAAGATTCTGGAACTTATTCTTCAAGCTTATTACATTCACTATTTGCTCATAAATTAAACCTGGTGTTGTCACAAGCTTGTTTTATTTATTTTTTTAACCATTCAACCATAGTTTTAACCATTCAACTAAGAAAACAGCCAAATTAAAAGAATTTATCAAACCCAATTCCTACTGCTTCTCCCACGCGATGGGAATATAATGGACGAGTGGTACAAACTATATTTGTTTTGAAGAAAAAATTTATTTGTTATCTGGAGGATATTTTAGAGAATGAGCATAATTGGGATGGTGAGACTGCTTTATAGTCTAGAGGATTATTTGGTACTTTAATTGATCAACAATTTATTATTTTACTTTATTTTTTTAATGAATTTTTTCCTCAGTCAGATATTTTATTCCAAATTATACAAAAAAAGCGAATGATATACAATATTTCATTAGACAAATATAAACATTTAAATGTTCTATTTTAGACACAATTAAAAATTTGACGCTTTTTAGAATAAGTAGAAGAAGAAGAAAATATTTCTAAACCAAATATAAAACTTTAGATCGTCCAAGTTATTAACAAAAGAAGATTTTAAAATATTGTTAACGAAAACAACAGAAAACATTATTCGGGCAATAAATTTTAAATTTAAATCTTAACAATATTTTAAATTCTTAAAATTATTGGACGTCAGATTTATTATTTAACTTAGATAATTTATATCCAAACATTGTTAATATTAGCATTTTAAAACCAGAATTATCAGTCATTTTTAAAGATGAAAATTTTAAAAATTAAAAAAATATTCAATCGATTTTAAAATTTTTAATTGAATTTGAACTATATAGTTGTTTTAAAGAATATTTTAAATTACTTAAACTTGTTTTAACTTTGCCAGTAACAACCGCGCCCTGCGAGAGATCGTTTTCTTTCTTAAAGCGAATAAGAAATAACTGTGGGCAAGAAAGATTGACAACGTCAAAATTTTTAACACTTCTCTTTCATTTTCACTACAAATAATGAAAATTAAAGTGAAGTTCTCGGCAAAAAATTTAAAATTCTCAATACTGCTTTTTGTATGGACATTAAAGATTTAACATTCGATAAATAAATACCATTCCAACATGTTAAGCCATATTGAAGTTGCGAATCTACTAGAGCAAAATACAGGCACTTTAAAAAATCTAGACTGCAAATATTTCTCAAATAATAAAATGTTCTTAAAGTCCGCAGTTTGTTTTTAAATATGAAACATGACCTTTAAAATTTAATTGTAGGTCTACATATACTCCGAGATATTTAAATAAAGTGACATTCTCGATTGGTACACAGAGCGAATCACAATTAGTTCCATGACAGTGAATGGTAAATGAAACATGAAGCAGGTGCTGAAAAGCTAAAATTGAAGGTCATTATTTTGGATTTACTGCTCAAGATCATATTATGCACTTAAAACCATCTTTTTAATAAGCAAATGTCATGTTTTATAGCATTATATAAAGAATCCTCTTTAGAACTGGAGTACAGCAATGCCATATCATCAGCGAAAGCCACAATGTTACCTTTCAATTCTAATGAAAAAATGGAATTGCAGTATATCAAAAACAACAGGGAACCTAACACTGAACCCTGTGGCACTCCAATATTTACGATTTTTTCATCACTGTAGACTTTGTTAATACAAACACTTTGTCTGCGATTTCGTAAATAAGACTCAAAAAATCCAATGAAACTCCCCTAAAACCGATATTATATAGTTTTGATAAGAAAATATATGATCCACAGTATCAGAGGCCTTAGTGATGTCTATAAAACCGCAGAGGATTTTAAATTGTCATTTAAGTGTTTATGTAGTGGCGTTAAATTTCATTAAGACATTTTTCGAAGACGAATTCTTTGCAAAACCATATTGCCGCTTATCAAGAAAATTAATTTTATCAAGATAGTCCAATAATCGGTTTTTGATTACTTTTTCAAAAATTTTAGAGATAATTATTTATGTCTAGGCGGCAAACTTTCTTGAATAATGGTTTAACAACACCTATTTGTCAGGGAAAACACCTCTAGAAAAACACAGGTTAAAAATGAAGGACAACACGTGAACAAGACTGAAAATTATTTTTTTAACTGTAAAATGAGAAATCCCGTCGATACCAAAAGAACCAGTATTTTTTAGATTATTTACAATAGCTAAGATTTCATTTTGACAAACTGTGAAAAAGAAAAAATTTATTAATCTCAGAATTTATCATTAAAGTTCTAAAATTCTCATCAGTGATAAATAGTTCTTGGTTTTGTTGCAAAATATCATAAGGAACTTTAATAAAATGATCATTAGAAATATTGGCTATTTTGGAAGGGTCATCCTCAATAGCATTGTTACCAACATCAATTGAGGAGATGGTATCCGCCCTCAGCATGTTATTAAGAATACTGTTAACAACCCTCTATTTTGATTTTAAGCCTGTTACCGCATTGAATTTAGCTTTAAAATATTTTTCTTTCGTCCTAGGTATTAAACGTTTAAGTTTTAGATTAATTTTCTCAAACTTTTTCTTTAGTAGCACATTATTCTTATTTTTTCTAATTTCTTAGCTAACTCATTTTTATAATTAATTAAATTCAATAGAGAATTCGTCATCCATGGATTAGTTTTTTTGAATTTTCGTTTTGTAGAAATGATCGATGTACTCTTATTTAACTCACATGTTAATTTATCGATAAAAATATCATACGCCTTATTAGGGTCATCAAAAGGAAGAATAACACCCCAATCAACATAGTACAAACTTTCAGATAAATCGGAATAATTAATCTTAGTTTGAGGAAGTGACTGGTGTAATGGAATGTCTTTATTAGTCTTAAGTAAACTCAAAACTAACAAGACAGTGTTATGATCAGTCACATGAAAACTCAATTTTTTTTTACTTTTATAAAGAATCTCGAAACATGTATATATATATATATATAAATATATATATATATATATATATATATATATATATATATATATATATATATATATATATATATATATATATATATATATATATATATATATATATATATATATATATATATATATATATATATATATATATATATATATATATAAATATATATATTTATATATATATATATATATATATATATATATATATATATATATATATATATATATATATATATATATATATATATATAATTAATCTAATAACCTTAATCTAATTAAATATATATATATATATATATATATATATATATATATATATATATATATATAATTAATCTAATAACCAAAACAAATTAGTATTAATGAGTTATTTAAAATACATAATACATTAAGAACCGACGAACATAAAATATTAAATTAATTATGTTGTAACTATGTAATTGAGAATATTTACCTGCAGGATATAAAACCATAGTATTGTTTTAACAACAGAACATAATCAAAAATTTAAAATTATTTTTCTTTAATCGTGGTATGTATAACATTCAAAAGCCTTAGGATATTACAATATTAATGGTTTTAGATTATGTATATGAACTGAAACGAAATCTTTATAGATACATTTTCTTCCCAAACAACATCGTTCACCATCTGACACCACAATAATATTTTGAAGTGCCAAACTCACTTAAAAATTTAATGTAAATTTAGTGTGAAACAAATGTCTAAAAGTTTTTTTTTGTACTTTTATTATTTTTATTTTTTTTTAATATATTTTATTCATATTCTATGAGCTTTCGAAACTTTTCAATTTTCAAAAACAATTTGTCCATTTGCTCAACGAAACAACAATAAAAATAAAAGTTCAAGTTAATCCAAAAAAAAAAAATGAAAATGGTTGTTCGTCCAAAAGGAAAATAAACAACAATCGAATGAAAACTTTTCCGATTTTTTTTTTTGTGTATGAAAATTCAACACATAAATTTAGAATTTTTGCCGTTGAACTCTCACTTTATATTGAGTTTTATAAACCGAAAACTTTTGATTTTTTTTTGTTGGTTGTTGTTGTTATTATTAAAACTGTATTGTATGTTATAGGTAAAAGCACTAAGTAAATATACACTCAGCTTATATGATGTTGTACTTTTCGACCAAAAACTATATGCAATTTTAACAGATGTGATTTAATTTCATGTTTATATGAGGAAAATTATTCAATAATCCTGTAAAATAATCCTGGATTACACATTTTTTTTAATTTTTTTTATTTTTATTTCGATTTAATTTAATGGCCGGAACAACATTTCATATTGGTATAAAGTAAACAATTCGTATCCAAACCATTATGTAAAATATTTAAAAGAATATAAAACACATGTCCACTATTAACAGATAGTTTGGTTTAATTATGGTTTGGAAAAACTTCCATGATGCTTTATCGTGAAAGCTTTACTATTGTTTTATATAATTATATATATATATATATACAATTTATATATAAAGTTTGCGGTTCGTAATTAAATATTTTCGTAAATTATCTAAATGTGTTTCAAAGTTAAGTCGGTAATCAAAGTTACTCCAAGTTACTTGAAACCTTGAACTTCTTGAATTATATTCCACAAGCCGGTGCAAGACTCAAATAAAGCCGAACAATTTTTAGTGCCATAACTGACACAATCTGATGTGTGATAATAATTTTATTTGTTTTATTAATAGTGCCTGCTAATTTAAAAAGCATTGCAGAAGTTTTGGTTTATATAATTGTGCAATGTCATCAGCAAAGCCAACGGCAATACCTTTTAGCTTAAGAGAAAAAATTGAATTGATGTAAATTAAAAATAAAATAGGCCCCAAGACCAAACCTTGAGGAAAACCACAGTTTAATATAAGAGTATTACTTAATGTATTAGATATTTTAACACATTGTTTTCGATTACTAAGATATGAACTAAACCATAAACCTGGTAAACCTCTAAATCCAATACCATCCAGTTTTATCAGTAGTATGTTATGATCTACAGAAACTAAATTTTTTGTATTAATGTCATTGAAAATAGTACTCAAAAACTCAATTAAAGCGTCTTCTGTCGATAATCCTTCACGAAACCCAAATTGATTAGAAAATAACTTAGTTGTATATAAAAAAAAATCTAAAACTCTTACTTTAACGCACTTTTCAAAAATTTTAGAAAACACTTAAAACAGTGAGATCGGCCGATAGTTTTCTATATTTAACTCATCACTTTTTTTATGTAAGGGTATGACAATAGCAGTTTAGAATATTAGGAAATACTCCCTTTAAAAAAACTCTTATTAAATAATTCTTACAAAATAAAGAATAGATGGTTGGCAACTTGCTTAATGGTAAAACTATTAATCTCATCCGATCCAGAAGATACCGTATTATCCAAAGTTGATATTATTGACAAAATTTCATTTTTACTTATTGGTTTGAAGAAAAAAGAGAGCTTCTTTTTTTGGTGAGATATATGTATCACTCTTGTGATTATTAGATTGCTTTTAATTCTGACGTAATTGCTTTATAGTTTCACCAAAGTATATGTTAATTGAGAATTTCGGTACCGAATACAAAAAATTGAATTTTCTGTCTTTCCTCCATTAATAATTTGCTCTGTTAAGCGCCATTTTTTTTTAAATTGCAATTATAACTACCAAATTTCGTCATATAATAAGCACTTTTAACTTTTGGTATTTCTTGATTTATTTAGTAAACTAAAGGACTTTAAGCTTTAACTAAGAATTATCTGGAAATATAGAATTTTAGCTTAGAATTATCTAATGACTAGAGGTGAACTGAATATAATCTTTAACATATAAAATGATACCTCCGGACCGGTAGTTATTGTTACAACAGTCTACGATTGCTAGACTTTAGCTCATCATTAGTTATCCAAACTTCGGATAGAAAACAAATTTATCAGAAGAGGAAGAAGGGGGATCAGAATATAGTACATGACCTTGATAACTATTATCTAGAAATGACATAATAAAAAATGAATAAAATTATATTTTAACTATCTAGCATTGATTTAAGGTCCCCTTGGTTTTTAAAAACAAAAATTCCGCTTCTATCATCCTTCCTCATCGTTATTGAGCCGTTTCAAATCCAAATATATTTAAATTTCAGCTTAAATTGTTGGTATCTTGCCTGGTTGTAAAGTTGACACTTACCATAACTGAGGCTTTCATTTATAAAAATTAATTTGTCGGTCGTGTAACCATAGTTGGACAGTTTTAGCGAAGTTTTAAATTGTACATTCATTATACGTTACTTGGTTAACTGGTTAACCAATTGTATGTGTATGACCTCATTAAATTTTTGGGCACCGGAATACACTTGTTTCTTGAATACTTTCCGGTAACAACAATCAATATCTGATTATGTTATATTAATGCCATATTGGCGATTTTAACAACCGTTTCTATCAGGTCCGCATCACTGCGGTATTCTTATAGTAGTTTCTGGTATTCCTATAATATCGATCTCAGATCTTAATTTATAGTCCTCAATTAACTGTTCGTAGCGTTCTACTTCAGTTTTCAACGATTTATACTATCCTATTTAAATTTATTTGTGCAAGCTAAATGTTCACGGCATACAATTTATTTTTCCTACTACCAGTCGTAAAAGGCATCATTATTACATGCCTTAGTAGACTAAGAAATTTTGTTTCTCGGGTAGTTGTTAATAATATTATATTATCGATTATATTATGACTATTTCTTATTAAGGTAAATTAAAGCAGATTTTGATAAGGATAAAAAAATCCAAATAAAATTTACAAGATACCTATACTTACACGTATAAATTAGCATTGAATAAGCTTGAAAATATGGCAAAAGCATATTTTCGGAAATTTTATTAACACTCTTATTATTACACAAAATTTTAAATTTGTCATATGATTTAATTTTTTTTAATTGAATGCCAATTTGACTCCAAAAAAATTTACAATTCCAACAACAAAACTAAACAAAAGGCAGTGTCATTTTAAATTTATGCTTACTAAGTTACTATACAGTTGAGTTAAAATTCTGGCTACTTCGATATCGTTAATATTATTAAAGAGCAAGTGTTTCCCTTATCAAATTAATTTTATGATTAACAAAAAACCTGGTTTGTAATGGTTGGTATGTAAAATAGTATATACAAAGTGCTTGAGAAATGTTATTATGGACCTCGTTTATGGCTATAATAGCATACTTCTCCACCTTGGTAGAGGCGGCCATTTGTATAAGATCCATCTACATATGCATTTATTGGGGCACTGAAAACATTTATTTTAACTAAAGATAAATAAACTAAATAACAGCATGCTCTGCATTTTATAGCTCATAAACATGTATTGGGAGCCAACATTAGAAATCTTCATTAAATTCCTTGCTTCAATCACCGTTTGATTAAACATATCAAATATACCCATAATTATATTTATTTTCTCCACTCGCATTTGTTTTGATGGCTTTAACTTCATCATTGACGATTGTATCTCTCGACCGTTTTCATTTTATTGAAATAACTTGCAGGTACGTCAGTTATTGGTGATCAGTTTATCTTGGTTTTCAACATCATATTTCAATTATGAAGTTAAAGATTACTGTTATTACAAATTTATTGCAGTTCTGAGACTTGACATTTCGTTGAGCTTTCAGTGGCTTTGAAAAAGTATGCATTTCTTGCATTAGATTTGCTTTTAATAAGTTTTTCGAAAAAGTTTTGAAAAGTTTTTGAAATTTTTTAAACAAAACGCTAAAATCTTAACACAACGTTTTACTGTAAAGTTTATCGTTTTATTCAAGCATTTCCAATTGAATTTTTGAATGCTTTCAATTCCAAATATTATTGAAACGATTTATGGTACCATAATATATGAACATAATATATCGTAGATAAACATTCCCTATTTTTGTAGCGGAGTAGAAAAAAACATTCAATTTTCCAAATTCAATTACCATATACGCATAAAAATTGAATAAATAAGCACAAAGCCTAAAAAAAACTAAAGCCTTTTTTCGAAAGGATCAAAATTATTTGTTTTTATTTTGTGTACAGTGAGTATCATAATTTTCATAATTTTTCTTTTCCTTTTTGTTTTTATGTTTCCATCGCTTTTGTTTATGTTGAAATCCGGAAAATTGGATCTCATTAATCTTGATTTTTTTTTTGTTGGAAATTTAACCGAAATCGTTATGTTTGCAGTATATTTATTTTAATTGTGTATGAGAGATGATAAAATATTATATTTCGGGATGTGATAAGGCTAATAAAATGTATTATGCGGTTTACGAAAAAATAAAAGGATTATTGAGGCTTAACTGTAGATTATTCGATTTATTTATAAAAAAAAATTAAAGAGTATCCTTTTAAAGATGCTAATCTTATATACATTCGATTAAAATCAATTTTACGGGTCACTAAAAGCTAATAGTTTAATAATTGGGATACTACTACATATAAACAAATTTTGCGTATGGCTTGTTTTTATTCAATGTAGAAGCCAATTTTGAATGTTGGAATAGGGAAAAAACGACTTACACACACATGCATGGAAATTAAAAAGTAACCGCTACTGTATAGTATTATGTAGTCAGGCAAACAACTAAATCTTGTGGTATGTTTTAAAGCGAACGTTTACAGGGTAGTTGTAAAAACTCGCAAAATCAGTTTTCTCCAATTCTGCACAGTTTTATTCGGTTTTTCTTTAACATTTCAGTTGTGATTCGTTACCGTTTTAAAAATTTCCTCAGTCTGTATAATAAACTTGAATGTTATTTTATGGGGAAATCCTCTTATTAATGTGGAAAAACCGATAATCCAGGAGAAAATTATAACGACTTGTGACTTTGAAAAGCGCATGTACCGTAATTGGACCACCAATTTTTTTTTACTTTTCGTTAAGAACATAATTTTCCAAAACAACACCTTTCCATTTATATATACAATCACACTAAATATATGAGTTTATGTGTTGAGGTATCCGATTCTTCGCGCCATTCCATAACTTTAGACAGCAGGCAACTTTAAAAAAAATTTCCCGTCCAATTTAATAGAAAATATTAAATGCGAAAAATGCTTTTTGATTATTGTTTTATATCGTAATAGAATTCCTGGTTTTTAACACCTGTAACATTTATAAAGTGCTTACTTGTTGCCATTTCCCTAGCACTATAATATGTCAAATTATATCGATTTATGTTGTGCGGCAATAAAATAAAAATAATTGCCTGCGCTAGATGAATAATGGTTTCTATAAACGAACAATTCGAATTAAAATCAGGCTTTCCCGTGATGTTATAATTTTGTATTTGATGGACAAAATGCTTTTAGCGTGATGGCTGTTAAAATTAAAATAAAACTCTATTAAAAGGAAGTAATGTTACCGTAAAAAAAAAAGCTATAATTATTATATTTTCAGCTTATTGGGTGACTGCGGTGTCGTTGTCAAAATTTTTACAAGTCACGCCACAATTTATTTTTAAATTTTGTTTTACGATTTAACTTCACCAGATTAGTCGTTGTGGTCATTGTGAATAGCAAAATATTTTTTTTTTAATTTGAATTGATTGATGTGTACATCGCCCGTAGTTTGACTAATTGGTTTCCCTTATATCGATGCCTTTACAATTTTTTAAGTGGTGGGTTAAACTTGGCAGCACTCATATAAATGTAATTTATCTACCCGTACCTAGCATAGAAGTAGCCTAAAGGCATCGCATGGCAAAGCTTTCGAATGCAAGCACGCGCTTAATAAATAAGTATTTAACCATTACTCACATTCAATTCATATTCAATTCATATTCAATTCATATTCAATTCATATTCAATTCATATTCAATTCATATTCAATTCATGTTCAATCCATATTCAATTCATATTCAATTCATATTCAATTCATATTCAATTCATATTCAATTCACATTCAATTCATATTCAATTCATATTCAATTCATATTCAATTCATATTCAATTCATATTCAATTCATATTCAATTCATATTCAATTCATATTCAATTCATATTCAATTCATATTCAATTCATATTCAATTCATATTCAACTCATATTCAATTCATATTCAATTTATATTCAATTCATATTCAATTCATATTCAATTCATATTCAATTCATATTCAATTCATATTCAATTCATATTCAATTCATATTCAATTCATATTCAATTCATATTCAATTCATATTCAATTTATATTCAATTCATATTCAATTCATATTCAATTCATATTCAATTCATATTCAATTCATATTCAATCCATATTCAATTCATATTCAATTCATATTCAATTCATATTCAATTCATATTCAATTCATATTCAATTCATATTCAATTCATATTCAATTCATATTCAATTTATATTCAATTCATATTCAATTCATATTTAATTCATTTTTAATTCATACTCAATTCATATTCAATTCATATTCAATTCATATTCAATTCATATTCAATTCATATTCAATTCATATTCAATTCATATTCAATTCATATTCAATTCATATTCAATTCATATTCAATTCATATTCAATTCATATTCAATTCATATTCAATTCATATTCAATTCATATTCAATTCATATTCAATTCATATTCAATTCATATTCAATTCATATTCAACTCATATTCAATTCATATTCAATTTATATTCAATTCATATTCAATTCATATTCAATTCATATTCAATTCATATTCAATTCATATTCAATTCATATTCAATTCATATTCAATTCATATTCAATTCATATTCAATTCATATTCAATTTATATTCAATTCATATTCAATTCATATTCAATTCATATTCAATTCATATTCAATTCATATTCAATCCATATTCAATTCATATTCAATTCATATTCAATTCATATTCAATTCATATTCAATTCATATTCAATTCATATTCAATTCATATTCAATTCATATTCAATTTATATTCAATTCATATTCAATTCATATTTAATTCATTTTTAATTCATACTCAATTCATATTCAATTCATATTCAATTCATATTCAATTCATATTCAATTCATATTCAATTCATATTCAATTCATATTCAATTCATATTCAATTCATATTCAATTCATATTCAATTCATATTCAATTCATATTCAATTCATATTCAATTCATATTCAATTCATATTCAATTCATATTCAATTCATATTCAATTCATATTCAATTCATATTCAATTCATATTCAATTCATATTCAATTCATATTCAATTCATATTCAATTCATATTCAATTCATATTCAATTCATATTCAATTCATATTCAATTCATATTCAATTCATATTCAATTCATATTCAATTCATATTCAATTCATATTCAATTCATATTCAATTCATATTCAATTCATATTCAATTCATATTCAGTTCATATTCAATTCATATTCAATTCATATTCAATTCATATTCAATTCATATTCAATTCATATTCAATTCATATTCAATTCATATTCAATTCATATTCAATTCATATTCAATTCATATTCAATTCATATTCAATTCATATTCAATTCATATTCAATTCATATTCAATTCATATTCAATTCATATTCAATTCTATTCAATTCATATTCAATTCATATTCAATTCATATTCAATTCATATTCAATTCATATTCAATTCATATTCAATTCATATTCAATTCATATTCAATTCATATTCAATTCATATTCAATTCATATTCAATTCATATTCAATTCATATTCAATTCATATTCAATTCATATTCAATTCATATTCAATTCATATTCAATTCATATTCAATTCATATTCAATTCATATTCAATTCATATTCAATTCATATTCAATTCATATTCAATTCATATTCAATTCATATTCAATTCATATTCAATTCATATTCAATTCATATTCAATTCATATTCAATTCATATTCAATTCATATTCAATTCATATTCAATTCATATTCAATTCATATTCAATTCATATTCAATTCATATTCAATTCATATTCAATTCATATTCAATTCATATTCAATTCATATTCAATTCATATTCAATTCATATTCAATTCATATTCAATTCATATTCAATTCATATTCAATTCATATTCAATTCATATTCAATTCATATTCAATTCACATTCAATTTATATTCAATTTATATTCAAGTTATATTTAATTCATATTTTATTCTGCAATGCATGGTGGCTACTGCCCCTAATTTTGTCATTCAATTCAAAACCTGTTTTAAAACTGATGACCAATTAAAAATAAAACCTAGAAAGGGTAAATTTAAATCTTAAATTTAAAGTAAATATAAACCCTTTCTTTAGTGGCGAAGGTTTCTATACGGTTCAGTCCACATTGGCTCAGTTTACATGATTGGCAGTATGAATGATGATGATGACATCTATGAATAACCAAATAAATGGTTATTATCTTGAATAACCAAATAAATTGAAATTTTAAGTATAAATTAAATATTCAATCTACCTAATGGCGACCTAATTCTGTTATAAAAGGTGTTCACAATTGAACCATAAACTAATTGAATAATTCACTATAAAAGCACTAATTATAATAAACAAAATACTATATAAAAGTACAAAAGAAAACTTTTTATAAAGAAATCTAACATCATTGAAAGCTTTGTGTTCTAGAAGTCTCATTATTTTGTATAGTGTTTCGTATTGTCATTCATAACAAAATATACTGTCTAATTAAATTTATTGAACAAAGCACTGGCCATTCAACACGTTTATTTGGGTCACATTAATGGATTAATAAATCATAACCATAAATAACTTTATGAATTAATAACAATAACAATATATTCATGTTTCTACCGGATATTTCAAATACAATGCCATAGAAAATAAATAAATTTAAGAGCAGTTCAAATAGAAACCAAAAAAATTTTTTTTCAAATTTTTTTTGGTTATGTGATTGTCTTCAACTTCCTATTAGAAGAATTTTATTGTAGCCTTAAATATTCAAAATGTTATTTTTTATCGTATAGGTTTCGTTTCGATTGTTTATGATTTATACACGTATTTTTGAAAGTACGTCAGAATAAAAGGGTTCCTTCTTGCAATAATCTCTAAAGTATACTCGAGCTACTCACAAAATAAATAAAAGAACTAATTTAAATTATTAAAATGGAGGAACACCAGTTATTAAAATAACGGCCAGATTTTTTCTTCTTCCTGCAAAGATTTCTAATGAAATTAATTTTTTAAAATTGAACACTGGTAGCATTATTTTCACTCTTTTTACTGGATAGCATCATTTCCTTTTTATTGTTGAGCTGTGAATCTCATTATATTGTTCGTTAGCCGGTTCGTTAAAAGTGGTCATTTGAATTACATGCCTTGATCTGATACCATAGACTCTGGCACACCAGGACGAAGTATCCATTGCGAGTAGTTGCTGTCTACTAAACTTAAATCTTCAAAACAACACAAAATAGTGGCCCGCAATTGTGTTGAATGATACCTGAATCAAAAGCTCTGGTTTGATAAAAATAAAACTAAACCCAAAAACAGATTTTCGATCAGTACTGGTCCGTCCTGGCCGGATCTTACAATCAGTAAATTTTATTTATATATAGACTGCTCAGATTGAAAACAAAAATACTTAAAAGGAAAACAAACTTATTACCACTAAGGAACCGAAACCACTTAGTATAATATAAGTGCTTTAAAATTTGGCAAAATATTGTAAGTTTCACTAAAAAATTTGATAATAGAACTGGCAATTTATTTGTCAGACTGTCCATCTAAAACTCAGTCAGTTTCATTAACACCACCGAAATTTTATCGTTGCCATTTAAACTATGTGCCAAACTGGTGGTTAAAGTTCTTTTCTGTTTCATTTCACTGATATTACACATACATGAACCACATTCACACATTTTGTTGCAATACTCAGGAAGATAGTTACGATCAGGAGCTCCAAGTATTTTGATTATTGTTAAATATTATTAAATCTAGGCGTATTAAATCTAGTAGATGAGTACTGCACTGACTGAGCATATATAAGATCATGTGTGCGATCACGCTGAGGTTACCAATCACGCCGAGGTTACTGTACTCAAACTTATATTTAAAACCATCTACAATTATGTGAGGATAAATTCGCATCATTTCTAAAACTACTGCATTATCTGAGGACAACGCATTCTTTTTATGAGACTCACTTTTACTTCCAATCGATTTGGAAGTCATCGAACATAATTTATTCGCCTTTCAAGAAAAGATTTTATAACAAGTTACTAAAGAGTTTAGATTAGATCTTGCAAAAACAATATAACTACTTGCATTTTGTTTCTACAACACTTTAGCAAATATTTTTAAACCAATCTTAATTTATAAGGAAACACAACATAAACAATATGTAAATGTAAATCTTTAGCAAAAAGATAAAGTTTATATCATGTATACATATTATTTTCTGCAAACAACCAAACAATAACATAACTTTTTTTGTCGTTATAATAGTTTTTCTACTTTGATTCATAATGTGACAGTAGAAAAATATTTTTGCTTTTACTCGAAAGCATATAACAAAAGACAGGCGAAAAGTTGTTTATTTCCTTTTAACATTTTGTTTAGAACAAACTTAGAAGGATATATACATTTT
This sequence comes from Tipula confusa, assembly GCA_963556175.1. Lineage (NCBI taxonomy): Eukaryota > Metazoa > Arthropoda > Insecta > Diptera > Tipulidae > Tipula > Tipula confusa. The sequence goes on along the minus strand of OY744476.1, from coordinate 17,929,645 downwards.
AATTATAAATGCAAAGTTCCACAAAAAGCTATAGTAATGCGACAGATACAAATTGTTGAGGTTGACATTCGAATAAAACGAACGAAAATCAATAAACGCAAAAAATAACACTTCACCAGAGCTTAACACACATTTGTCAGAGAATTTCAAGACGCAAAAAAAAAAAAAGAGTTAATCGTCCTTTTTTCATTTCGTACCGTGATTGATGGTGATAAGCTTTTTCTTTCGGTATATAAATAATACACACAAATATCACATTTGGATTTAAGATTTATTCATTATTTTGCCACTCTATATATATTACAATATTTAGATATATGGGAGAAAAATTGTTTAGCTTTCATTTAAGTCGTATCAAAATGTCACATGGCTTAGGAAAAAAAAAAGGATTTATAGGCAAACGAAAATTTTTCCATCATTATTCATGTGTACAGTGTTTAAAGAGAATCTTTACGTATATAAGTTAAGCATACATATAAACATCGTTGATGAAATGTAATAAATTACGTCACTTTATTTATTTTCAATTTTCCAATAAAAATTTACTTAAAATAGACGATGACGACATAAATTTATTATTTTTTTGTAGCTGTAATATTGCCAAAGATTTATTCAACAAGAAATTATCATAGTCGTATTGATTTTGGTTAACATGTTCTGGATTTGGGACAGTCGAATTTTTTATAATTAGTATTGAAAATATATTAATTGCATGATTGTAAATTATTTAAGATTATAATAATAAAAATAATAGTGTTTTTTGATCTTGTGGTTCAATAAAATTCGGTAAGTGACGTCATTTTCGTGTTTGGGGTCGTATATATTGCGCATGTTTTTTTTTCTCAAATGTCATAAACGCAGTGTTGTTGCCCCACTTCTTTTAACTAAGTCACTACCTTTTTACATAAGCCTAACCCCTTTTATTTTAGGCTCGTTCAAGCTCCATCTCCTTTACCTAAGCCCAATTTTTACTAGTTCCACTCCTTTACAAACTAAGCTTAGCCCCTTAAATATAATTTCCATCTTGTACTTAAGCCCCACCTCTTGTATTTAAACTTGCCCTTTTACTAAATCTCCTCCTTTCAGAATAAGCCCCACCTCTTTTACCTAAGTTCCTCCTCTTTTACCAAAGCCCCACCCCTTTTACCAATGCTCCTACCCCTTACCTAGCTCCGCCTTTTTTGGCTAGTCCCACTTATTTTCACCGAGCTCCATTTTCCTACATTACTCTTTTATCTTCTTTTCCACCCTAAAGAAGGTAATTTGATGATTTTGACAGTCAAAAGGACAATATATTAAAAATATTGACCCCCTTAGCTAGAAATCTTATTATATTTGCGCGCTTAAGATTGAGAAATCTGCTATACCAAAACTAACAACAGCAGCGGAGGATTAAATCCTACTATAATATTACATCTTATTGAGCAGAACGAAAACCACCTCGGAGGTGTTTCTTGTCAGATAGACGAAACAATTTCTTTACACAATGTTTGAACGTGTCCAAAAGTATCGCTGTTCAAAATATATTGCATAGTTCGTCTAGCTGGCGAGAAACACGAGGTGGTCTAGCTCAATAAGATGAACAATTATAGTAGGATATAATCCTTCATTCCTCATTGATAAGATTCCTTTCATCAATTTTATCAAAATAAAAGCCAGGATAAGAAATCTGCAGCAGATGATGCTTGCTTAACTTCCATGGTAGTGTTAATAGTTTTTGACAGACCAATTTCTTCCAACTGGTTTATATCCTCAATTGAAAAATTGCAGATTTTGATGATAGGCTTTTTAAGAAATTCTCCGTTACTGCTCTTTAACAACTATAGAGTAATAATTCTAACTAAGCCATATTTTCAACAGTCGACCTCCTGAACTCTTCCTAATAGCCATTTCTCTGGAGGTAGGTTATCATATTTAACAAAGATTCGGTCTCCTTTTGATATATTACCGTGTATTTTAGTCCATTTGCTTCGTTTTTGTAGTAATAACATATATTCGGTTACCCAAATTTCTGGTATTGTTGCCATTGGTTCTGGCATTGTTCTCATAGGTTTACCTTACAAAAAATGTCTGGGTGTTAATACTGTAGAATTATTAGGATCAGATGTGACTAGAAATAAGAGCGCAAATTCTGGCTTGATTTAATTTGGCCACCTACCATAGTCGAATAGTGTTAAATAGTGTTACCTAATTATTTTATGCAAATGGTGTTTGATGGATTCAATCAGCAGTTAATTCCCAGAGTTCACTCATGATTGGAGCTCTTGGTGGTTTATAATACCATTATGTACTATTCTTTGCAAGCTCGGCTGCCCATTTTCTCGATACTTGTTTTACGGCCCGCTTAAGTTAGTCCGTATGACGATTGAAACTCCTATGAAATTGGAACCAAAGTCACTATAACACATTGCTCTACACAGTGCTGTGAAGAGTTTGAACGCTTCTTTGAAACCTCCTGGTGACAAATTGCTTCCTACTTCTATGTGAATAGATTTAACCGTAAAGCATAAATGATGCTTGGTAACCCACATAGTTTTTGCGGCCTCGGCCTAATAAATACTGGAGTAGAAAGGGTCCAGCATAATCTACTAATCTAATTATTTGATTTAACGTTTGCTCTATAATTTGATTTAAACTTAAGATTATAGATTATAGGTCATTTTAAGAGCAACATTAAGTGACTCCAATAAGGCATTATTGGTATATCGAAGAGCGCTTTAAGACTCCTCATATACTATTTTCTTCATTAATCGTTGCAATGAGCATTGCTCGATATTTTCTTCTGTGGCTTCTTTAATCTGTGGATGTTGAGAGGCTTCCTGCTGATGTTTAAACCAGATTGGAGCATTCCGCCACAGATTATGATTTAGTAGCTGTAACGCATTAAAACCCATTGATGCACAATCTGCTGAATAATCCTTTGATTTTACATAATTCTACTGTATTGGAGATAAAATAGTTTTTAAATTATTGTGGTTTTCGCTGACCAAACTAAGGTTATTAAAAAATATGTTCAAGCAAGTGTTTTGATATCGGGTGGTTGTAACGTTTTTTTTTTTTTTGCTTTTTAGTAGTCTTGCTAACAGCACAGTGGCGCATAACCCCAATCTGAAGACATGAAATCTGTTTTGAGGTCTCTCGGTAACTGTGTATCCCAGTTTAAGCCTAATGTTCATAAAATTGTTGCATGGTAATCTTTGCTTTTACGATAACATGGGCTAACCATCCCATTGTATCAAACACTTTTTGGACGACACTTACCTTTTAGTTACAGGTGCTTTAGTATCTAAGGCATATGCATGCCATTGGAGAAGAACAAAAAATATCCAGTCTCAAAATCCAACAAATTAGAGCGTCACATTTTGAAACTAGTGATTGACCACATCTCAAAATCTTGACTATGCAGATTCTAATTATAATAAAACAAGTTCAATAGACATTCTCATTGCGGCCGATTTTACTCAGAAATCATATTGAAAAATATTATCCTTATCAAATCCTTATAAAAGGAAGCTCTGATCAACCTATGGCACAGAAGAACGAATTTATTATTAACGAAGAAAAAAATGAGCATCACTTTCAGAAGACGTTCGAGGGACAAGAAGATGGAATGTACCAAGTTGCATTACTATTTAAAGAAAAGTCATTTTGCATTAAATGACTCAATCTGAGATAGAGAAAACACTAGTTCGTGTTTAAAGCCGACATCGAAAAGATGTTTAGGCAGGTGTGAATGCGCCCCAAAGATCATGTATACCAATTAATTTCGTAATAAAAGTAGTTTGTGAGCCAGTACCTATCAACATTCTTAATGTTATTTGACTTCCATCTTGTTTAACTGTTCTTACTATACCAAGACCAAACAAATTATAAAAACCAAAAAAAAACTAAGGTTATTTCTGACTATTTTTACCTTCTGCTTATCTTCTGAATCAAACGAAAAATACGTGTTATTTGGTGTGCTTGACCAACGTGCTGGGGCAATGCTTACAAAGATAGCATAGACAAATTAAAGGCAAACCAAAAACTATTTCAACTTGAAATGTCGATATTGGAAACCAATACCAACCTGAGCAAGTTATGAGGAAGCCGATAAGAAATTTCAGAAATTGAATAACAGAGTAAATGCCGCATTATTCTCCATGAGGGCTTAGGCTTAATTAGTATTAGACTTAATAATCGATAAGAACTGATTTAAATTTTTACGATAGACGATTTAAAAATGTTATGACCCAGTTAAATACGACAAAAATTCAAATCATCTTAAATCCAAATAAATAAGTCAATCCACTTAAAACTTTTCATTAAAGTAATCTGGATAATGCAAATAATTTGGAAAATGTTTTCTTTTGTTTTCTCGTTCTATATTTACAAAAAATCTTAAAATCGATTTTCTTCATTTGCTACAAAAAAAACATTGTAACATTTTTTTGGAAAATAATCAAGATTTCAAGTGCACAAATCAAATTATATTTTTAAAACGAAAATTTTCCAAGTATTTCCTTTTTTTTTTAAACACTTCAATTAAATTTTTTTACTGCGTTTATATCTCAGAGCGATTGTCTTAATCTTACATTTTAACTTAGTTTCGTTCAAAGCGACATCATTATTTTAGGTAAGGTGGAGTATATATTTTGAATGTCTTTTACTGTAAAGAAATGTCTGTAATTTATCGTCAATAATTCTATGAAAGTTTTGTTTTAAGACCAGAACAAAAATGTTTCAGGGGTTGTGATTTAAGTAACAATATTTACCCATAGCTTTACAATTAAAACTAAACAACATAAAAAATTTAAGATAATAGCAAATAGTTCTAAATTATAAAATTTTCTAAAACTCAAAACTAAATTGAAAAACTAATTATTTAATTTCTAAATGATTTTCATGAAGTTTTCCTATTAACATATATCGTTCCAACTCAAAATTATTTACTTATCAGCTTTAGAACTATCTTTAACAAATAATTAAATAACAAACACTAAAAATGAAAAATTTAGTTTCAATTTATGGCAAATAATTTAGTTTGATTCTTCGTCTAGAAAATAACTAAAAATATTAAAATGTTTTGTGTTATTATTTTTGAAATATTTTATATGTTAGTTTTTCATAATTAGAAAAACATTCCCATTTCTATAAAAAGTGTCATCTTCATTATGAGTGGTCCAGTGAAACGGTTTGATGAAACTGGCAATGAGGTTTTTTTTACATTACAGTGTTTTTACAATAATAAAAACTAAATTCCTAAAATGGATTAATTAGTGCTAATTTAATTAGGTAACTGCTAAGTTTATCAACATTTTTTTTTTTTTTTTGTTGAAATGTTAATATATTTTATAGCAGTATTTATACTGAACACCAGAGCTTTTGATTAAAGTATCATTTATTATTGGATTAAGATTACTGGATGTCTTTTGTTGAAGTTTTGGCTATATCGCTGCTGCAAAGCTGTATCAAAAACTGTTCACATTCGTATAAATGCTGCTATAAAAAATGTTTACAATTTCACAAATAATTTCTGAGCAAACAAATTTTGAAAGATATGGCAGCTTGCAATATTTGAGGGTGTAAATGAATGATCAGTGATACGAGTATTAGTAGTTCGATTGTTTTAAATTCCTTTGGACATACTAGTTTTGACATATTAGTTTGGATACAATTAGTTTCTTATTTTTGTATAACGTTGATGACTGAAAGGTAAAGTTGGTGTGTTACACGCCGGCTGAAAGTTCTTTGTTTTCATGGCCTCCACGGCTTTACCAGAACATACGCACTTTTTGTCGAAATTTTGCATGACCATTCTGCATAAATGTGGCTAAATTTCGGCAGAAAGAACTGTGTTACCATGTTGCGATATCAAGCACCAGTACCAGTCACTGCTTGACCAGCCTTATTTTCAAAAATATATGGTCCAATGATGCCTCCAGCCCAAAATCCGCACCCAACAGTGACACTTTGTGGATGCGTTTATTTTTCGACCATCACATGTGGGTTTTGCCCATCAGTTGTTGTGTTAATTGAATTTTGTAAGCATATCACGACGCCGAATTGATATTCTGGGAATTGATTTCTTTCACCAATACTCTCGCACGCACTGTTTCGATATTGATATTTGAACGGCTTGTCTTTGTATGACCAGTGTGATTAGGTTCTCCAACTGATCTAGACCCCCTGATCTAGACCAACTGATTTGTGGCCCCAAACTTTCATTATTGTTGAGATAATGTTAGGTAATGGAAACACGTTGTTGTATCGTGTAACGCTTCATTTTTACTAACCCTCAACTCTCAGCTGTCAAATATTTTTTTCAGGGTTGCCAACAATTTACTTGCATAAATGTCGGCAAAGTTAAATATTGCGTTAATTTTAGGACATCCCTTACTTACAATCATAAATGTTCAAATCTTCAAAATAAAAAATAAAAAATCGTATTTTCCTATGAATAAAGGATGATATCCCTGTCCAGAACGATTCTTTAAAAATTAAAAAATAGGACATATACGTGTACTAACAACTGCTGCGTTAAACATTTGGTTTGGATGATACTAATTATTAACTCGGGTAATGTTTAATTGTTATATGTAGTCTGCATCTACAACTATTTACTTTTTTTTTAATTTATGTATTAGACTTGTTTTTGACCAATAATTGAATGTTTGGATAGATGGTACGATTTAGTAACGGGAAAAATTATCAAAAACCAATTACCTATTGTATTCTATCAGTCAATATTTGAAAGTGCAGTGCGAAATATGTATACATTTTGTGTGTATAGTTTTAACACGTATGATACTTAATTCGATTTAAACTTTTTAAGCTTTTCGGTTTGCAATTTTTTTTTTTTTTTTATAAAGTGATTGTTTTTTAATTACGTTTTCTCAAAATTAACAAAATCTCAGGTACGGATCATTTTTTTTTAAATTTGTAAATGCACCATTTAATATTTTGGCTAAACTTTACTTACAGGGGGTAACGGAAAACTCAGGTAAGGAGGGTATTTTTTGATAAAATTGTTTTACAGGATTGTTTATCTTAATTTTTAAGGAGGTGCAAGCCAATTTTTCTGGAAAAATTATCACATTTTCCGGGAAAATTTTAACACTAAACATTTTAATTTTTTTTTTAAATTGTTTTTAATAAAGGCAATATGTATTGTTTGATAATGCTTTAAAGTATTATTTTATGTCTGATGCATTTACAAAGTGCAAATCAATTTTTCCGGAAATTTTTTTCACATTTTCCGGAAAAATTTTCATGAAATGTTTTTTTTGCATTTTATTTAATCTACTTAAAAATGTAGAGTTTCTATAGAGGTTTCGATTCTATAATGTTCTAAGAGCAGGGGTTTTGGAGCGGCAGCCCCTATCCTCTAAGATATAAAGCGAATTAAAAAAACAGCTATTATGAAGATTTTGATTTTAAATTGTTTTAAATGCGGAGGTTTGAGAATAGTAGCCATCCTTTAAATTTTTCTAAAAAAGCGGGGGTTTGGGGGCGGCAGCCCCCATCCTCTAAGGTATAAAACGAATTAAAATAACCTAAAACAAATTAATTTAAATTTATATTTTTGGAATTGTAGTATTGAATTTTATATAATCCGTTCCTACGTGTGGCTTGTTTGTTGAGTCCGGCTCCTACGTCTCTTGAAATTTAAATCCAAATGTCTCGGAGGGCACGCGGGGGAGCGAAGCGACCTCCCGCGTGCGGTATGAAAATGCTTTACGATTGCGTTACTATATTACGCAGAGGAGTCAAATGCTAAGATTCTTTGAGGAGTTTTCAATTTTAGTATGAGTATTACTAATAATAATCCAACAAATAAAAATTTTAATTGAATAGCATTTTAGGGTAGTTGTTTATCATATTAAATATCAATATTTTTGTATTATAAATAACGCATTTTAGTGCATTTTGTAAATTAAAAAGATGGGAAAAATAAATTTTTTTTCGGAAAATGTGATAATTTTGTATTATGTAAGTCGTTACAGATTATTGTGCATTTCGTCGAAATAAAAAAATGAAAAAAGTGAAAAATTTTCCGGAAAATGGGTTAATTTTTCCGGAAAAATTGGCTTGCACCTCCTTAAAAATTTAGATAAACAATCCTATAAAATTTTTTTTTCAAAAAATATATTCTTTACCTGATTTTTCGATTACCCCCTGTAAGTACAATAATGCCAATATTTTTTATGGGTCGAACATTTTTAATTCGATCAATTTTCGTGATTCGATTCAAATTTTCATTACAATTTTCATATGCATTTTAAACAGATTATAAATTGTATGCTAAGTGGTTTTATATTATGGTGCGCAATTTTTTTTTTTTTTTTACCATGGACTTATTTCAAGTAGCTGTCATATTGTGTACGACAATATTTTTGTTGTTGTTTTAATGCATTTCAAACCTTGAAACCAGTTTTGTATGGTTAGAAAATAATTTTTTTGGCTAAACATTAAAACAATTTTACTTATCTTAACAAATATGGATCAATCAGCTGATTTTGATTAAATCTAAAATGGTTTTTAGTACGATATTTTGGTTAATTATAGCGTTTGAATTTTTTTACCATAAAATTGATTTTAGTTTATTTTTGATTTTTGAAATAAAAATCAAGAAATGGATTTTGCTAAAATTTAGGTTCGATTTTTTTCTAAATTTTTATGATTAAAAAGTGTCATTTAAATTTGTTTTTAGGAGTCGAATATCTATATATATTTAGACTTCTATATTTAGATTTTAGATTTGTATGGTAAATTTCAAATATTTTTTTGATTTAATTGCTTGCATTATTGAAAGTTAAAGAAAATTATGCAGTAAGCATTACTTTCGTCGTAAGTTTTAAATAAATTCACAAAATTTTGATCTGAATCCAAGTTAGCTTAATTATTTTGTGCTAAAATGCTATATTCTAATAAGATTTATCGTTCTTAAAATGTTATATGCTCAATATTAAAACCGTATATATTTTTGAGGAGTACATTCATATTCTGCGCACTCGGGGCATTTATTTTTACAAAATCTGACTTTCACTGATTATTCTCCAAAATAATCACACACGAGTAATAATCCCACTTCTGAAATTGGTCAGATGCCAAAATAAAAAAAAAAGATTCCGGCCTATACCGGTTTTAATTTTTCAGTTGTATTTTCACTCAAATACATCCGTACAGTGATGTTCCGGCTACCAACTAATTCTATTTCTTTTTTTTTGTATTTTTTATACATAGTCGGGATAAAGTTTATGGTACCCAATAAAGTTTATGACATTATATCGTGTACAAGTGTATTGACTTTTAACATAATCGTGTCCATTTTTTGTGGAAACCAGTTCTTCATTTTAATACACTCAGCCGTTACATTGGTATGGTTGGTAGTTTTATTATTATTAAAACCAACACTTTTGCGTATAAAAAATTATTGGTTTTGTTATTTTGCATAATAATAATATTGGAGGTGATAATACTTTTACACCTATCCCTCGATTAACAAAATTAGTCATTTACGAAAAGTTCGCAAATTAAAATTTCGTAAAATGAAATTCAGAAAGGTAAAATATGTATGTAAAAAAATGTCGTAAATCGTCTTGTCCGAAGTCAAATTTAAATATAATTGTAATTTTTCCGTTTTGAAAAGTTGTAATTTTTTTTATGGTGATTTGTATAATTCACTAGAACTACCGTGACATTCTTGTATTTATATATAGAAAAAAAATTGATCATAGTTCAGTGCAGAGTGCAGGCAATACTATAGTATCAAATCATCGAATAATTGTTTCAAATCCATCTTGGGCATATCGAGTCGATAGCGATTCCACAAACTCCACAGCGCACGGTAGCTGGTGGCTGTGGTGTGTAGTAGTTGACTTCATTACTGGCAACACACAACAGCTAGCAGTGGTCGTAAGCTGTGGAGTTTGCGGATTTGTTTTTCGGCGCTATGTATTTTATGGGACTATTTATTTTTGACTGTCACGGTTTTATTGTCAAAGCCAATGAGCGCAATATAAAAAAACCAGATGATTCGTTTTATTCCGATTTGTATATTGCCCAAACATTAGATTTTATAGAATTTCTCAGCTACAATTAAATTTGTCAGTTAATTTGCTACAATGTCTTTTCCAATGCAAGCAACATTCATTGAACAAACAACTAATCGCTAATCCTTTTTTTATATTTTTCAATGTACAGAATGGCAAGTTCACCTTAAATTAACATTTAACATTTTTTCCATGAACATATCATTAATTCCACTAAAAGCTACACTTCGAAGTTAGTAAAAACTGTTCAGCCCACTAACTCAGCCACCAAACGACCGCAAACGTCAGACACACCCCTCTCTAGAATCCGATATTATTGCGAAAAACGATGCAGCCGATTAATATTACGCCCAGTTCTTGTAAATCTAAGACCATGAAACGGACAGTCTGCTCTTCTACTTTGTCCAGGTTTTATGTATTAAAAGGTTTAGCTCGATCAACCATTATTCGGGTTCATTTACAGTTTTTACTAGAATATCGAAATTTTTTTTTAACGTATTAACTTTATGAGGACCTAAAAATGGTGGTTGAAATGCGTTTTGCAGTATAACCGTCTCTAAAAAAACGTGTGTGCAGTATTACAAATGAAGAGTGATGAAAATCGTTCCTGTAGCATGTCATGTTGCTAGAAATATTTATAATTCCCTAAATTATTATTTAAGATCTTTGCAAGTTCCGACTGAAGCACCGAATGTTGATTGTTTTGTAGATGTCAATCCCCAATACGTGGTTTGCTAACCAGCAAAACTTATGGTGAAATGACTGACTATTCCTTCCAACCGTAGCATACAATCGTAGCCTTTAATTAAACCTAATCATATTTTTTCGTGGAAATTCTAAATTGCTTTGAAATGCTTTTGATTAAACCGGATACTGATTTGGTATTTAATCAACGGTCACACCATAAACTTATGTGATTAACTTGATTTAAGCTTTGATTTTAGGATGAGGCAAGTGGTCAAGAAAAGGCAAACACCTGTTAACTGTGCCTTTAGAATACGCTTAAACTGCTGAACAGTGACTGGTTGTTTGAGTTCGGTAATATTCTGGACTCTAGCAGGATATGATAAAATGCCTTGTTCAGTCACTTTATGTTCTAAAAATAATACTTCAGATTTCCCAAATTTTGGGTGATTAGCACAGTCGTTAATCACCAATATTTTTTCAGACTAAATACAGTGAGTTAGACTAGGAACTACAACTGGTCTTCGATAAACCCTGTGCCATCATTGTTTTCAAATGCGCTTTGGCAATATGCCGTTTCTTGTTTTTAGCAATACGCTATGTTAATGTTTTACATGTGAAATAGACCCAAGAATTTAAAACTTTCATGTCAAAAGAAGTACTGTCCCGGTTTGAAAAAGAGGGACTGGATACCACCGCATGTGTACTGACTACAAAAATTGACATGTAGCAATGTCTCTATGAGATAACCGGCCCGCTTTTCTACCGTAAATAAACACCATTTAGATAAATCGTTTTCAAATGTCTATACAACCAACTTTCAGTATTAGACGCTGCACCCATAACTAACGAATTGATTAGTTATTAAACTTGCCACCTGCATTGGGATGAAGTTTTACGAGTAGATGCAATAGTAGCCAGTAGAGGCTCATCCAGTTTTCAAAGTAGAAAATAATGGCACAAGTAAACAGTACTTGTAAGTTGCAATCGCACATATGCGAGGTTTGCGAAAAATTGCTTATTTGCGCGTTAGGCAGAAGAACAAAACCTGTAAAGAAGAGCATAAGCTGAAGTCGTACTAATTGTGAATCAGACCCGTTCTTATGTTTTAGTTAACAAGTGTATAACAATATTTAAAAAAGGTTTTTATGCGCAATAAATGGCCCGAAATGTAATGATGACAGAGTTTTTGTTAATCACGATCACAGTTATTTGATAAAATGAACGATAGCTCGGTCAAACTCAGTGTGCATCTAAAACCTAATAAGTAATTTTGCAGAGAAGTTCCTTTAGTTAGTGGGCTCAGTTCAGAGGTGCCTGCCCTTAAAACCCTTGATTATTTTTATTTTTACCAAATGGGATTTTACTTAATCCTTTTTTTATTTCACTTAAATATCCGAAACCAATTCTGTGGAATTGGTTTCGGATATTTTTTTTTTTGGTGGGAAATATATTAGGACATTTCCTTACCCATGTTTCTATTTTAAGGTAGTATGCTAAAAAGTATCAACATAAATCATGAAAACAGTTATGTGAATAAACTCAACCGTCACTCATCATACCATCCAGTTTCGACCAATTTCTACTCGAATGAAAGTTTTTGTAATGAAAACTTTTTGATTCCATCATGTCTCAATTTTTAGTTTTTTTTTTTTTTAATGAGACAAAAACCGTATTCATGACGTACACGTTATTAAATTAATGAATGAGACAAATTATAACAAGAGTTGGATTTAAAATAAATTTAAAATACTACACCACCATTCTAACCATCGAATGAAAATCATTTTTTTTTTTTAATTTTTCTTTCATTCAAATTGGAAAAACCAAACCCGGAAAATTTTATTTGAATAGAAATAACATAAAATCGAGATAAAAAGGGAAACATTTCATCCGCAAACATGATTACTGTTGTTGTTTAAAGCTTTTATTCATATTTTTATGTTACAATATATTTTTATGGTTATACCATTGATGCTATCATATATTACGAGTACCGTGTAACACCACATCATCATCATCATCACAATCATCATCGTTCTACTTCGATTGTGGGGAAATAGAAAATAGAAAACTTTTAGTTTGTATATTATATTCAGGCTGCTTTACACGATTGAGAAGAGTTGTATAGTAGTAGACGGAAATAATTTTCAATTTCACTGTGGTTGAAATAATAAATGTAACTTTTCTTAAGATTTACACAATTTTTGGGCAGTATACTGTTTATTACTCTAACAGCATTACGCTAGATTTTAGGATGGACCACCGAGCAACCACTAAGAGCCACAATCACGCGCCATGAGTAGGTCTGACCAGGTATCAACTGGGCATCATGCACAAACTAAAACCAGTAGAACGAGCACTAATCAGCAACTTGCTCGTACGCTCGAAAGATTTAATTCAAGACTAGATAGACTCAAGCTTCGAGAATCTATAGTGCAGCAACCAACTGGCGAGTACCCATAAAGATTCAAGTTAACCCCAACTTAGTTTTGTCAGTCGCCAATGGTACAGCTATCAATACCTATACGACACCAAATTGCAATAAGTAGATATTAGTCCCATATAGAAAAAATTGTCCACTCACATTTACCATTGCGAACGTAAATCGTCCTATCATTGGTGTAAATTTTCTTATGATTTAAGAAATTCCCTTCTTTAACAGCCCCGCCGAGCTACAACTCGTTCTGTATTCACATAATAGTAAACCACATATAGTGACTATAGGACTTCTACCGTTGTCCAAATAAAAAAAATTGGATCCAATCCGACACAAAGCGGCAGCAACGTAATTCCAACACATGATCCAACGTGAGGAGTACCGCAGAATAAACATGGTAACAATACCTGACCGTTACCCGATTCCCAACATTCAGAACTTTTCCATGCACCTACATGGTTGCAAGATATTCTCGAAGATCGATTTGGTCCGAGCTTAATATCTAATCCTGAGGATGTTCACAAGACGACAACTATTACTCCACTTGGATTGTTCGAGATTTATTTGAATGCAATTTGGACTTCACCATGTCGCACAATCGTCACAACGATTCGTCAATGAGATTTTTAAGGACCTCGACATTGTGTTCGTTTACATTGACAATTTACTTCCAACCTCAACTTCAAATGAACAACATACATGTTTGACATTGCCCAAAATGATATTCTGCCGTCCACTGGAAGAATTAATGCCGTTTGGGAGTTTCCAATTCTTCAATCAATCAGACATTTTATCAGCATTATATATGACTACCACAGGTTTATGCCTAGAATAGCGGAAACCTTAACTCTATGCACACCCATTTGGCTACTTTAGTGAAGAAGCTGAAAACGTCGAAGAAATTCTTCTGGCTAGATAAATTTCAACAGGCATTCCACCAGCTAAAAACCACTTAGAATCAATATATATTACCGTTAGAGGTCGTCAATTCAGAAACCTTTTTTTTGAACCATTTATTTAGTTCCTTATGTTAGATGATTTTCTTAGAGATTTAACCTCATAACCCGCCAAATTTGGGAGATCATGCGGAGGTATACATTTTCAAATAATTTGTTAAAGGGTTCCATTTTGTCTATAGTACGGATTATGAGTTTGTTTTTAAGTATAGTTGATATAGTTTCCGCTTTATGGTGTTACGTGTTTGGTTTTCCCAAAGAGGTACCCAGTTCATTTAATATCGCTCTATATAATGAATATTGGTTAAAACGCAATTTTCATTTGAGGACTATTTATAGAATGTAAATCATCATTTTGCTAAATTTTCAATCAATTGCCTCTTTAATTGGTTATTTCAACTAATTCGTCAGATTTTGTTAAAATATCGTCATCGTAGAAAAATCGTTGCGTTACGATACTTGTTTCCGGGTAGTTACATGTTTAGTCTATTGCCAATTTTTTTGGCGATCTGGTTACAAAGTATAGACCAGCAGCTGTGCTTAATGAAACAGTTCGTTTGTGAAGATTTGATTTTTTGTTTATATAACTATGGTGAAAACATACTAATTGTACTTTCAACGCGTTTTGACAGAACAAGTTTCTTGGACACTGGGTTCCATCATCATGATTTCATGAAGTGATTAATCTGTTGACGATTGTGCCAAAGCGTAATTCAAATACCACACGCACTGTTAATTTTGAACGTGAATCTTTCTTGGCAACAACATCAGAAATCATTTGCCTCATGTGGCATAATTGATAATATTCATAATATAACCTAAAAATATACCTGGGACATATCATTTGTCTACCATTTAGTTATACTATCTCGTTATGATGTGATGATAGGCTGTTTGTATACAAAATTATGCAATTGTAAAAAAAAAATTGAGATAATCTTTTTTAGAAATACGAATATCAACTACGCTGCAGGTTAGCTTAGATCACTATATATGTACTTATAATATATGTAATTAATATTCTTATATAGTGCAACAAATATAGTTTCGGAAAGGAATTTACTTTTTTATGGCATTTCATCAAAATTCGAATTTGGAATGTAAGCTGATTTCAGGTTTTCTATTATCAAATGTGGAAAAAGTTTTGCCATATCCTAGATTAAATTACTTATGGAACTTCTTTGATTTTAAATCACTTGCCCACTCACCGAAATGTTTTAGAATTTTTGACGACCTGCCTAGACATTCTCTAAGAAGTCCTTAGAATATTATCTAAATAATATGTTGCCTTAAATTAAAAATAGGTTATATTTGGCTCCCCTACAGAAACACGGCCTGGCCTGTATTAAGGTTGTATTAAGATAAGATTTAGATATTTGGACCAATCAATAAGAGGAATAAAAAAAAACATCAAGATAAATATCAGGGGAGCAAAAATAATCTTACAATTTACTGGTACGTAAACAATTTACGAGCAATTATAGTAAGCCCATGAAAAATTAACCAATTATGTATACTACGCCGTTCGTCATAATTTGTGGCGTAACTCGTAAGTTATGGAGTCCAAGTTGAAATATTTATTGGTCGGTCACAAAAGACAAATCTGTTCTTTGAGACCTGTCCTTTATAATTTTCCTAAGCTTCCACTGGTTTATATATAGGAAGAAAAATGATACCAATATAAAATTTAAAATATTTAACAAGTGATTGAAGAAGAAAAGTTTCAAACCAAATGGTTCCAAATTAATCTTCCAAATAACAATATGGTAATCATTAATCGATTTGTAATAAGTTTAATAAAATAAATCTGAAGGTGCTGCAGCGTTGTACCTCAATATAGGTTTATAGTTACATTATGTCCAATTTTAACAAATACCATCTACCTACCGATATAAACATATCGGTATATATATATATATATATATATATATATATATATATATATATATATATATATATATATATATATATATATATATATAATACAATCAACACAAAAATTTTGTTCTTTACAACGTTTTTACAAAAAAAAATTAAAAATTCTAGTCACGAAACCTATTTTCTGCTTGATTGATCGTACAGAATAGAAAAAAAACGAAAAAAAATTCTATTCTATAGGTGCAGTGTGAACGAAAATTGAATAGCTTGTTGCAAATTGAAATAAATTCGTTAGTTGTTGAAAATACCCACATTTACACATTGCATTGTATATAATCGCTTTTCATTTTGTTTATTCATCACTAGAGTGTTTCGTTTAAATTACTTACATCTGCAATATTAAAACTATCGTACACATATGGTATATACAGTGAATTATTTATTATGGAAACTTTTCATTGTTTCCAAAATGTTGTACTTTGTTACGTTTTATTTCACATATGTTATAACCAAATATAGGTAATACTGCCAAATTTTAGAAGAAAAGCTACGTTTTAATTTTTTTTATTGATTACAAACTAACGAGCTCATATTTTAAACCAATCTTGTTAGATTTTAAACAAACAGGTTTTCTTTTTGAACCAATGGGTACTATTTTACAGACATTTTTGGTTTAAAATTGAAACGTTTATAACTCTAAAAGTAAAACTTTTGAGCATTAGTTTTAAACATTATATTGAGATTTTTTAAACTTTTTGAGATTGTTCATCTAGATTTCTGAAAGTTTAAATATTAAACCGAAAAAGTTTAGGCCCATATGCAGTCAAAAAAGTTTTAAAATTAGTATCGATTTTTTTCCGTGTAAAGCGGCCATTTTTAATTTATTTGACATTACATTGTTTTAACCAAGTTAATGTCATAAGGTATAAAAAATAGTTCCACAAAATAGTTCATCTGAATATTAAAAACTCTAGACGCAATCACCGCCAGAAAAACGATTTCTATAATTGGAAGACACTAACATGTGGAGTTGTTAATATCTCTTTTAGAGTGTTAAAATCACCAGAACAATGGTTGGTCCTCATAGTACTTTTTTTACAACATTTTTGTAGTGGGTCTTTAGTTATTAGTCTTGCACAGTTGAAACTTAAGGTGCGCTATACTCTGATTCCTAATTTCAAGGTCATGATATTGTGTGTCAACGTAAAGTTGCTTTTACGTTATCAGATAATAGTTGCAAATTTAAGTTTATAAATGGACGTAACTCTGTATGTAAACGATACGTGATAGGTAAACTTTTGTCTGCTTTTTACCTACATTAATGTCACCAATAAACATTTAGCAGAATCAACTAATCCTTAAATTTTGTTCAGCATCAACAATGATGACTTTGCAGAAAAAATGTAAGGAGAAGCCCTGTTCTGATTGGTTAATAGTAACCTCTATCAATTATCACAATTCACATTACATTAATCATTCAGATGCTTTAAAATTGCCGAAATAAACAGTTCCTCTTGGCCACCAAGACAAAAAAACTTTATAATATAAGCCTTTCAATTTTGAAGAAGGATAACTGAATTATGAAAGGTTGAATTCTTAAAAATAAAAAACCCAGAAGTGCATTTCTAAGCCACCTCAATCATTATGATTATTTTTGTAAGCTCAACTACATCAATTTTCCAATTCAAATTAAAAAATTTTACGAAAAATTTTAATAATTCTGCTCACATAAAAATAAATTCATCCCCCATTTTATATTTCCCACTCCATAAATCAACACGACAATTTTATTAATTCTCATTCTCATTTTTTCATAAAATTTAGGATACATAAATAAAATGAATCATTTTTAAAACGACATTTTTTTTGCCACAATCAACATTCAACTTTCACCAAAAATATTTTTTGAAATGAAAACTAAAGCTTTTCACGAGTTACCAATAAAATATGCAATTAAAATTTTCAACAAAAAAAAGTTGATGGTATATTGTATCGTGATGTATTATGAGTTTATAAACAAAAAAATGTGATTCAGTTCATATAACGAGTAATATTTCCATGCCATATTCTAAACGTGCAGATTTTACCTATCATCATCTATATACCCTTAAAATTTATTAAATTTTTGTAACAATTTTTTTTTTGGTATACATGGCTTAATCTCATTCATACTTCATTGTCATTTTGTATTTACCAAATTGACAATATTATTACGTCAATATATATATGATGTGATATTATAATTTTCGCGATTTTTCTTTCAGCGGGAACAATAAAATTGATGTTGTGCGATAATGGCGTAATGGTAGAGAAACGCGTAATGTTGGCATGGTAAAATTTTAATACGATATAGTTTGAAATTAATTAGCCTTTTACCATCTCTGCTACGTAGTTAGCATACTTTTTTACTATCTTACTCCTATACCGGGTAAATTGCATAGAAATAATATGTATGTTAAATACATCGTCAGAGTTTAGTAGAAACTGGGACTTTCGGTTGTTTAATGTTTTTTAAAACTGTGTCCGAAACCCATAAATAGTTGTGAATACATATTTTTGACATTTATTTCATAAAATCAAAGACACCCAAACTAATATGATCAGTTTATATGATAATTTTTGACAAATACCAAAACTGTCTATATAACAAAAGTCAAACAAAAGCCTAGTAAACATTTTGGGATTGGAGGCGAATATTTTTTATATAAATGTCAAAAATTGTATTTCCAAATATTTATCAAGGGTTTCGGACACAGTCTTAGTAATAAAAATTTGTGCTCTGTCATGATTTGCTGTCTTTCGTGTTTCAAAAGATGGCCGTTATATAAACAATTGGTCCATGGTTTTATGTTCCTGGCCATATTCTCAGTTGCTCGTTTTGCTTGCAGGATCTTTGCAGCTAGGTATGCTTTTTTTCGTATTGTCAGTGTTTTTCCATTCGTTCTTAGAAATTCGGAAACCTATAATTTGTCCTATCAACCATCGAATTTTTCCATCCTTTTTCTCTCATTGCAATGGTAGCTTTTTGCATTTGCCGCTGGAGCAAATCAACAATTACTTCTATTTGCCCTGGTACGTTCTCGTAGCTCACACTTTACCGTTTTCTAGGTTCATATATCTTGGTAATATATCAATTGGTTTTGGCCAATTAACACACGAACTGCATCTCTTCTTTGTTATTTTCTGTAATCTTTTTGACATGTGACGTGGCCCTAAGTCTTTCATTTAAAATCTCCAAGCCATTTTACAATTTTGACCATCTTAGTTATCACTCCATTCGCACAAAAGGTGGTCATCTATGGTATCGAGCGTTACTTTAAGTTACATCATAACAATTTTGAATGATGTAAGCTACATCTAATGACTGCAACTCCAATCAATCATTTAAAATTATTCTGCGCTACTTCTTAAACGCTTTGTTTAAAGTTACCTGCAAAGTCCATTACATAATCATCTGTGAATGTTACTTTTCTGGAGAGTTTATCTTCTTCGACTTAATCATAATCTTATGTCACCACAGATGACTGAAAGAATACTCCAAAAACGTATTTTTGCTTTAGTTTTTTGGTTGTTTGCTCCAGTTCATCTCATATAGACTCCTCTAAGTGCCAAGCATCCCCTATAAAACTTTTTTTCTGAATCCGTAATGCTTGTCACTATATTTCTTATTAACATGAAAGACTTACCCAAGTTTGAAAGTATCATTTCCTAATGATAATTACTTGGCCGTTTTTATATGCTCTTATAAAAAATCCTCTGTTTGGCAGTCGTTCAAGAATACGAGGCCGTAATATATACCATGCTCTTTAAATCACTTTGACCTCAATATTATAAAGGCTGGATGCTTTGCTTCTAGTGATTTTTTCTAAACGCTCTCACTGTTATATGCGCTTCTGCGTCATTTGCCAAAGTGTCATTAGAAAGCAGGGCACCAAAAATATAGTTTGTGGTATACTTCCAGCACGTAGATGTCAGGTTCTCTCTATTTTGTAAAGGTGCTCAATATTTAAGAAGTGTTAAGCCACCACACATCACAGAAGTATTCATTATGGTCATCTATGTAGTTGCATTTAGCAGTCTTGCTGTGGGGTCTTTTTCTTTTTGATTTATTTGCGCATCTTTGTCCAGTTGCACTTTTTGCATAGTCAACACATTTGTCCACCACTGTAACATTTCTCAACCACTGTAAGATACGGATTACGCGACTTTTTTTTTTGTACCCTCTTAAGTCCACATCCTCTTTGGATGCGCACTTCATATTTTTTGAACATCATTGCCAAGTAATATTGAGTACGTTTCTGAAAATTTCCTAGTTTGCTCGTTTCATTGCGAATATAAAAATCTTGTTTGGAGGTTCATTGTTTTATAATGTGCTCTTTCAGATTTTAAAGTTAGGTATATCACCCGGTGATCATTTGAAAACCAGTCTCTTTTACTGCCCATAATCGGTTACTTTTCTCTACAACCCAAGACTCACAAGTAATACATCAATATTTGATGCAACATTGAGGTTGATCATTTTTTCATCTTGCAACAAATTCTTACATGAAGATCCCTTGATCGTTTGGGGCCAAAAAATGTCAAAGTTTGAACTTAGCATTGAAAGTAGAGTATTACAAGTAGATAATGATTAACTCAAACACAGTGTAAGTCGCAGACCTGTAGGATTCTATATAACTCTAGAACATGGTCAAAGACACTTATGGAAGAATTTGTTTTGTCACCATCTCCAGTTTCATGTCAATATCATGTCAATTATGATATACAGTGTTTGAATGAACAGCATCCATAAAAAATTGATTTTTTAACATTACAGGACTTGGCAGTGGAGCCAAATGCATGGCTCAACGGGTTTAAGTGCTGGATCAGTTTCGACCCATTTTTTTAGTGGACTTTTTTTTACCATCAGCTTTAAAATACACATTACACTTCCAACATCTCTGATAGAATTGGGGCCCTCATTTATTATTTTATTTATTTCACTACATGATTGACTTAGACTACCACAATGATTGTAATATTAAATTACCTACTGCCACCTCATATTGATTTACACATACTTCTATTTTGTACTCATGCACAACATTTAGGCGAATACGTACTTTGTACAAGTATATAATATATATTGTATTCGCTCCTGTTGTCATTTTAGCTATGTACAATTATATTGTCCAGACGCTACAAGACTCCCCCGCAAGTTATGTTGCCCGTTTTTGCTGGACAATAAATGATTTATAGGAGCAGATCCTTCTTATATTAAATTCGTTACTGTTCATAATGGTTTTGGCCAATTTAATATGTTAATATTCGGAAATTTGGTATAGTTGTTGCTTTATGCAATTTTAACATAACGGCTGTGGCATAAAATTGATTTACTCAAACTTCTATTTTCACTCGAGTACAACATTTAGGCGAATTCCTACTTTGTATACAAGTATATAATATATATTAGCTGTGTTGCGTTCGTAAAGCTAAGCAAGTTTTACTTTGTGGTGAACACCATAACCATAAAATGGTTTTATTTTCCCTAAACCTAAAAATTTGTTGGCTTACAAATAAAGCCGAGTCGGCTTTAAACAATGCAATTGTTGTTGTAATCTTTTTCGGCTTTGTGAAAGCCACACAGCTATTGTTTTTGCTCCGGTTGTCATTATAGCTATATGTACAATCATATTGCGCATACGCTACAATCTCACTACCCGCAAACATAAATAATAACCAAAAAATAGATACTGCTAAAATATGACCAGTGGTTTAAGGCTTACACTTGGAAAATCCCAAAATCAGGTGCTTTATTGATTGCATTTGATAAAGGCCCTGAAAGGTTGTCGCAACAAACCCAACAATTTGATGAAGTCTACATCGAAGCATATGATTAACAGTTGTAATATGACCTTTTTTGAGAAAAGCCACTATCGGAAAGATTGAAAACCATTTAAATAGGACTAGCACGAAGCAACCATGACCTCTTTCTAACAAATCATTTTTTATATCAAAGCGGTCTTTTTTTTGTTTTAAATCCACAAACGATTGTTGCTTAACCATCTTGAACTTATCGAAACTCAGAAGACCCATTGTACGACAGGGAAAATTAAGTCCAATAATAATGATTGCGGTGGGCAATATTTAAGTGAGCTTACAAAGACTTAAAGGTTATTTGAAAAATTTTCAAAAAATTTAAAATTTAAAGTTATGTCCATTAAAGGCATGAATTTGCATTTTAAAAACCATGACTAGTACCTTCCTACTTTGCTAAGAATTGAAAGAGCCATAGGTTTTGTTTCTTAAAAGGATTATTGGTGAAATATATATGAGGTACAATTGGAAGGCTACAGTTTCAAATTAACAAGAAGCTTTTGTAAATTAATCTCCTCATATGTTTGAAGACAAAAACATTTTAAAAATTATAGTCATCTAAGAATAAAAGTAATAATGGCACGAAGCAAAGCCTTATTTAGAAATTAAAAACAAAGTCCTAACCAAAAAAATTCTACATATAAAAACTAAAAATTAGTTGTGGTAAGTTTAATAATAAAATTAAGTGTTACCTAACCACAAGAGTAGAGAGTTAATAAAGTTATGTAAGAACGGGCTACAAATAATTTTGAAAAAGTAGGCTTAATACTTTAAGGACTTTTACTTCTATAAAAGAAATTGATTACACTCCAAAGGAACGTAGACTGTCAAAAATAAATCATTTTTATGTTTAATTTCTGATATTTGATATGATGTGTACCATTCACCAAATATTCGATTACTTTTAGTAATCCACCAAAACAAATCTGGAAAATATCACCATTATATCTCTAAAGCTACATAACGATTATAAATCAAAACAAAGCAATCAATTTACCAATAAATTCCACTCAGCTTACCACATCAAATTTATCTATGACACCAAATAACAGCAATGCACGAAACTCCAGACGTTCCACAATTTAATTTGAAAAAAATAAAATATCCCGGTGAGTTAAAGAAGAACACCATCATCTTGCAATAAACTGATTTCCTATTTCTATACGTGTTATATGCGGTACCAAAATATATCACAATCATCATCTTGATCGTCTCTCAAATGAAAAACAAGAAAATTAATTTTCTTTTTTTTTTCACTTCATATTGTTCTCTCTCGAAATGAAAAACAAAAATGAAAAATTGGTGATTTTTCATTCGAATGTATATACATAGTCGTGCTGGTGTGTATTCGCGCTCTATGCCACATTTTTCATTGCGGGACTATGTTGGAAAATTGTAAATATAATAAAATTAAACAGATAAAAAACTTGTATACTGCAAGTTTCCATCAAAATACAATACTCTCTCTATCCAACGTATTGTTGTTGAATTAAGCTTAGGACGAATACCGGAAACTGTATGTGGGTACAAAATCTAAGGATTACGGCAAATAAAAGCTTTACAGGAGGTCGTTTTATTGCATCGTACATAAAACATAAAAAAGAAAAAAAATTCGTTCAAATGGAAATTGATTAAAACCCGACAAAATTTTCCAAATTAAAATTAACCATAACAATAAAATTTTAACAACTGAATAGATAATAATATAATGTATATGGGTGTGTGTGTGTCGTGGCCATTATACAGATTTTAATGTACAGCCATTAAATCTTTTTATAATTTAGCAATAAGTTCGACATCAATTTGTCAGAATATTTTCATAAATTATTTTGTAATTTGAGTTCTAATTTTAATTTTTATGGCTGTCACATCAATCAATTTGTAAAAGTTATGTACCAGAGCATATACATAAAATGTGTAATTTTACATAAAAAGTACATAAAAGCTTTAGTGTGTAGGTTAAAATCATATATACATATATACAGTATATATAATATGATAATGAGCGAGATAATAAGGACAAATTTCTTATCTTAAATTTTTATCGCATCAGTGTGTGTGTGTGTGTTCTAATTTAATACGAGTAGTTAATCGAAAATTAAATATTCACCTAATAATTATTCAATCGTAAACTGTATTATATGGTAAATAGATTTTTATCGATCACGTGATTTATGTAGTGCGATAGAAAATTGGAAATTTAATGCTTATTTATGATAATACTTAATGTTTTAATGTTATATATGCTTTCTAAAAAATAAAAATTAGATTTACATTTAGTAAATTAGATTTAACTTTTTACATAAAAAGTTAATTGCCATTGCCTTTCAATCTACGCCCGTTTTATTCGCAACCACTTTTTTGATATATGGCTGCGTTACAACTTTGTTGAAAATTCAAAATGGCGGAAGATTAAATATGTTAAAAAGAAATTGTACCCCATCGCACCATTGCTGCCATCACAGGAAATAATATTCAGTTCACATCATTTTAACCACGATTAAAGTTTATGGGAATACTTCTCTACAAAAGTTTAAAATATCCTGATCAAAATTAATGGATTTGCTCAGTATTACAACCACCGCTTTCATGGCAAGCGCAGTTACCCAAATCTTAGAGTATCGACAACACGTATGGTTGAATACTAGCAGAATTTCCTTCATTATTTTCAGAGTTCATTTTTAACATACCTGTTGAGCACAACATTATCCACAAAGTAAAAGCTGATTGAAATTTTCCAATTATGACCCATGTGCAAAACTCCTGTGCAGTGGACAAAAAACGGTTGATTCAGACGGTCAGTAAATCCAGCTTAATGTCACGCTGGATCTAGTCCTCTGATCCGTTTGTCTGAAATTTTAAACACTCCATATTGCTCCAAAATTTTCAGAGATTTAACGCTCAAATTAATTTCCTTGCTCAACGTATATTCGCCATATCCAACAATTTGTCGACAAATTGTCGACCAGTTTTTGAGCAGAAGCATTTGTTGCAGAAAATGAAAGTTTTTTTACACGAAGAGAATTGTGCTGTATAGTTCATTCATAATCGTGCCGTGAGTAGGCAAAGGTGTAAGAAATTTTTCTAAGAAGGTATTTTAATGGTTTGTCCATAAATGATAGTTCAGCTGGTAAGCACGTCAGATCTTCTTGCACTGTGGTTTGAACACCTGGTAGAATTATGGGAATTTCTGAACTTTAATGGGCTCTGTTGTTTCTGGCCATATGCGCTGCTTTAAGCTGTCGATGGAAACGTACCATCATGTGATTGATTTGTGGATGGTAAACTGTTATACGCATTCCATTTGAGCGAATAAGAGTTTCATTAACCCGGTGAGAAATTTCGACTCAAACGGTCATCCTTGATCGATGATAATGTTACTCGGATCACCAAATTGCAACACGTGATTATTTACGAAAGTTGTGGCAACAGTGGCTGCAGTTATATAGTTCATGAAATGCTTATCTGTGAATCGATCGATGCAGGTTAAAAGGTTGGACTTTGGAGCGTTGGCAAGATAAAAAGGATTTTACCCAGTGATATATCTTATTTTATATTCGGTCCAAAATCGCGAGAGGTTATCAAATTTCAATAGTTGCACGGGGTATTTTATATGTATGATGCAGTAGATTTCTAAACATGATAACTTGAAAAGCTCTAATTTTATGTTGGAACTATATAGTATGATGGTCGAAACCAGAAAATAAATTCTGAAGTTCTAAGTCTACTTTAGGGCTAAGATACATTATTTAAATGTCGAAACTCGTATCGACTTTCGCGGTTTTTATGTCGTTAGTGCGAGACAACTCGTCTGCGACCACATTAAGTTTTCCTTGAACAAACTGGATATCCGTAATTGACGTTTGAAACATAGTTACAAGATTGGCTTGGATTTCTTTCAGTTTTCAACTGTTTTGCTCGAGTCAATGGCTTATGATCGGTATAAATTGTTAAATCCAAATATTCGATAAAATTTCTGAAATGCTTAATGGATAGATAAATTGCATGTAATTCTCCAGCAGTGTCTTCGAAAAGAATCCCAGCGGCTTTTAACAATCATTTTTTTTATTACTGCATCACTGCGCCAAAGTCCATGTTGGATGCAACCGTAGTTAAATAGTGAATGTACCAGAAACGTTACGTTGGCCGATTCTTGGATTTTTGAATTAATATTCAACGTGTAATGTTGTATTCGTCGGGTCAAACGAAGTTCTTGATAGTTTTTTGGCTTCCTGCCAGTAAAATGGCCAAGTGTAAAATAATTGGGGCCAAACTTTTAGGAAGCTTGGTAATAAAATGATGGTAATACAATACCATCCCGAAAAACTGTTGAATACGTTTAATAGGTGTGAGAGCTGCAAATTTCGCAATAGCCTTTATTCTCCCTGATGAGGGCAAAATGCTATTCGGAGTCATTTTATCGCTAGGGGAGACAATATTGCTTACGCCAAATACACATTTGGAGTTTTTGATTAAAATATCGAACTTTCTCCACCTGCCTAAAAATTGATCGATTTGTTATTTGTATTGTTCCTTATTTTTTGACCTCATTCTAACAAAGAATCGATTTTGACTCTGGCAAAAGATCAGTTGTCACAATACGGTGAACCACGTTATGTAAGACGAGGAAATTTTAATTTGGCTGCACTATTAGGAAAGGATACTTCTTTAGAAGTGTGCCATATCAGTTGTTGATCATGCAATGGATAGGAATTAGTGTGTCAATTCGGATGGTCATGGCATTGATTGACAGCTGACTCAACCACTTTTTTTGCACTTGAGATTAACAAGGTGTCCCGCTTTTTTATTGTTATGCCATTCGTGGCCGCTAAAATAGGATCAGATTGAAAGTTATGAAAAAAAATAATTGTATGTTTGACAGGGAACACCAAAAGGTCGGTTTCTGTGTAAATAAGGAAACTCAGTGAATTATGTTTGCCGTAAATAAAAGAATATGTTTCGTTGTCATCTCGCATGATGGCTTATTTAGAAGTAATAACAGACTCTAGCTTAATGAGTTTGTCTGTAAAATCCACTATTTTGTGCATGTTCTGGAGTTTTACTGTGAGGTTAGTAATGTAACGACTTTCGCCATCCCAGAGAAACACTTAACGGTTGCGCATTATTTTCAACACTTTCTCCAGTAGAATTATTTTGGGTTTTAACAAGTTGGGACTCACCGTAGCAGGTCAATTTCCCTGCCATTCCATAAGATCGTTTTAGTTTTGTGTAGATTTGGTTAGAAATATTCGTCGATTTCCTATTTGGGGTTTAAATGATCGAACATCTTTGAAGCTGTTCTTGGTAGATTCACGTAGCCGTTGGTTATCCTACAATGGCCATTTTTATTAATGGGGGTAATAAAGAACGTCCCCATAATGATCGCGCTACGTGAGTACGCAAATTAGATCCTTTTAGAGCCCATGTGTACGCTACGTACACATGGGCTCTAAAAGGATCTAATTTGTCTAGACCTGCTTCATACTTGTAGATTCTCTATTATATAGTTGGATCATAAAGAACATCTGATATTTTCAGGACCACCTCTGGTGTTAGTACCGACAATGTTAAAATATATTTTGGCTTTTCGGCAATTCGTGGTCTGATTCTAAAGTAGGTTTCCAACATACTGTCGGAAGTGGTTTATAGTCAGTATAAATGGAAAACTCAGGACCCTTTTGAAGCAGAATATTTAAGTTCGGCGGGTGAGAGTTTTTTGGAAAAAATGATAAACGTTATTGCAACTGCTGTTAAAGATACATCCGTTGTAATACCAAATGTTGTTTTGTCAAGAAGGTGACCAAGAAACGTTTCGGAAGCAAGCATTTCTTTCAACTCATTAAATGCTTTGTCGCGTTCATCAGGTCACGTAAACATTTTGCGAGTTTTATTTGCACGTTTAGTTTTTGAAGTTTCTTTCCGTGATCTCAGACTGGCTCAATGTATAACACATTTGTCCCAATTACGTCAAACGTATATTAATTTTCCTGACAAAGTCTTTAATCCAACCAATTTAGCAGATTATTTTAGCCTACTAATAAAAGTATTTTCGAAGCATACACCCACCGCGTGCATTATATACATGTCAAATGTATAAATAATTTAAAAAAAAATTAATTAAGTGAATTGAAATAACATGCAACATTAAATATAAAAAGCAAATAATTCAATTTTATATTTTTCTCGTTTTCCAATATATTTTCAATAATTAAATCATAAAGATAAATTTTCATATTAAACTTAATTGAACAAATTTTCTCATTTATATAATTTACTTACAAGAAGTAAAAAAAAAAAAACGAAGGCAACATCGAATATGAACCATGAAAAGCTTCTGCTTTTTTCATTAATGAAAACGTTTTTAGTTTTTATTTTTGTTGCTTCGTGTCGTAATTGTATTTTCCATAACGGAAGAATTGGAACGAAACAAAAATATTGCCACCAATTTTCGTCTTTTTTGTCTGTGTATGTATATATTTTCGTATTTTCGATTAGATAATTTGGGCGAGGGTGGAATTATTGGGACAGATGCTGATGTAAATTATATTTATGTTTTGTATGTATGGAAAAACCAAATATTTTTAAGGTATACCGAAGAAAATGTATTTCTAGGCTGTGATGTACATCTCGTATACTGCTTTGATGTAACACACAGAGACAATTTAAATGATTTTCCACTAATGCTCTTTTGTTGTTCTCGTTCAATTTGAATCTAATTATTTTACGATCGATCTTCATTTTAAAAATTGGATAAGTTCATAAATCAGATATTATGATATAAAGGCAAAATATTATAGTGTTTTCCATTGAGATATTAGTAAATGATTCACAAACTAATTGATTGATAAGATAATGGATAAAACAAGGTACTTCAGCGTCATATACATTAACACACAATACATAATTTTATTTTATGTGACATGAACCAAATATATCAAATTTTTGACATTCAATTGTTTTTTTTATAGTTTTGTCTATTAATATTGCAAAACCATCGAGGACACCAACAACAACAAAAAAACACAAATGAATTATGGCCGAAAATTGTATAAAAATATTTTTTGGGTCATACACGACGTTTTGTTAAACCCAGCTATACGAAAATAAATTTCATGTATACAATTTTTTTTGTTGTTGTGTGTGTTTTGTAATTTAACCCAGATGCTGCGCCATGACAAAGATTAATGGACCTAATTATTTTTGGGAATGTAGTTTTTGGCTGTTGCATAATATAATTTTAAAGTTTTTATTTGTTGAAACCGAGCTACATCGGTTTATCAACAATGTATATACACCGAAGAAGGATATAGTATTATATTAGAATGAAACTGTTGGTTTTAGAAAAATAAGCTCGGTTAATATGTGCAGCCAACTGTGTGCATTTTTATTATTATTATTTTTTATTCAGATTTGTAATAAAATTAAGGAAACTTACCAATTGACACTTTACAGTACAAAAATTTTCATAATTTCATGTAACTCAATATAATATGGTTTTAAACTTAAAATACTGAAAAATTTTCGTGCTTAATTTAACGTCCTAATTTATGCTTTGGCAGCCATATTAATGACGCACGAATACAAGTTCGCTTAAAACATCAATATTCACATTGCATTGATTCAGCCAGCCTGTACTAGCACCAACGGATTCCAATCCGGGTATCTGCAAAGCCAAAAACCACTCAAAAGTTATATTTCAGAAACGCAAAATGAAGAATTTGGGCTGAATACCACACAAACTGCAAAAAATCTTGACAGCTACATAAACCGAAAATGCTATACAAGAGGAAAATGTCACTGGCGAGATATCCCTCCTTCATAACACAATAATAAAAAAACTTGCAATTATCATTTCAGTCATTCCGGAGTCATTCCGGTATCTTCTTGTCATGATACGAGCGTATATCATGTATGAAGCCAAGACATTAGGTGGAGTAGCCCTTTGAACCAGTTTACCATATTTAGGGGAATCGATCTCTGTAATACAAATGTGGTTTAATATATGTATCTGATTACCGGCTTATCCACATAATATCCCAGATCCAAAATTTTAAATATGATTTAAGGTTTTTATAGTTGGCTGATAGTTGGATTCAAACGAAAAAATAAACTTTTGTTCTCTGCAAATGATTTAAAAATATTATATTAATTTTGGTACACCTTTGAGTGGTGTTAATTCAAAAGCTGGCCTCAACTGTTTCCAAAGTATTCAAGTAGCCGAACAGGATTGCTCATTGCAGTTTGTCTACTGAACACTTTTTGGTCTCTCAACGATTTTCAAAGGCTTCTCTTTATAGTCTGCAAACCTTGTTCTGTCAAACTAATGTATGTTCCATAAATTAAATTAATTATAATCTACTTGGATCATGCGTAAATTACTAATACTAAAGTTCATGCTTCCAAATGAAAAAAGTCTGCGTGAAGTAGATAGCACACTGGTTTATGTCTTGGCTACTTTCAAATCAGCTGTGTTTGAAATTTGATATTTTAGTCAAGTTTTACACGTTTGGACCACCTCCCTGATTTTCATCAATACGGCTCCCAAATGCTCTCCATGTAGTAATTGAAGAATATGTTTTTGTAACGTCAATAGTAAAAGGATGCGACTAACTCACGCCAAGCATCCATCCTCGATAATTAGCTCGTCCTTGCGAAGGCAATAAAGTTGTATTCCTGAATCAATAAAATAACTAAAGTCATAAGATGGTTTCAGACTATAAAAAATTCTTATAAATTCAAAATACATCATCACTAAACCATTAATTGACATGAATCCTCTATGGTCCCTACTTTTCGTAAATTTTGAAAGAATATTCGACATGGTAAAGAGGAACGAAATAAACAGCAGTCACTTTGTGAAATGGGTAACCCAAAGAAAACAATTAACCTTATACAAAAAACGTGTCGGGATTTAAATTTACGAAGTAAAGTACCGGCTATGCTTAGCCCATTCAATCTAAAAAGATAAATTATCAAAAATTGCATTTCAGTGTTTATCTGCAAGGTCTTCGAAGGCTTACATAAAGAAGGAAATACCTCATTACTTATTGAACTATACCAATTGCAGCTTATTGCAGCTTTCTAATTAAATCTACTACACTTTGGTATGGGTGGTAAGCCTTTTTTATATTTCCGTGGCGACTGTAGTGGGATGATGTTCTTATTTTAGTTACTCTGGTACTTGTTTGTACCCTGCTATCGCTTTAATGTTTAGATATGGTTCTGTATGCCTCAGTTACACCAAGCCCTAATGTATGATAACCATTTTATACAAGACACATTGCAGTGCTGATTCAGCTCATTAACCTTAAAGTCTCTATTCAGCAGCTTGCAAAATTAATTGAAGCTATTGTGGGATACTAATGCGTAGCTAGTACTGCTGTACTAGCATATTCTGTGATGTTGGTAGGTCTAATGTATAAAGATTAAATATAGTACTAAAAAAAGCACGCTGGCTTTTAGAACCCCTACATGAATTTCGTATAAATTGCTGGTTACACAACTTTATCTCACCTGAAACTTTTAGCCCAGAAAATAGTTTTTAACTGCATAAAACCTTGGTGGTAATTGCGTTCTAACCTTATGTCCGTTCCAAGCCTTTATGCCATACTTTCTCGAAAGCTTTAGAAATGTTAAAAAATGTTGCAAAATTTTACTTTTTTGTTCCAGATGCAGTTCCTGTCCTTAAGTTAAATTTGATACAGTTATCAGGATGTTATTTAAGTATTTCTGCCGCTTATCAAATCATACCCAAGCGCTCTTTTTGAGTCTGTGCTTTCCTTAGTCATTTTTTTTTTAACTTTTTGTCATTTGAATTTAGTTGGTTAGATTTCCGAAGAAGGTATCTGATCTATCACTTAGTAAATCATGGATTCCAATTTTTTATTGACTTGACTTTTTACAGTGAGTAACCTGTTGCCCCTGTCAGTGTGAGTCCACTGAAGTAGTATTGAACACCTTTATCACATTCCTGAATATAACTAATTTTAGATTTTTTAGAGCTTTGTTAAGCTTTATTATGACTATTACATTTCAGCTGCCATTGCCTATGTTTCGTGCGTTTTGCATTAAGAGCTACTGAATGTTTTGAAATGTGTATAGCTTGTATTGAAAATTGTTTCAAGAGATCTGTCTGGTTCCGCACTGCATTATCAATTTTGTTATTTGAGTTTAGCGAAACGATTAGATCTCTAATCGTTTGGCTAAACCTAAATAAAATCGTCAGAAGAAAGTTTGAAGATCTAGTTATACCAATAAATTTAAATATTGGAGGGATTTGAGCAAATATAAGTAATTTTTAGTTTTGCCAAAACTATAACAAGATAATGTCGAGCATTTCAGCAAATTATTACGAGTAGCAAAAATAATTTTTTTTTTTATTTATTACTTTTTATTTAAAGTGTTTAAGCCCAGCTGCCAGAACATTTACTATTATCTAACCTACCAAACCTAATCGGTACATTATATATTTGTAGCTCAATTTAAGGAAAGAAAAAATGTGGATTATTTTTATATAAACATTTGAATAAAGCATAACCCGCATCACAGTTATCACTAAACTCTTTCGGTACATCACGACAAATGGTTATTGCATTCCTAAGACCATCTTTTTGGCTTTCGGGCACCATAACATCGATTTGTTTCATTGCAGCATCATAGTTCACTTTACCCTTTTTCATTGTATTCATCATTTCAAGTACACATGACGAATAGCACTTAAGATCTCGATCATCGGGAAAGTCAGCTTTTTCCAAATCGTTTACACGATCTTCGGAAATTTTTGTTTTTTGCATACACGTAATACGAACAACTTTTGCACCACTTTTCATTTGTTCGACGGTTATCTGTAAAAAAAAATGTGTGTTAAGATAGTATATAATATTTTTATGTACAAGTACTTACACCAGCATCACAAATCAATATAGTACTTGCAATTACAAGCAACAGTTTAAGAGTTAACATTTTTTTTTATTACTTTGTGAGGAAATTCACTTTAGTGCTAACCAATCGACTGTATACTGTCATGTAAAAATTACACTCGTTTTATATGCAAATATATTCGAATGATATGCAAATTTGTATAAGCTGTAATTTTATGTAAAGGGGCGGCAATGCAATGATTTAATAATTTATATCATTACATTAGTGATGAGTTGTTTGCTTACTTATTTTGCATCCGGTACAATGACAATATTTGCATAATATAAAATAGTAATTTGATCTGCTGTAATATTATAGGTTTACTCAAAGTATTATTACAAGATAGGTCTGAAACTATACAAATAATTATATATAGTTAAACTTCTGTAGATTTAAGAGGGTGTGTTTTAGTCATGATTTTAGATTATCGGTCAAACTTGAATTTATATAGCTACTGAATATTAAAGACGTCTTTCGAAATGCTTTGAAAGTAAAGATTATATGTCTTCTGGATGTCAGTTAAATTTTGGGTCTATGTCAGTACTAAATTAAAGCTGGTTTGAATCTTAATACAGCCATAAAATCGAATGCTCGCTACAGAGCTCACTTGGAAAAGAATGATCTGGAGTTCTTTCCAGAGTTCAAATGACACTCTTATTTTGCTTTCGGTAATACTGATATTGCAGCCATTCTGGTTTCGACTGTCGTTCTCACAGGAATGGAACAGTTTGTTTATTCCAATCTCTCTACGCCAAAAAAATCAAGGAATCCTTGGCATAATCATGACTGCAGAACAGCAAATGCTAAAGCCGGCAACGCAAACGGTGTCGCAAGCTAAATAAAATTACCTAAAAAAAGTTGAGAGGAGTTATGGCAGGTCCTAAACCAGGGCTTTAGAAATAGTACTTTTGCTTGCAAGGTAGAGAAAAACTTCTTGAAAAGTAAGAAATCATCAATACCACCTCTAAAAGATGGGGACTATACTGCCTACGATAAAATTAATATTTTTGCTCCAAAATTTGATGGAAACTCCAAGTTAGCTGATTTTACCGTAACATCCCTGATATTCTATCTATAGCCAGCTCGTCAATACGCCACATTAGATTCAGATCTAGTGTAGTTATCAAAGTCCTTGCAAAAATTAACACAAACAACTCAGCTAGTCCGGATAGTTTTCTCCCAGTTGTTCTCAAATGTCGTTGCAAACCCTGTCAAAGCAACTATTATGTTTGTTTCACCGATTTATGTCTTTTGGCATTTTCTCTTTCATCTGAAAAACTGCTAACAAACATCCTGTACCGATAAAAGGAAGTAAATCGGACCCTTTTAAATTATTGTCCAGTCACTATGGTCTCGATACTCTCCAAAGTGCATTTTCCACCTCTTATTGTTTGAAGTAGTGTCATCGCGAAAGGATGTTCTCACAGGAATGGCTATAAAAGATTGCCTTACTCGAGATCTCAATTCCATTCTTAAATGAGATGAACCCAACAGGATTAAATGTAATCCCAACAAATTTCAATCCTGTGTTTTTTCTGGATGAACTAATGGCTTTTCGCCGAGTTTTCTGACTGGTGAATCCAGCTACGTCTGACATATTTGAGATTCTCAGCTTAACTTGATCAAAATTAATATCGTGGGCTGAACAAATAAACAAAGCAGCCAGATGCCTGAGTTTTTACGGCAATGTAAATTTTACATTAATTCAAACAACTAGAAGACTTAAAATCTTTATTACTTTTATTCCTCTCTTAACTTATTCCCTCCTAATCCTTCCTTGCTTTTTGTAGTAGTGCTGTGTGCTTGTTGCTAGAACATTCATTTTAAGGTTATACATTTATCCTAAGTGTGTGTCCACTAAATGTGTTATAGTGAGCTCTACTATTGCTAAAATTGGTAATTTTGGTTTAATCAATGGATCGGTTCAATTGCTTTGTAGTGGTAGTTTGGGCCCCGTACCATTGGATTTTACTCCAAACTCTAAGCCACCAATTTGTATTCTGACTTTAATACTTTGAACTTTGAAGCTGACTCCAATTTAGTTTTAAGACACACTTTATTGAAACACAGTTTACGACTGCTTACGACGGTTTGGATCACTAAATAGCGATTGATGCATTTTTACCTCTGTAATCAACTCCATAAAATTGAATTTGCGGAATTTTCAACATAGTTGCAGTCCTTTAATCTTTGGTGATGTAAATGATTTTCTGAGGGGTATTCAAAGTTTCAGTGAAGTAGGATCTGTCGATTACACGGGATTGAGATGTATTGCTACATAAAGTTATCCTGAAAATCTCCAGCGGTTGTACGTAGACAAGGCCGGCAAAGGTGCATCTAAGATCAATTTTGATCGTTGTTCTAATTCTCAGGAGGATCACCAAGTGGTATAGATTCTGGTAAGCTATCTATTATGGAAACAGATATTTCTATTTGATGATGGTTGTAGCCCATGACTAGGTCACATGTTCAAATCTGCCAAAAAGAACATAAAAATGTCCATATTCTGAACGCCTAAGCCGGTTAACTAAGAACTTCTGACAAAAAATACACATTTGTGACCAATACCGGGTATCGATACTTATTCTCGGCTAGAAAAATTTGGAAACAATTTTTTTCGTGTTGCGTTAACTCCTGGGTGAGAAAGACCATCAAGCATCTAAAAACTGCTTCTGCATATTTCGATTGGAATGTAAGTGCGCTTGCTCTGAGTTTACTTTTCGCACCATATGGCAATCCCTGTGAACAAAAAATTTTATTGATTCTTGTCTGCACTTTTTTTACGGAAATTTTGGTATTGTGATACTATTGTCTTAAGCTCGTCATCTGTACTTGAAGAGAAGCTCATTTTTTCAAAAAGAAGACAAAAAGTAGCCACATTATAATCATCTGGTCGATACAGAGGATTGGCTAAATAAGGTGACTTTCTTCTCAAACATACCAAATAGATGTCTCAAATAGATGACTCCGTCGTGGACTATGTTTAAACTTTGACGTGATTCCTGCCATCAATAACTTATGGACATTGCTAATGAAACATATTCTGGCCTCTGAGAAATTCACAATATACGTTTGTTCGGAAGGGGAAAGGTGTTGAAAAAAACTAAGGCGTTCTATCTTCTACCATATTGCTACAGCCAGACAACATCCACAGCAATACTAGATTTAGAAGAGTTGCCTGATGGAGGACCAATTTAGAGGTGCTTACATTTTATTTTACTTGTCTAGATTGATGGCCGAGTATTGCAGCTTAATGTTTGGTTAAGTGACCGGTACCGCGATGTTAATAGTTAATAATGCTCACAAACCGCTGTAGGTACTTACTTACAAGTGAGTTATGGAAGTTAAAGAAGTTGGTTAGAGGAAGGATTGGATTACCACGAGTCAAGCTGCAGTGGCTTGAAAATAGATTATTCATAGAATGGAAATGCTTTAAAC
Source organism: Tipula confusa (assembly GCA_963556175.1). Taxonomy (NCBI): domain Eukaryota; kingdom Metazoa; phylum Arthropoda; class Insecta; order Diptera; family Tipulidae; genus Tipula; species Tipula confusa. Next base: position 17,893,439 of record OY744476.1, on the reverse strand, counting down.
TAATAAAATATACTGAGAACCATAACAAAATAGTGATAGTAAGAAAACAACCTGAAATCAATAAGAAGGATGGTGAACGAAACACAACCGTACCAAAATCCTAAGAACCGATTATGCAGCTATACAATTCTTAGGAAAATTACTCGAGAATTAATTTATCGACAGGTTGATGTCCAGATAAATAAAGAAAAAGGTGAAAATTGGTTTGGTTATTTCTAGTGTCCTAATCCCACAAATGAGCCATAAAAGATAAGCGGTCCATTTAACCATAAAAAATAATGACAAACAACCCCTTTTCTGAAAGCTTCGTCACTATGGTCATAAATTGTTAAGAGTGCCAACAAAAGTACATAACACAGATCTGGAACATTGTCTTCATTGCATTAGAAATGTCCAAGAAGTAGCATTCGCGGATAATGAAATTGTTTTTGCTTACAACTCTATACAGAAAAAGCATTGTACTAGAACTAAAGCACAGAGAGCAATTAACAAAACGACTTATTGGAGTTGAAGCCATATAAGATATAAGATTTCGTCTGCCAAAACAGTAATAATTCAACCAAAGGAACACATAATATCAGCAGTTTTGTTGCCTGGAAGAGGAGTCACAACTATAATGGTAAAAATTGTCATTTGGCCATGGCAGCATAGGCTTGATCACATAGCAAAACCCATGCAATTCGAATTCACTTGAAGTTTCAAGCCACCTGAAGATTCGTATTGCTCTTATATCTTGAATCTTAGTACAAATTTAGCAAACTAATCTGATTCAATTTTTAAGTAACGGATCATCCCAAACTTTTTTACCGAGTCATCAAACACAATACACACATCGTAGTGTTAAATCGAAAACCAATCATTCTTCTAGTAAAGACAATCAATATTTTTCTAACTGAGTTGTATGACGATTTTACTTTTAGAGACACCCCACCGAAAGGCACTTGCGATGTAATACTCCAGTAACGATAGTTCGATTATATATATTCGTGTTTACCCTAATTGATTGCAGAACGTCTCGAGAGGCAAACTGCACACCTAATCTTGATTTTACACGTAAGTTTTAGGCAAGCAAATATGACCCTTTAGCTTTAATACCAAAAAAAGAATAGAAAAGCACAAATCGGGCATTTTTCAATTCATCAATAAAAATCGTTTTATTATAACCAATATTCTAATGCAAGCTCCTAGACTATTTCTAATAAACAAAAGAGGTATAGTTAATTGAAAGTATTGCTATTTTACGTGGGTGAAATTAGGTCAGAGAGTCATCCTCATGCAATAAAATGTAAAATTATAAAAATAAAAAATGTTTTTGCCATATGGGTTAGATTGTAAAGCTTGCTTAAAATTATTTCACAAAACATTACTGAAACATACAAGTCAACACACAATTTATTTTCATTCACAATTTCCAATAAAACAACAACAGCCGTTATTTGTTTTTCTTCTATCTAGTTTCCACCTTATTTTTCAATTTGTTTTGGTTTTCTTTTTGTTGTAAATTTTCACAATAATAAAGATGTGACACAACACAAGAATCACCAAAGACAAATATTGTAACAAAACAATGAACCCAGAATTTATATAAAGCACACAATGATCATGAAAAAAATTAAAGTTTTCCCATAATTTTTCCTATCTTCGTTTGTATGTCTGCATTTTGTGTTTTCGCGTGGAAAATTTATATTTCAGTGGTGATGAAAATTTTATTGATTTTAGTTGTTTGCTTATTTGTTTGTTGCCAATGTTTTCCTATGGTACTTTGCTCTTTTTGTATATACTTCAGTTGGTTTCATTATTTTCTACTACCATTACGTTTTCAAATTACCTAATTTATTTAACAAGCGCAACAAAGTTTTTGGTTCTCAAAATAAATAAAATAAAAAAATTTGGACTGGAAATCCTTATAAAATTAAAATATTCAAGGAGTAAAGTAAAATCTTTATTAAAAAGTTTTCTTTTCGGGTATTGTTTATGATTTTCCCTATTTTTCTTTTTTTTCGATTTTCATTTTTTTTTTTTTTTTTTTTTTTGTCTTAAGAGGAGTGTTAACAAAAATAAGCCATTTGGTTATTTTAAAATAAAAATTTACCAAAAGTTTCAAAAACTTTTCTGTTTGAGTGTTTGAACGTATGATTATACGATATTGTCTTATGTGAGCATTTTCTTGGGATACCCATAAATCAATTATTAGTGTTAAGATGTTGTAAAGAATAAATTTCGTTCATGCGGTTGAACCAAACATGTGGAAATCCATTTCGAAAGAAACCTTTCACTTATATTGCAAAAAAAAAAAAATATACAATTTCTTGGGAGCAGAAAGTTTTCAAGTATTATATATTGTGGTAAAAAGCTTTTTACTAAACTTTTGCATATAATAACCGCATAACTTTTATTTGTTTTAATGGTTTAATAGAAAATAATTTTGTGTTGTAGTACAGTACAATTTATAGAAAGAATTTTCAAATTTTTAATATTCAATATATATATAAAAACAAGAACGATCATTTTTGTTAAAAGTTGCTAAGCTTTTAAAAATAAAATTATATGCTGCATATTTCATCATGCTATACACCATAATATACACTATCTTGCAGGCGACGGGAACATTTATTATTTTTTAGTTTATATATAGTTCAAAAATAGTTTCTATCTCTCGTAACAACATAATACGAAACATATACAGTACTGTGCAATGACATCTAGACCAGAGCTTTTTATTATAAATAATTTGTATGCAGAAAAAGTGATATTATCACCAACATTTATTTTTCATTATTACATAGAGACGTGCAGTCGTTATCATGAAAGGATTTAGAGTTAACACTTTATTGTGGAAGGTATCTAGTTCCAATTTTCAATGCCATGAGGTGGCTTAAAGCTTTGACGAAAATAAAACACGAAAGTTCTTTTTAGATCAAACATCGGAATAGCAACATCGTCATGATTGATGGGCCATCTAAATGTGATTAGCATATTTTGGTAATATACAACGTCCAAGTTTATTTAATCTGCTTAGAACTCTGGTTGTGTGACTGTCGATAACATAAAATATTACTTGATGATGGCGTAAATTCCACTAACAACCTATATGTAACTACAAATCGAAATGGTTCCAGTTCCAGTAGATGGTAAATACAACCACATCTAGCCATTTAAAGTCAACGTTTACACCAATTCGCACTAAAAACGTTTACGACGTGTACTTCCGAGACTCACAATCGAATCATAGCTGACTTCACGTGATTTATGTAACGAACGAGAAAACTACAAATATCTTTATTTATACGATGCCGATATACCGGTATTGCCAGTCAGCCGGTTTAAATGCAATTACAAACCATCGGAAATAAAACTATTCGCAGCAAACTTCACCGAAATTGAAAATTACGACACAACAACACTGAAAGTAAACGACGGACTCCGACGACTAACAACGATTGAATATTTAAAACATTTTTGTAACACTTAATTTTTACTATATGTTCCGGCCAAACGCCATCCAAACGGAAGCCAAATTACTCGAGATGTCACCTATTAAAAAGAAAAATGGTTGATCGCTGCTGACAAGTAGTCGACAGTGCACTTACAACTACTTGGATTCCATAGTTTAACTGTGCTTTTGTACAAAAGCTCGAAACAACAATAATCGTTAGTCGATGCAACTTATAATTACATCGAACAAATATTCACTGATATTCGACACGTATAAAAGAAACAGAAAATATGACAATGCAGTTTTCTTGTTACTTATCAAAGGCAACTATTCAACTATTGATATCGATTACAAATAATTAGCAGATGACTAACGCACCAATGAGAAATTAAAATCAATGCTCGAAAGGTAAAATTAACGACACTTTTTGTTTGTTACAAAAAGTTCTAATGTCACTTTATTCAGGCAACTATCGAGCTCTCCCATCATGCGGAGTTTATCTCACTCAAATCAGTGGCCAAACAATTCGTTTGACCTGGTATTCAATCCGATGTCGCAAAATATGTTCAAAACGCCAAAAAAAAGGATATCATCAATTTGATTTGCATCTCTTCGGTGAACCCGTGCGAACGTTCGGACTTCTCATTTTAGAAGTACCATCACCCTAAATCAAACGGCCTCATAGAAAAATGACTCCGGACGCAAAATGCAATTATCTTCTGCCATAACATCTAGAAATGGCCGGTAAATTATAAATCTAACATATAAATCGAATTGTATGTGAAATTATTAATCTCTACAAATCTTTTTATATACTTACAGCTATAATATATTTTGCCAGCAATATTTTAATCCAACATAGTTTTTTGGTTCAATTAGGATCTAGTCCCGGGTTTTGGGCCTAAAAAATGTAATCATCAGGTTTACCTGCAAAGTACACCAACGAGCATTTAATTGTTTTCCGTTTAGTTTTTCTCTTCTCGTAATTGCAGATGTACTTTGTTATATTAGTTTTGTAATATTGCATCAAACCTTTACTTTTGGTTACAATAAAACAATTTAACGAACCTCTCCGTATTCGGAAGTATTCTGTACATCCGTTGTTAAATAAGAATAGGGCGAAACTTCACGATCAGATAAGGCCACTATCAGCACACCGTCTCCTGTTCAACTCAACAACCTAATCATTCCTTTTTATATCCATCCTTACTTATACTATACAAATTTGTATTATCATTCAATTCGACCGGTTTAACCTAAAAGTAATTGAAAACAAAACACGAGCATAAGTAAGAATGAAGATCGTCAATAAGTCGAAATGGACTCCGAATCACAAAAAGGAGGAACAAAAATTCATCCACAAAATTGTTACAACCTTAATGTTTGGAATATATTGTGGCTGATTCACTCTAGCATAAATCCAATTCTAGCTTTAGAGCACCACAACGTCAAAAAACCAGTATCTGAATATAATGGATGTAATTTCCGCACCTTTATATTAATCTACTATTCCAGACATGCTCGCAGATTCACCAAATGTCAACCACTACGAATACATTAAGGCGTTACTCCTGAAGAGAGTGGCGCTTTCGTCAAATATCCACTGGAAGTACGCTTCAGGGGAGATAATTGAAGTGATCGATGACCGTCACAAACGCTTAGTCCCATCATGTCAGGAATAAACTTTACCCACTCAAATGAACGTACGTAATGGGCATGTAAAATGACTGAAATCATTTGCATTAGCTTTCCGCTCAACCAGATGCGATAACAGAATGGCGGCAGAAATAATGCACAAAAGTATCAAAGTTCGACAACTATTATAAATCTATTCATAGCCCAAAAATCAAGCCTTAAATGCATATAGAAAGAGTCAATTTTATCATTCCTCGCACAAACTAAGATGTGGGCAACCGACCACTTCACTGACTTTCATTTAAATCACAAAATGCCAACATAAAAAAGGGCTAGCAAACATTAATATAAATAATCAAAAATCACAACACAAGATTTCCAATCTTAACATTCCAAAAAATAAAAAAATATCGATATTTTCCAACCCTAATCAGAAGAATAGACCCAATACATAAAAAAGCTACATATACCATATTCCAACAAATGATGGTGTTAGGAACTTATCCGCCATTGATATTTTCTCTGTATCTTACCAACTGCAAGTCAAGTTAATTGTCACTTAATCAAGAAAGAGAAACTTCACAAATCACACCAAAACTTGTGAACTGTAGTTGGATTTATAGACTTTCAGTGAGCAATGGTTGAGATTAAAAACACCCTGCAGCATTAAGTAAAGCATTAAGTATTTTTAAAGTAAATTTAAAATGAAAATTTGGTTAGTTCCCTTGGCTTGGTTTATGGAAAAAAATGTTCATTTTATTTTTAAAACACACCTATTAAACTAAATTCTATTTTAAAATACCCTCCATCTAGAAGTTTCCTAAAATAAACTTCCTAAAAATTAAATTAATTTGTCGCAAATATTTCCTGACTATAACTTCCTGAACCGATAATTTCCTTTTATTGCCCATACCTTCAAATACTGTTTAAGTATAGGTTCGAATCTTGCTAAAAGATCTATTTCCATTATAGTTAGGTCACAACATCTGATTTACCCTCGAAAGCTAACTCCCTTGAACTTAAACAATGTATGGAATCTTATAAAAATATTTTTTCAATATTTTATATTTTTATATCTTCAGTTTAGAAACTCTGCTATATAATGTTCGAGTCGTTTGACAGGGAATAACAGAATTCTCAAGGCCTGAAATTAAATTTTGAGGACTACAATCATTGGATACTTTTGTGAAATTATTTCAAATATTTTCAAATATAATGCAAAAAACAAAATATATAACACTAAAGTCAACCGTTAAAATGAAACAACTATTAAAATTAAAAACATACGTCATTGAATAATTCAATTTATAAACCATCAAGATTTTTTGTTACTATTTCAGTCTATTCATCGTTTGTTCTTTCGTTCTTTCTTTTGTTCGTTCGTTCTTTCGTTCGTTCTTTCATTCGTACCTTTTGCAGTTTGTTCTAATGGTTCATAGTTGATAATGTAACTGTAGAACGATTTTGCTTTATTTTTGTCTCGCTTTATTTACAAAAGAAAAAATTTGTAATTTTAAACTAATACCATTGGTTAGTAGAAACTACCGAAAGAACAAACGAATGTGACCCTGAGTTTACCTTAAATTTTAATTTTTTTTAACTGTTTCAAATAATTTAATTTTTTTATTAAAAATTAAATTTAAAACTTGGCACCTCTGTGCTTAACCACAGTTATACCACTATGAATAAGATTCTTACTCACATAACGTTCACATAATTAATTTATTATAGAAACTAAAATGGTCCAGATTTCACTGCATAGTACTGTAAAAACACGTAACTCTTTTTATCTGCATTATGTTAATTTATGCTATGAACATGAAAGTTGTATTTTATGTGTTGTCGCGAAACAAACATATTGTCATAACATTTCAGCAGCATACGAGTACCAAACTAAAAGCGAATGACGGTTTATATTATTGTATACCTGGTTTATGTTTTTACTAAAGGCCATTTTTTCTCATTTTGTTTTTCTGTCTTTTCAGTTTAATGTGTTTGCCTTAAAAATTATATTTGCGGTCAAAAGCAATTATGGCAGAAATATTTGTTGTATAGAGATTTAAGGGAGTATTTAACTAGTTTTGCGTATGTAAAAACTAAAGCCTTATTATCCCCGCTCTTTTAAAATGTATCATGATTAACCTGACACTTTCGATTTAAGAAAAATTATTTTGATTTGTATCATACTTGTTTTTGTTTTGGTAGGTTTACGATCCCATTTTTTGGAATACTAATATGGTATTCCAAAATATTGGATCCTCAAATATTTTGGAATACTTATGGTATGTTAGCCCATTGTCGTGCGAGATGTCACTACTGGTATCGTTTTAAAATAATCAAAATATTTTTATATGTATAATCGCCTAAATGTCATATAGTTATGCTAAATATTGACGATCTCCTATATCGACCCGACATCTGGAACCTCAATGGGTAAAGTTTTTTCTTATGATGGTAGTACTATATGTATATTTATACTATGGGTGATCGTTAGTTAAATTACTGATAATAATTCCCATCAAATATTCAAATATCAGTTATTTCTAAAATTTTTGAAAAGTGGTTAAAACTAGAGTGGTACGTTTTTTAAATAGTTTTAATTATTTTAGTAATTGTCAGTTTCGTTTTTATTTATCGTTTTATTAGTTATGGTATCATGTTTAACTCATTAAGGTAGTTTATTGTTGATCATCCGCAAAAATTTCGATGTAATGATTCTGTTAGGAAATCTTTGGTGGTCAAAGCGGGTGTTCATCAGGGATCGGTGCTTGGTCTAATTTTGTTTTTGATTTGCGTTAATTCGGTTTTTAATCATAAGTTCAAGGGAAAAATAGTTGCGTTTGGTGATGTATGGCGTTTGTAAATAGTTTATAATTCTCTGGAGACAAATATCAATCATGACCTAAGGATTTTAAGTATATTTTAAAATTTTCAACTAAACAAAAGAGCAAAAGAACAAAAGTTAAAAAGAAAAAAAACCAAACAAAAAACTCCAAATAGATAGAAACTCTTTTCATTTATTCATCTTCGCGTGAAAATATATTTATCTTTAACACGTATATTGCTGCGGTAACATGCGATGCCTTACTTTGATATACTAGTTTGAAGTGACATAGGTTTAAAAAAAACAGATCTTTTTAAAATTAACTGACAAAAAATTCCAAAATTCGGAGTTATAAAGAAGAACATTATTATCTAGCGAATAGTCAACCAAAGTTATTAAATATTCGAGGTGAGATTTTTAAACTTATAATTTTGCATTTGTCCGAATTCTTACTTCTTCATCACTCTCATTCTGATCTTCCAATCCACCTAACCCGCCATTTTTTATTCGGACATTGCATGATACCCCAGATCACCTTCTCTAAAAACTACTGTACGTCATCTTCCTTGTCCACTTTTTCACCATTATCCTCTATTATACGATTACTTTTAGCAAATCTAAATCTAAATCGGCTTCTTCATCGTTAAGCAATTTTTTCGAAAAGTAAAAAAAAAATAACAATAAAGAAGTTGTCCGGTTTATAAGATGTCCGATATATCGGGGTCCATTATATCGAGGTTTCACTGTAATTTGTTTGCTTCTGATAAGTTTATATTGAGTCCAAAAACTAAAGCCATGATTATTAATTTGAATGAAGTTCGTTCTGTCAATGATGATGTTATCTATTTGCTAATTGTTTGCAGATTGACTCTGTTAGTAACATCAAACATCTTGGATTAAATGTAGATAATCGATTAGACTGGAAAATTCATACATCTGAACATAAAAGTTTGTAATTTTAAATATCAGACACTTGTACCTATTACGCTCAAATTTTTCATCAAGTATTCTTAAAATATTTTACCATTCTTGTTGAATCTAGTTTACGTTATGGTATCTGGTGGTACTAATTTTGAGACAATTCGACCTTTAGTTACTGCTCAGAAAGACATATTAGGATTATTGCATTTCAAGAATTAATTGTTTTCGTCATGGGCATTATTTAAACTGAGTAATGTTCTTCTGTTGAAACATCTCTATGAGGTTATGGATATATACTTTAGAAGGAGTGGTAATCGTTTTTTAAGGTGTCATAGATATACATAATGTGAAAAAATATTTTGAAATTTTGTTTTGTTCCTAAATTCGTTAAAATCCATTTTTTAGTTACTGCTCCTTCTTTTTAATATAAGCTTCCACATGCTATTCGAAGCTTAAGTTCGAAGTCTAGTTTTTTGTCGTAAGGAATTGGTTATTCCAGTTCTCAACAGTTAAGTATGTGTTTGAGCGAATGGCAACCCATTTAATGTTTTTTAACGTTTAATGCTTTTCAACGTTACTGAAAGAATCTGAACACGTTAACTGCCATGTGAACTATCCAAAGATCACAAACTACCTTTTTTATGATGCTAAATATTTTTTTATCGTAAAGTATTACAAATACCTTTCCATCAAGTTTTCTTCCACGATGGAGACTTGACGCGTTCGAGTTTTATAGAACAAAACGTCATAACAAATTAGAGTGATATTCAACATTTTATTACAATTACCAATTACAAACAACAAAATTCATCTTTAAAACTTATTTAAAAAGTATGTAAAATTGTCTTTCTAACAAGCTATTACACGTTAAAATCTGTCAAGAAATACTTAAGCTACACGTAATGGAAAGATGTCAATGTTCGATTTTCAGACAAAATGGATTATAACGGAACTCCGCGTATTTTGAACTTACCGAGTTTTTACTTAACTCATAAATTTATTTTATATAGACTAACAATCTCCCCAATTTCAAAATAATTGCACACCTGGCCCCCGTACGGGTGTCTGATCGCGTGGAATGGCTGTGTATATTTATATATATATATATATATATATATATATATATATTTATATTTATTATACATATATAAATATATATATATATATATATATATATATATATATATATATATATATATATATATATATATATATATATATATATATATATATATATATATATATATATATATATATATATAAGTAAGTAAGATTACAGTTTAGTATTACATTGTATAAAAGCTCGTATAAAGTTTTTTTTCGACAGAATCTTACAAAGAATCGCTATTTTGTTACAATATTTAATGTTAAAATAGCAAATAGATGGTAATAAAGACACGACAAGACTTAAAACCCATTATATTTTATAGGCAATAATAAAGTTTTTTGCTTTTTTAATTAAAATATAATTATAAAGGCATTGGTTAGGTAGGTAAAACCTGCTTCACTTTTTTATTGTATAATATTTCCATTAGGGATTTAATTTTTCGCACCTGGGGCACAATATTTATTTTTATAACTGGCATATTGGTATATAAATGTGGCGTATATGAGAAATGTTTCTAGTTTTTGGTAATTTATTGTTAACTCTAAATTTAGTCTAGACGCTTTTTAAAGAACACCTGGCGACCAGTAATGAAATAAATACTACTTCAAGGTTTAAAATTTGAATATATTGCAAATGGAGCCTAAAAGATCTTCTAAAATATTTCAGAATAAAGACAATTATAGCCTATAACACTGTTGATGCAAAAATTGGGGAAATTTATAACATGTCCATTAGATCAAGAAATTTGAATAGCCGGTTACCTATAAATATGTTTATGTATATAATTTGGTTTTCCATAGCGTTACAAAATAAAAACGTAATGTCTGCCGTTCCATTTCCTTTTTTCCGTACCGTTTTGATTTCTTCGCATTTTTCTTTATGATTCAGCAAAAAGTGGGTGAACTATTTTTATACGCATATTGATTTTATATTAAGACATTAATTCGTGATTAGGTTACTCTATATAACATCAAAAATGTATATAAATATAACGAAAGCGAAACGTGTTTGCGTGCCACGATAATCCATTCAATCCGTTGCCTTCCATATTATTATATATATGACGTCTCGCGATTTTTCATTTATATATGTCTCACAATGTGTACATGAAAATTGCGTTGTCATTTTTGCTAAGTTAAAAATAAAACGAAACAATAAAGGAATCCACCCACAAAACGTTGAACGAAAATCTTACAAATTATATTTTGTATTTTAGGTCAATGCTATATAATATGAAGAAAGCACGCAACATGTTATTATGATTAATGGATTTTTGTCGATTTGAATATTAAAAAATATACGATTATCGAGTTTAGTTGTGTGTCAAGAATTATATAGATGTGGAATTTGTCATTGTGACAGTTGATGAAATGATTGTAGAGCGCATTTAGGTATTTTCTGATTGTTGATCTGTTTTGAAAATCCCTCTTATCATATGGCTTTTTAAAAACGTATGATGTCGTATATTACGTTGCCTTGACCAATCGGCACCGTACATTTTCTCATGGCTGTTGAAATAGTTGATTTGGGTCATCTTCTATTATTTAATCGTCGATTATATAGCAATAAAACTTTTACTAAGCTTAATTTATGAGCTTAATTCTATCTAAGCATGACAATTACTTATTGCCAGGTTAACTAATCTCATCCGTCAGCCAACACTAGAGATTCTGTTAAATGATAGCGATATTTATTTTCTGTCCAGACTTTTGACGGTTTTTATGACCGAATTTGGAAGGTTTGAAGAAACTGCAGCTTACTGCCGACAATGAACTTTTGTTATTTAATGAATCTATAAGGATTAATTGGCCTGTAAACAAAAGTCACCTGAATGTATTGGATGTATGCATTAAAAACCGGAATTTTTTTATGAAATTTGAGCCTTTATTGTGAAAAAATGTTACAAGATTTTTTATTCAAAGTAGTGCCCATCGCTACCCATTACTTTTTCCCATCTTTCTGTCAATTTATGGATTCCATCCCAGAAAAACTGCGCCGGCTTGGCGGCTAAAAACAAATCGAGCCAATTTTCGATACCTTGAACTAAAGTGAAGCGTATTCCTGATAAGGCATTCTGCATGGTTCGAAATAGGTGGTAGTCGGAAGGAGCAAGGTCTGGGTCATAAGGAGGGTGAGGCAGAATTTCCCATCCGTTATTCTTCAGGTAATTTTTGCCCGGCGCTGCAATATGTGGCCGAGCGTTATCGTGGTGGAAAATGATTGACTCGTGTCTAGTCCCATACGTTGGCCGCTCTGCCTGGATTTTCTGCTTCAATCGAATCAATTGTTGATAATAGAGTTGGGCATTGATGGTTTGGCCACTTGGCAACAGCTCATAGTGGATCACACCTAGCTGGTCCCACCAAATGCACAGCATGACCTTGACATACTCTTTTTTGCGCTTAGGATTATTGTAATGGACCCATTGTTTATCGCCAATGACAATACAATGCAAAAACGATTTTTTTTGTGGCGCTCGAGCAGCATTTCAGACATGCAAAATCGTCTTTCCACGTCTCTTGGCTTCATTTCGTATGGCACCCAATTTCCCATCTTTTTGATGAATCCAAAGGCTTTCAAACGTCTAGAAATTGTTCCCAATGATTCTTCAAGTTCTTCTAACGTTTGACATGAATCTTGATCGAGTAATGCCTCCAATTCTTCATCCTCAAACTTTTTCGGCTGACCAGGACGGTTTTTGTCCTTGATGTCAAAATCACCACGTTTGAAATGACAAAACCACTCAAAGCACTGTGTTTTTGCAAGAACATGCTCACCCTACAAATCCACGAGCAAACGATGACTTTCAGCTGCAGTTTTGTTTGCGAAAAAGTGACTCGACAGAACTTCCCGCAAATGCTGTGTTTTTCACAAATTTGATAAATTTTCTATCGTTGAAATCAGTTGCATGTGCACAATCAAAACAAAAACTTTTAGCTGATTTTGACAGGTTTTGAATATAGGGCTTTCAAATGACAAATATGTCCATGATGCAATATAACGCATAAACAAGTAATGACAACTAGTATTTAATGCCGGTTTTGTATGCATACACATTATATATCAAACTACTTTTACATAAGCATAAAAGGGCTGACTCACCATTTTCTTGAAATAATTTGGCTTAAAAAAAAACAATTACAAAAAAGAACTGGATACTGCCAAGATCTAACAATATCTCTGCTCACGAATACACTTGTGTCTGATTCGTGCATTGAAAACCGGAATAACAGCGTGGGATGCATTGAAAATCATCATGAAAAGAGCATACCATGCAATAAAATAACTTAGATGCTTCGTATACTACATGTACTAAATTGAGAAATAGCGGTGATATCGAGCAACAACTTGCTCTATTGCCGAATTTTTTTCAACGGCCGGCGGATATTAGTGTAGACCTTAAACTAGTTACACAGCCCATAATCGTGTTAACTAGTTTTAGGTCTTGATTCACCTTAATCAACCATTACAGTAAATCATTACAAATTTCACGATGACATAAAGGTGGCAATCTTATTAAGTTGCTTACCAAAAAGCTATGATACATTGGTTAAAGCGCTCGAAACTCGTAATGCAAATCAGTTGACATACGATTTAGCTGATGGCATAGATGGTGAATCGGATTTAAAAACCGTAAGCGCAAAAGGAAATAGTTATTTCTTTTGTACAGGTGATGATTACTTCAAAAGAGATCTTTTAAAGACACAGTCTTTAGACACAGTCATCTTTTAAAGAAAAAAATATGGGAGCCATAAACCAAACAAATAAAAGTGCATAAAATTGAACAAATAAGCGATACGGAAAGATTATTTACCGTTAATTAATATTTAATTATTCAAAATAAGATTTAATAAAAATAAAAAACATTCTTCGTAGGAGATGGATTGCAATGGACTAAACTATCGTTTCATAAACAAATCTTTCTAGATTTGAAGGTGATAATATCCAACCAAATTTTAGAACTCCGAAATTGCCGTTCGAACCTATTTAAAAACTTCTCTCCCGATTCTTATAATATAGATTTGAAGGTGATAATATCCAACCAAATTTTAGAACTCCGAAATTGCCGTTCGAACCTATTTAAAAACTTCTCTCCCGATTCTTATAATATGTTGAAAATGACGAAAATCTGAAGAAAAAGCTAATAAATTGGCAGGTTAATTCTAGAAAGCTCATCAAATTTAAATTAATCATAGCGATAATCAACTTAAACTGATGTGTACTCTGTAATAAACGAAGTCACTAGTTAAAGCTTTGATTCTCGTTCAGCTGACAGAGCGACCCGCAAAAAAAATCGGATCTTTAACTAAAATTATTTGAAATAATAAGATGCCAGCATATGATGGGATAACTAACTTACTCCTGAAAAAATTCCCCTAAAATATTTACACGTAGTCTTACATACGTACAACGCGTGTCTGAAGATTAGTTATTTTCGAACTTCCTGGAATTTTGCTATTATAATTCCTATTCCAAAACCAGATAAGGACTCGTCAAATCCAGCGAATTATCGAACATTTAGATGTTTTTTGAATATCATTGGAAAGCTTTTTTAAAAATCTGTACACTTAAAAAATGCAAAATTCGTAAACGAAACGAACATAATTCCAAACGAAAAATTTGGTAATGATTTGAAATATTCTTCGTTACAAAAAAAAAGGATTAAATCTGGTATTTTGGTTGGGCCTGATGTACAGTTGGTTTACCTGTTGATATTGCTTCACAGTTGCTTTCTGTTATTGCCTATAAAAATTCCTTTCCTTTGGTCGTTGTTAGTCGGGACCCCCAATAAATATTCTTAGCATTAAAATCGCCGTATGCGATAAACCTATTTCTCATATGGTTAAAGTATTCTTTATATTGATTTTTCTTAAGAGAAAGTCTTGGCTGAAATTTTCCATCAACAGCCGCACTAGATGTAACTGCAGTATTTCTAAATTTTTATATGTTACTTAAGCGACGATTAGGTCGATAGTTGTTTCTGTGTGCTGTGTCTTTGCTCCTTATTTTTTTGTCTTTAATTCTCTGTAATTTAACAGCTACTATGCAGTCTCTACAACTAGCTGGATGAAGATCCCCGCAGTGTACACATTGTGCAAGTGCTTCTTTTAATTTATTACAAAATTTTGTGAGGACATTTTACGCAGCGCGGTTCTTTGAAGCAAAATACTTGAATATGCCCATACGATTGATACGATGTAAATTGTTAGTCGCATTACTCGTATAGGCCTAGTTTGGTTATTTTCATAAGTGTGCCAATCATGTTTGTCTTGATTTAACATTTCAATGATATTTTTATACATATTAGAATCTTCCACATTAGTTTTAACTTTATTACCATTCATAATTTTTGTTTTAAACTTGTCTTTGGAAATAATTGTTTTGATTTTCTCATAGAGTCATAATCTTTCATTTCATCGATTATTACTGGTGGTGGTAGAGACACTTTCTTAGTTGGTTTTTATTTGTTAATGAATTTAGTCCCTTTAGGTTTCTTTAGTTTGATGAACTATGCGTGTGGTTTACCTTCCTTTTTTTCTGTGGCCCTTAACTCGAACCCACTCAGTTTCTCTTGCTAATTCATCCTCTTCCATAGTATAAACGATATTTTCCGGAATTGCTGGATCAGTTTCGAGAATTTGTTTGTGTTCTTGCATTTATTTCATATTGGTTCCCCCAGAATCCATGGAACCGACCCCCGAAGAGTGTAAATTTTTCTGAATATCAGGTATACCACCTGGGATAGTTTTATTGTTGATTGTTTCCGCATTTAGTAGTTCAGCCGAATATATCGTTAATATGTCGTTATCCAGGTGGTGCCACGTATAGAGGTATACTAAACACTTGGTAGATTCAGATAGTTACAACGCTTGATTATGGTTCAAAACCGCATAGACGATCAGACGCTTACCCTATTTATGCTACTCCTTATCCGGAAGATCAACTAATGTATTAATGTTGGATGTTGAAAAAGTATTTTACAGCGTTTGGCATGACGGCCTTAGTAATAAATGCATTAAGTATAAATTCTCGATTTATTTAATTAAAATATTAAAATCTTTTCTGGAACATTGTAGTTTTGCTATTAAAGTACAAAAAAAATTCTAGAGTATTAAAAATAACTGCAGGTGTACCTAAAGATTCTGTATTAAGTCCCTTGTTACTTAATATATTTCTCTCCGACATACCAAAATTGAAGTTCTGTGATATTTTGTTAATTGCTTCTACAATCATTAGAAGTTTCACAAACCATCTAACCATATTAGACGCTTGGCGAATGCTAGTAACAGGTTAAAAGATTATATCTACAAATAAAGCTAAATTTCAATGTTTCTTCTAACTGGAAAAAGGAAAGCATGTTATTTACGAACATCTAGGAATCGTATAAGTCTGGTGGATCGAAAACCGATTTTCATATTGTTTGAATATTTTCACCAGAGTGTTATTGAAAACACTCTTTAAACCAATTAAATAACTCAATATGTACGATAAAATAGTTTGTCGTAAGATCGAAGAATGATTATAAAATTATTTTACATTACCAGATGATGCATGACTTTTCAATATAGTTTTCAGTTGTTTTGTTGTTGCAATCATAATTATTTTTCCGCTTGATCGATGACCCTAACTATATATGGAGAAGTTTTATTTTTAGATTTGATAAAAAAAACTTATGAATGGGATTGGATACATGTATATGTATAAAGAAAAACATTCTTCCAAGGATATGGAGTTATAATAAAAATATAGTATCACCATTAAAAAAGAGATACTAATTAATATCACCCTCCTCAGAGTTCGGTCATTAAAATTGTAACTTTCTGTTATTTGGAAAATTATCTAATATAAGAGATAATCGAGCCTCATGGGAGCATACTAGTTAACGGAAAAGTTTACGGGATTTATTAGTTTTGTATTGAGATAAGTTCCTAGTGAACTGGGAAAATTTATAAAGGAAATAATTAAATCAAGTTTAATTCCAGAAATATTAAATAATTTGGTGTAAAAGTAAATATAAAAAAAAGTAAAAAAAGTAAATATAATCATCAATTGACACGGTCAGACTTTTTTGTCTACAGTTTGCCCAGACTATAGCCCTGTCGTATTATTTATATCAGCACGTTTCTTCCTAAAATATATTTTCTATATATGTATTACTTTTTGTCATAATTTCGTAAAGATAATACATTTTTATAAGGCCAACTTATCAACTAAAATTGAACTTGCTTAATTAAGACCACAAGGATTAGTATATAAAAATAAATAAAAATTCCGCTGGTAAAAATATCGCAAAACACAAATATCGCGGAAAAAAATCTTATATTTTCAAATGCGCATTTTTGATGACACATCCAATATTTTAATTTATAAATATAAGACGAAACTTTTTTTTCGAGTTTCGAAGGTCCTAACAAGAAGTAATTATCTGTATGACTGACTTAACTGTAAAATTTATAAAGAGAGATTTTTTTTATTAAATTGTATGGCCAAATATTTGTTTCCAATATTTTTGCAGTGCAAATATGTTTTTGTTCTCGATGATCGTAGCATGCGGAAAACATATGACTAAATATTTCTTCGAAAATTTTAGTGTAAGCGAAATATTGATGCTACATGGTTTTTGTTTGCGATATTATTGTGTTGCGACAAAAGTGCCATATATTTGTTGCGATATTTTTTTTTTGCTATAGTGAGGTAGGTTGCCAAATATTGCTTGCAATAAACAATTGTAAATCATCAGTGTCGATCTGAAAATATCAAAAATAGCTTAGTAGTTTTATTACAGATTTAGTTAAAATTGTATTATTAAATACCAGATAAAATTACTCCAAAACAGAAAAAAAATCCAACCGAAATTTTTCAAAAAAAACTGCTTAAAAAAAACAATTTAAACACGTTACGTCCACTTAGATGATTAAACCATAAAAAATTATATTTCCAAATTTCAAACGGCAAAAACGTGACCAAAACATTGTTTGAAAAAATAAATGGTTGTACAAAAACACTGGAAGGCCAAGTATCAGGATTTAGCACTTCCAGCTCTGTTTGATTGATATTTTTAGGAACCAACATAAACATTCTGAAAGAACTAATCCCTAAACAAGCATTGGCAACAGATAATAATTCTTTATCGGTAGTAGCAGCATCAAATTTTGACAAGCCTCATTGTGGAAGCAAAAGTTTTCACTCCAAGATTAAATCTTATTTGAGAAATTCATGCTGATTTTATGGGGCACAACACAGTTTTTATAAATGTTATCATCAATGGCAAGAAATGATAAACTTGAAATACCGGAACTTGATGCCTTATTAACACAAAATAGGCACAATGGCCTTAAGTGTCGTAGACTCCACCACACAAACCGAAGAAGTCACATATGCAGAATATGATCCTTTAACGGGAGCCATGCAAGATGACAAAGCAATGGATGCAACATTAATCGATAACGAAGATGGAGAAAATTTGGCAGATTTTGAAGAACTAGTAGGACTTGCAAATTTTGATGGAAAAGACGCAGTATGGCAGATAGCGCAAATGAAAAAAAACTTGGTTTTCTAACCATTATAATATAGCCGGAAGGATTGCAAAACATCATTATCTAAAGATATTTGAGTTTTAAATATTTACGACCTCGTTTCGTTTATTGGAATTGAAAAGAAAAGCTATAATTTAGTTCCTCTTTCTGTGGTTCCACAGTAATTGTATACAGCCAATTGGATATTATTAATTTATTTTTTTTTTTGGAATCACGAAGTTTATATAAAATTCAAACATCTTGATTTGTATGCTGATGATCTAAAAATATGTTAAAATTGTGAGGTGTTCACAATTTTGATGGACGAACCATCATGATTTTCCGAAGTTTTGGCCAATTTTGATTTGTGTAGAAATATCACAATTTTGATGGGCTAACTATCCTGATTTTTCGGGATCTTGGCCAATTTCGATTTGTGCAGAAATTTCACAGTTTTGATGTGCTAACCATCATGATTTTTTGGGATTTTGGCCAATTTCGATTTGTGCAGAAGTTTCCCAATTTTGATGGGCTAACAACCATCATGATTTTTCAGGATTTTAGCCAGTTTCAATTTGTGCAAAAATTTCACAATTTTGATGGGCTAACAACCATCATGATTTTTCAGGATTTTGGCCAATTTTGATTTGTGCAGAAATTTCACAATTTTGATGGACCATCATGATTTTTTGAAATTTTAGCCAATTTCGATTTGTGCCGAAATTTTACAATTTTGATGGGCTAACCATCATGGTTTTTTGGGATTTTGGCCAATTTCGATTTGTGCAGAAGTTTCCCAATTTTGATGGGCTAACAACCATCATGATTTTTCAGGATTTTAGCCAATTTCGATTTGTGCAGAAATTTCCCAATTTTGATGGGCTAACAACCATCATGATTTTTCGGGATTTTGGCCAATTTCGGTTTGTGTAGAAATTTCACAATTTTTATGGACTATCCATCATGATTTTCCGAAATTTTGGCTAATTTCGAATTGGGTAGAAATATCACAATTTTGATTGGCTAATTATGTATTTTATTGATCATAGTGTTTTGAAAGTTATATCAGCCTTTGGTTTCATTAAAAGGTGGACAAACGATATATATGAGCTGGTTACGGTTAACAAATTAAGACTGGTAACCATAACTAAAACTCGAGTGGTGCCCAATTAATGATACTCTTATTAGGGCTTTTTAACCACCCAAAATTGATCTGTAATATTTTACAAGACTTTAATAGACAATAAGTCAATACGAGTTAAAGAAAAACCATTTACAGTAGTAAAATTTTTTAACATAATTGATCGCCTATTTAATTTGATTACCGCATGAATATACAAACGGATCCAACCCCAAAATGTTTCTGCATTCTGACTTAATTTTGTTTCTTTTATATGAATGTTTAAGCTCCACAGTTCATGATTGGTATTCTCTTCCTTCATTATTCTGGAAACATTGAAATTGAATATTAGGCATTAAGACGAAGAAAAAAATTTAAAGGCCCAAGGTATGGAGAAATAAAACAAATTAACAAGGGAACATAGGCCAACATTTTTTTTTATTTTGGTAACAATGACCGTATATAAGAATGCTTAAAGTATTTTCAGTTCTCTTGTCTCCAATAAAAGTTGTCCAAAAAGAGGCATATGGCAATTGAGGCAATCTACTTTATAAAAAATGATAATTTAACAAAAAAGATTAAAGACAATAAACATTAAACAAATTAAATAAATAAACAAACAAATATAATCATAAATTTTGCTGTCCATCATCCAACAAAATGCTTTTAATTTCAATAATATTTTATGTTCAAAAATATGCTCATTTAATGAATTAGTTCAAAAGTATATTTCAAAATGTTCAATAAATAAACCCAACAATTTTAAATATTAATAATGAAAATTACATCAGGATGCAAAGTGTTTGATTCTTTTTATTTTGTGTGTACACAAATTTGCACCCTATATATATGTAACTCTTTTCCGCAATGCAGTCAATATATATTTTATGTCAGTTAAAATTTATTGATTTGTTTTACTATAAATGTCATTTTTCCAAATTGCAAAAATCAAACAAAAAATCTTTATTTATTGCCAATCCCCATCTGCTATCAATAACGACTTGGTTGAATTTTGATTCTGTGATTGAATATAATATATGTGTTTTGTGTGTGGTTAAACCAATGTGTCGGACCGTATATGCATCGAAAATATTGTGTTACACAAATAAATGTGTCATGTTGGATAGGATGTTTATGATTTGTATATGTATATATACAAATCATAAACATCCTATCCAACATTTATTTTTGAATATTGGGCTATAACACAGCAACGCACATTTACTGAGTTGCAACATTTAATTAAAGTCCAAACAACACCAAAATTAATTTGTGGTACTCTATGTTCAAAACTTGTTTTGTTTGAACATAAAACGTAAATTCTCTCAACCAAATTTCAATTAATTTTGATATTGAAAAAATAAAATTTAATTAGTTCGCTAAACATGTTTGCAAAATCAAATCAATGTTAAAATTTTTTGAACTAATTAGGAAAATATACATTTATTTGCACACTACCAAAATATATGTGGTATGCACATTACAGTCATTTGGTGTTTGTCTACAACGAAAGAACTGAAGATTTTCATATTATACACATTGACTGCATTCAGTTATCATTAAATAATAGAATTTCATTAGGACAGCGTTTCTCAATTCATAAAAGATAATTATTTTTTATAACGGCTTATCATCTACCTGCTGAATTTTTTGCTTTGAAATAAAAGTGGGTCTAGGTGGTGACAACTGCCTTAAATCGCCAATAAAACATATCATGTTGACATACTTGTATAAAGATCTTTATAAAACCTTGAGCTCATTTATAATGGTATTTGCAAAGGGTAATTTTAAATGCAGTATATAAAAATCCGTGCCTCTTATATAGCAACCAGGACTTTTGATTACATAGGTTATAAGTGTCCTTGATGTGTTGATAAGACAAGTTTTTCCACATCCAGCAGGACCAGTCAAGAACAGTTGTAACGGGAGGTCAATTTTCAAGGTTAACAATCATTTAATATGTTGTACTATCTTGGCCTGCTTTGTGTTTGCCTTTATCATGAGCGTCGTCACTGCTACTATACGTCTTCTATAGTTGATCTTTAATTCGGATCTTAAAAAAAATACTTGGAAAAGGATCGTTTTAGCGATATCTAAATTGGATAGGAATTATTTTCTCAGCTCCATATAAGATCTTCATTTCAGCAGTGACGTTATATCGAGAAACTAGCTTTTCTAAAGTGACGTCATCAAATTCAAAGGTTCTCTTTTCAGGTTTATCAAACAAATTCTATTACCATATAATATGTGTATTATCATCACCAAGTAACAACAATCACCGATGTTTTGGACCTGGGGTCACACAAAAGAAACCCAGCAGCTTCTTGATTTGACATCAACCTTATTGGGCGCACGTAAGTCTTTTTTTAGCAGCAAAAATATCAAGAGCCTGTACTCGCATTCATAATCTCGCCGTGCTTCTGTTGTAAATTGCTGATCCCTCCAATAGTCTTATTGATGTAATCGATGATGTACTGCAGTTATTTACACGACGAATGAATACTCTTTAGTGATGAAGTAGGAACTCCATATTGGACTCAAAAACGCGTAATATAGCGGAATTGAAAGAATTGTGGGATTTCTCAGAAGGTTGCCGTCCGTTTCATAAATACTCAAGGTCAGTTTAGTCAAGCTATAAAATGTTATCCTACATTATGTTAGTGCTATGAAAAAAATCCTCAATATCAGCGTTGTAGTGTTTTCATCTCTTGATTTTCCTTTTTTATATATAGTGGTACGAAAATGGCCGCTTTATGGATAGGCGCCTCAATCTGACAGTACCGAAAAATTAGACGAGTATTTTTATAGTACATGTATGAATATGTATTTATCTACAAAAACTTCTGATTAGCCCCACTGTGATGAGATGAGAGCACTAATCAAATATATCGATTTTTCATAAGCGATCCTAACTCATCTTTTTTTGTATTATCCAACCATAATAGTTAACGGATGTCTATAGACTACCCATGTGATTAAATGCGTTTGAAGTAACTAAGAACTCTGTTTGTCTTCCTCATTGAAGCATCATTGCAAACAGATCCAGGTTACGTGCAGATCAATAAGCTACATAATCAGGTGTTTGACTTTATAAAAACTAAGTTGCTCTCTGAACCCTCTTTACTCACATCATTATTCTGACCGATATGTTTGAACAAAATCTTCAAACCATCGCAAGCTTTTAGATGCATTATTTTCATTGCAGTATAAAGAACAGTCGTTTCTTAACTGAACATAATGCAATTCACTTGTTTAAATCATAAATGGTGTGACTGTGCATTCATTTCGGTATAAGTACATAAATTTTGTCAAGGTAAATCGCTGGAAACGTTGTAGCGGGTGAGTACAAAGATGATTTGCTAACGCTGACCGAAATAAGGCAAAAGACGCTACTAGCTAGCATTAATGCAGCTACTTCGGCAGCACCAGAACAACCACCACAGGTGGCAAAGGTGACCAAAATTCCAGCACCGCGTAGTTTGCTGAAGGGCATGATATTTAAAAAACGAGCTCACGTTTCATCAGAAACGCAAACTGAGCATACACCGTCGACACGTCCAACTAGGAC
The DNA here is from genome assembly GCA_963556175.1 of Tipula confusa. Lineage (NCBI taxonomy): Eukaryota > Metazoa > Arthropoda > Insecta > Diptera > Tipulidae > Tipula > Tipula confusa. Next base: position 17,870,311 of record OY744476.1, on the reverse strand, counting down.
GGTAGCAACCCAAACATTGGGATCAAAAACAGCAAAAAGTGGTCCTCCACGTACGACCGAACAACGTTTGGCTCGTATTGAGTGGATTCTGGCTCGCACGCTGTCATTACCACGGGTATATAGGCAAGCTGTACAACGTCCCACTATTTTAGCGACAAGAACTGCCACACGCAGATCGCGTCGTCGTCGTCAAAAAAATAGACAAACAATTGTGCAGTTACACAGGCCAGAGGCACCGGTCCCGGTAAAACAAATACCAACACAAACAATATGTTTTTACCACAACAGACACGGTGCGGCAGCACAACACTGTGCACCACCGTGCACATTCCAATACGACAAAGAATTGTTGGTACTGGAAAATGGGAGCAACACTGTTGCTCTACCAGCTTAGTTAGACAACACTGTTGTTTACGCAAGAACGGTGGCAACTAACATAGTTCACGTCACCACGGTCGAGACACAAATGTCTCCCTTACGAAACAACACTGTTGTTTCTAAACACACGGTTGCAACTAGCTTTAGTTCCCGTCACCACGGTCGAGATATACTATATCACCCGTTGTAAACTATAAACTTTGCCTAAGTAGCTTCCACCACAGGGGATGCTTACTCGGGGCGAAGTCATGTAGCGGGTGAGTATATATAAAATACTCATCCGTACATATGATTACAACACAATCACAACACATATTATTTGTAAATATATAATCAACTTGATTATATATATTTACATCATAATAAAACAAAAACACGACTGTCAAAATTGGTCGTCTATTTACATAATGTTGACAGTCAAGCAATTTCGGAGTTGGATTGCAATTGCTGAGTACACCAGTTCATGGTGTGCACCGATAGATGGTGCGATGGCGAAAAATAAAATTCGAAGACAACTAAGAACGCTAGATGGTGCGATATATTATTTATATTAAACAAGTAAAATAAATAATTGAGACTCGGCCATTCCATTTTGAACCAGCGAAGTAAAGACATCGTTCGACCATCATAATCAACAGCATCATCATATAAACAACAACAACAATATAAATAAATTTCGTAATTATAATTATTACGACGTGTAATTGTAAGTTCATAAACCAGTGCGCAAATAAAATAAATTAAGTTATTATAATTGTTGTATTGCATACAACAATTATTTTTATAAATAGTGAGTTTTATTTTCCTATCCCAACTTGGGATAAAATAAGAAAGCAACACTTGCTATAACGTCAATTCCTCTGCAAACTTGTCGAACATCAAACTCTCTGGAAATTTATTTTCACCTGGAGTGATTTACAACTACTTATCCTTGCTTTGAATTAGGATACTCCTGCAATTCCAGAAAGTTTAAAAATGATAAATAAAACATCATCTTGACTATAGTGACAGAATCCACCGATTGGATGGCTGCATTCAATTCATAATTAAATTGGGCATTCATTAAATTCAGTAGCTGGCATTCATTTGGTTTCACGGTCTAATTCCTCCAAAGACTTTTATTTCATTCCGTGGCAGAATTGTTGATAAAATCAAAGCGATCAAGTCAGTGTCAAAAACCCAAAATTTCCAGTGTAAAAATTCTTGTAGTTCCATAGATCATAACTTTCATGAGAGTGTCGTACGCAAACTTGTGTTGCAGATTTTACTTTTGATTGAGGTCTGGGTCATCACAATCGGACAACAATTTCTTGTTTAACCCCTTCTTTTTTTTAAATTGTTTCATATTGTATGAGCATAGCATGAGTTCAATTAATTTTTTATTGAGAATGCCAATTTCCCAAAGTACCTGCATTTTGCGTTTCTATATATTTACAATTTCTAATGCACTTTCGAAATCAACGTAGAACAGGTTAAGTATCGAGAACTTAATTCACTATAGATGGTTCAGTGATAGTTAGAATTATGTTCATTTCACCAGTACAACTCATTCCTGGTCTAAAACCAATTTGTTCGTTTCTTAGTTTTACATTGGTTACAGGTGAGGATCAGATGAGCATGATCCTTGTAAGAAATTTAATTGTTGTTGGGGGAGGAAACGAGAACTTTCGCCATTTTTTATATGGTGTAATTAAGTTAGTTCTATATACTTGTTGTTGGTGTGTTACCTTTGGATACCTTATTCTTTAGCTTCTCTTTGATACGTTTTATTACTGTTCCAATTGGGTTTACTAGCCCAATCACGTGCTGATATTTTACATTGTATATAACTATATAGTTGGTGGTATTTTATTAGGTTTGTCCAAAAATTCCTTGGAACTTGGAAATGTGCTTTTAAAACATTATTACATATTAAAGTTAAGTAATTTATTTTAACCAGATGTCAGAAATCCTGATATTTTAAATACACTTGAGCATATTCACAAACAACCGAAACACTAGATTCAAAATGTACTAAGCTCGAATTTCTAGGGTGCGCCGTATATTTCCATTAAAAATGCTAATTAATCATAATATATAATAAATTACAAATTAAAACGTAAAAAAACATTTTATCTAATAAAGTAACTCTAATTGAAAAAAGGCGAACGCTAATTGAAAATTTATGTAAATCTGTACAACAAAAAAATTAAAATTAAATAATTAATTGGGATGAAAAATGTTATAAATAATAAAAAAAAAATTATAATAAATTACATTATACAGTTTTCAATAATCTCACTAAAATTTTATGTACATATTCGAATACATATTTTTATTTTAAACATAATATATTTATACTTGTTAACATAAATAACATAAAAAATGTATATATAAATCTAACTATGATGTGTGTGTATACAATCATTCAAATATGACACGCAAATTGTACCATTCTAATCCCGCATCAACAACCGAATTCTAAATGTATACATAACCAAATTCACGAAACCATTAAATCATCAGACAGACATCAAGTCATCATTAGATCATTAATCAAGAACCCTAAAAAGAAATATTTTCGTTTTTTTTTTTTAAGCGGAAATAGAGATGGAAATACATCATAAACATAAATTTTCATTTTATTCCCCATTTTATACCTCACTAATCATTTAGCAATCTCTCTCATTGCATATAGAAAAAAAAAGAAAATTATCATTAATCATAATACTAATTTGAATGAAAATATTTCATAAATTTTAGAAAAAGAAAATGAAAACCCTCCTATTGGCATAATTTTTGAAAAGCTCATTATGATAATAGCCTCCGTGTTTAAATTTAATCAAAATACGCCAAAGTGTATACATTTTTTTTAACGTGCAATCTAATCGGCGAATAATCGCATTTTTGATATAAAATATGTATATACTGAGGCCAAGTATGTGGAAGACTCGTTGAATGTACGTTGACAGTAGTTTGAATTTAAAACGATAATTTCTACTATATAGCTGCAGTAAATTAAGCTGTTTTTATATTTAACAGAACAGCAGCACCAGAACCATACCAAACAGATCAATAATTCCAAACGAGCCTTAATTTAATAAACAGATCATTGACTAACCTTCTGTAAGTATTCCACAAATGTTGTCCTGATCATGTAACAATGGTACTGGCCATTCTATTAAAAATGCAAGGTATCTAGCCAATGTTGTTTCCTATTTTACTGGATGAATATAATGTTTCTATTCAATGGAATCTTCCAGACGTTTTGCAATCTGCAACTTTATTGAACTTAGATACAGTGCCATAATGTTATTAATAATCAACCAACGCGCCATCAATAAAACCATATACCTCTCTTTCAGGGCAAAGATAACTTAATATTCTTAACTGTATGTTTAAATCCACACCACCAAATATCTAGGTCATACATCTTTAAAGCTGATGATAAATTCAGTTAGCTGACCAAATTACCTGGCTGTTCAATGATCTAATAAATATCCAGATTAAGAAATAGAATAAAACGAGTTCTGATTACTTTTCCAACTTTTAAAGAAATTTTAAATTTTAATGGTAATTGTAAATATTTCGCATACTTCATTATCCACGAAAATATTTTCTAAGATAAGGTTATCACTCCGAACGCATTCTTGAAAGATCGCTGGTTTCAATAGTTTGTCAATAACTATATGTTAACAGTTTTCTTAACACTCCTTCCTAAAGTCAAACCAATAAGATGGTTCATAAAACTAACTGCTATTAGTCTTCGGCACCTTAAACTGCTATTAGTCTTCGGCACCTTAACAAAAAAAAGCTCCCATTAACCATAGCATAAATACACATAATACTACCATGGTATATTAGTCCATTGACATGCTAGATGTCGCTACTGGTATCATTTTAAAATATGTACATAATTGAAATATTTGTATATGTATAATCGCCTAAATGTCATCAATAGCTAAACTGCTTTTCCTTATTATGGTAGTACTAAATGTATCCTATGAAGTAACGATAACATAATTTACAACATAGTGACAAATATACCAGATTCAACTGTCAAATAGGTTATCGAGATCACTACTAGAAACTTATGAACAGGCTCCTGTTTCAAATTGGCGCTCAACTTCAATTTCCAGGGAGGCAAGTAAGATGTGAGAATAATTTCCTTACGTTCGATTTCATTACATTGACGGCTGACCATCAAAGGTCACCCATATGTGAGCTAGATGAGAGATTAAAACACCACTGTAAATTTTGTTTCTCTAACTCGTATTAAATTCAGGGATATACAATTGCATAAGCTTGGCATACAATTGGTTCAATTCCTGATTATCTTCACCCACTAACTTGAGTTTTTTGTCATTAACAATCTTGCAATATCCCTTGCTTTTCTAATCCCATATGTCTGCTGAAATCAACACACTATCAAGCCACACGCTGCATCGCTACATGTGCCACTTAAAATGCAAATACATTATGATTATTTTTGAGATTAATGTGCCACTTGTAAAAATTACAGAAAGTTTCCTGTTATAATTATTAAGCAGAAAGTTATTTAGTTGCCCTTCTTCTTGTATATAGCACCATCTTAGTTCAGAAATCGATTTGACGTTATAAGCGAGCTTTTCAATGGAAAATTTTGATTTTTTTGTTTTGCTCTCTTCTACGTTTAAGATGTCAGATCAATCTCGTTGAATACGTCAATATCCGTTTTGCAATCTTTCAAATGAGCCTGTATTTGCTAATGAAACAGACAAAAAAATCATTGGAGCAGTTTAATAAGCATTTTTGTTTGATACGACATCTGTTATCTTAGCTACCACTCTACTGCTATATGTTCCACCATCTTCGTCTCTTCCTAGCTAAATTATTTTGCTAAAAAGTCTTGATAGTGTTGACCAATTTGTTTAGTTTGGCAGCATCTACTTACATCAGCTCCTTGCGTACTTCTACTGGCTTCCGAAATGTAATCGTTTATTATGCTTTTCTTTGTATATAAAGCAAATCGAGAGATGCATCCTTGCTTGGATTATACTTCAGATCCGATATTTAAATGGATTTGTCTTCTATTATTGCATTTTCATTAGTGGAATAGCAGACTGATTCCATGCGCTCTTCAATACATACTGCTTAATAAGCTTATTAATATCGGTTCTTCGCAATATTTTTGTAACTCTCATTCACACGTGCCGATGTATTCTCTTTATGTTACCGGATATTACGTTTCGGTAGCTGTGGAGTTCCAATAATATGTTTTGCAATAAAATGACCCTGTCATTAATAAATTGTTTAACGATACTCCATTTGAACTGTTTGATGACGCCATTCTGATAAATTTTCCAATTATTTAACTTATTTCTACCATATGCTCTAGCTGCTCAAACTACCTCAAAAAAGCATTGTATTACTCCATAAATGGCCAATTTCATCTAATAATGGCATTTAACATGGTTTCATCTAGTTTTTCAGCAATTTAATTACTTGTGTAATTTATCGTACTACAAATAACTGCAATTTGGTTATAAAAAAATTCTTAAAACTGGTTTAGATAAAATTGGTCTTGGTCCTTTGCCGATTTTCACCATTTTATAATTATACCATATTGACTTCTATTTAAATAAAGAAACACTATTGCAAAAATAGTAAAAAATCTCTGCTAAGGCAACATTGGTTTGCAGGACCTCAAACCATTCAAATATTAAGCAATCTATATTGTTCGGATTTTTGTCGGTACCCAGAAATCATAAGATCATCAAAGAAATATGTCAATCTTGGTTATTATCAAATTTCCAGAATGATCCAAAACTTTTAAAGCCATATTTCAATGTTAGAGGAATTTACTTGCGACGTACCGGCTAAGGATGAAATATTGCTCAAAATGTGTAACAAGAGGAAAACTAAAGACAGATATAGAAATAGGAGAACATTAAATTATTCTAATAAATCTTTCATTCAGAATAGATTCCAACTTCAGAGCCAGGCTTACTCCTACGGTAAAGCTGCAAAGATTATCATAAAAAAGTGAGATGGACCGATTTCTCAAAAATATGGTGATTTGATAAATATTTACTATAATCCTAGATAAAGTATGATGTCGCAGATAATCTTGCTGAATTTTTTACGCCATAAAAGTTGGATAAGTTAGTCAAAAGCATTAGCATAATCCGTACAGATACGCATAATCGGTAAAAAAAAATTTAATCAAAAGTATGGGGCTATATCATCACACACCTCGATTATATATGAAATTTCTTTGGAATAGAATACCAAATCTAAATCTTTGCCTTGACTTTTTGGCCTATATTGATCTGCAAAACTCCAAAAAAGACCACAAAATCACATAAAAAAGCAGAAAAGACGTCTGTGCCAAAAAGAATAAAAACATTGTCTTCCCACCTCCAATTCCAGTTTGGAAAATTGAAGTCACCCCAAAAAATTAAGTCAAAACTTCACAGTTCATATTATTACGAATGTCTCTTCTAAGATATAAACTTTGAAAATAGTGATCACTTCGAAATTTGATGTCAAAATCACACTCACTTAATTCCAAATACATATTATTGGACCTGGATCTGATGACACTGAAATTAAAGAAAAATGTTGACAATCAGTCGCAAACTAGTTAAGTGCTAAAATTTAAGGATTTTACACCAACCTAATCCTCTTGTGTCACGTATAGAATAACAAAATACGTCTAGACGGTTAGGTATATACACAAAATATGTTAAAACTCTTTTGGCCATTTATTCATGCATATGTGTGCTTATTACAGTATCCACACAGATGTTTATCATAAACAAAACTTTTATCATAAACAAAACCGTCTTTTTGTATTTATGATGCGATGCGAAATTAAAAAAAAAAATTGCAAAAAACATACATTAATGACAAATGAATTTTCATTCAATGTCAAGAGATTTTCATAAACAAAACCAAACATGTTCACCATATGCACTTCGTATTTCAAGTTTCAAATCATTTTTTTTATGCTGTGGGATTTTCAAAAATACAGCAAGTGGAATAAATTTACGAGTATCTTTATTTAATTTTTATGCAATAATTATAAATAATCCATGGTTTGTAATGCTGAGTATATTGTTTTATGTATATAAGGGTTGTTTGATAGGTAGTCAGCCTCTTTTCATCTCATTTTATGTAGATAAATACTGTTCTGTTTTTGAAATCACAGAAGCGGTGATCTAAAATAAATTATATAAATTCAAACGGTCTACGAATAAAATTACAAACGGAATGTCATCAAATTTGATAAATTAAGTGCGAGAATTTACATATCGTAACCTTATATCATAAAATAAATAGACATAGTACTACCATGGTATATTAGCCCATTGATGTGTTAGATATCGCTACTGGTATCGTTTTGAAATAATCAAAATACTTTTATGTGTATTCGCCTAAATGTCATATATTTATACTAAATGTTGACGTCATTCTATCGAAACTAAATTATTTAATGAAATTGTCTTCTGGCTTTCGGCTGACACACACAAACATTAATTCAAATTCTCAAAATGTACAGTATATAAAATAATTTCAAGATTACCAGAGTAACTATCAGAAAGAAACATCGTATAATTATTAAAAAATAAAAAATTAGTATTTATATATATATATATATATATATATATATATATATATATATATATATATATATATATATATATATATCACGTATTAATTATGATTATGGATATGAAGAGCTTTTATCATTCATATACATTTTTTTATTCCGAGATAAGCACTTAACAATTATTGATCATAATGATGAAAATAAAAAGTTGGTACTATATACAGATAGTTGAATATCATAATAAATTCCTGAATAACCATCAATTATGCTTTTATTTATTTGGGCTAGACCACATTGTTTATAGAACATATGTTTAAGTAATTAGGGTGCATAATTGTTTGAATGTTTCATAATGATAAATATGAAGTTAATGTCCTCTTATTAATGCTTCATTAATTTTTTTCAATTAGCGTTGGATTAAAGATATATCTCTATAACCTGAGATTATGTCCATAACTAAAGACCTCTCAAGAGCTTTATTATTTACCTTAAAATAGTATTATTACAACATTTCTTCATTTCTTCAGCAGTTGACGCAATAATAATCGGGTTCTCACATTTTCCAATGTTTGTTGATACGAAAATGTTCTCCGCAGTGTTATCATTATGTGGTTGTTCCAGTATTATACATTTCTGTGTGGTTGATTTAAAGTAGGGATTATTGCATATACAGATATTTATGAAAGTTCTAGATGACATCTACCATACATCCAGGAATTGTAATTGCGTTGCGCAATATTTTCCAGGGATTCTTCTTTTTTTTTCGAAAAGCTGGTGGACTTAAGTTTTCCGTCCTTAATGTTTCTAATTTGAGTAACTACCACATGTTTCTGCTTTTTTAAAACATTCTTTAAATGTGTAAAGAACTTTTTTCATTCAGTGAAAATCAATCCACCGTGCTCGCTTAGTTCATTACGTTACACATTTCAACTATGACATCGCTCACACATGCAATTGATTCACATTTAATATTAAAATTAAAATAAGATTGTATTTCTAAATGGGAGGCTTTTATTTAATATTAAAAATTGCAATATACGTGTGAGCGATATAGCTGACATTAGTAAGGTTTGTCGCTGAAGCCTGATGAGACGACTGAATTTTTTAATTTGGAATTCAAATTTAAATTAATGGTTTCCCTGGTTAGGTCGGAATTGGTTTTTAACATCTAAACTTAAGCTTTTCCTAAATAAGTTACCAACACTACCAATGACGGGGTCATGGAGTTAACAGTGATTCTAAAGACCATATTTTGTGGTAATTATTTATTTATTTATTTACCATACAGCATGTTTATCTGCAATTAAGAATCCAAAAACAGGATCAAAATACAAGTAGTTAATGCACGCAGTCGAAGTGAAAAGCAAATTACGTAACACACGTTGAGAGGTGTAAATATTAAAAAGAGATAGCAGTTCTGGGCAATCGACCTTCCCACAAAGTACTTGCAAATGTGGCATTTGCACACTTACGCCTAGACGACAATTACTGTATAACTAGAATGCAACATCTATCATGATGTCATGGTAAGAGTTTAAAATCATCCCTTCTTGAGGATGACTATATCCTTAAAGAAAACCATAAAAATTGCTTCTGCGTATATGCCTTCTATGTTCTTAGTGCGAAAATAGCATATTCGATATGCGACCTCACAAATGATGAATATGATGATTTAAAGGTCAAAAAATCTTAAAAATCTTTCGAGTATTACTTAATAAAACCCAACTTTGAGTAGGCCTTATATGGAAGTTGAACATCGTGTCACAGCTAAAAACTACCCCAAATCATTTACTGACTCCATCCGTTTTAAAATCTTATGTATAAGAAAATACTCATAAATTAATGGCTGCTTAGATTTAGATATTGTCATGACTTGACATTTCAGCCCAATCACAAAAACAATTCAAATCTTGTTCTAGAGAAAACCGTGAAGCCACAGAAGATATATCATCAATTGTAACATATAGTTTACGATCAGTCAGGTAAGAACTTAGCCAATTCAGCAACATAAATTTACAATTGAGCCTACTAAGCTTATCTAACAATAAATGGTGGCTTAGTTTATGGAAAATCTTAGCCTTAGTCTGTATAAAACTCATCAACCTGGACTTTAGATATTGCAGATTTTGTTAAATTACCCCGGAAAAGTACCAAATTAGTAACAGTAGACCGGCCTGGAAATAACCCTTGCTGATGTGAGCCGATCAATTTCTTGCTATGGAAAACTAGATCCTCTTTAACCATACATACAAACAAATTTAAGATACAAGGATATTACTGCAATGCCCCTATAATTTTCTACGTCATTTCGTGATCATTGTGTATTGGTGTAAGGAAAGCTAATTTCCACATATCTGGGAATTTGCCCAGGCTTAAACTTTTATTAAATAGTAAATAAAAAGGAGCTGAAAAACCAATAGCATAACTACTCAGCCATGCCGGCGGCAGTCCATCTGGTTCAGAGTACTTGGAGATATCGAGATTAATAAGCGAATTTACAACATCTTGTTGCGAGAACGTTATGATCGAGCTGTTTATGCTAGCTGGTGACCATTGAATATTATTGGTATCATAGCTTTGAGATAAAGTAATTCTCAAAAAAATTACAAATTGTAAGAGAATTATTTGACTTTTGACCCTTAAATTTTATAACTGATAGCAAACCGTTAGTTTGGTTCTTCAACCTAACAAGTTTCCAAAACAATTGAATTGTTATACCAAAAATAATGGGAAATAATTCAAACTGGGAAGAATACAATAAATCGTTGAAAAAATGAACTGCATGGTCAACATTGATATTTATCAGAACATTGCTCCACTTGACATCAATTAAAAATTTATTCATTGAACAAACGTCAGCGCGCGAATAGTCAAAAACCAAGATATGTTTAGTAAAGTTGAGGTTGACACAAAATTCGTACAAGAAAATACTCGTGTAGCAGAAGGGTCGTTAGTGTTGCGGAAAAAATATGTTACCGTTGTCACAGTCCAACTTCCAGAATAATTCTGGGAAATTAAAATCTTCAAAAACCATAAGGTCAGTTTCCTCGTCCAAAAAAGGTAAACCCTTATTAGTGAATTTGGCTAAAATTTCGGTAATAAATGACGGACCAGAGTTCCATCAGATTATTCATCAGATTATATGAAGCCAATTTTAATATAACTGCTAAAAATTTTTATGAACAGCGATCAGTACTCCACTGCCTTTTAGATTCGTACCAAAGCTATATTGGTCCCTTTGGAAAACACAATATCTGCTAGCAACATAATGTTGTAATTACGATTGAATTTTAGCATCCTCAGTCTGATTTTTTTTCTGTTAAGCGCGTTACTCTTTTATCGGGCTTGTCACGAAGAATCTCTTTAATTTCATCCGACAAGCCTTGCACCTAACCCATAATACCCTCAATATTTCGAGCAATTTCAGAACCATTTCAGATTGGTATTTGTGTTAATTAGTAAGAACATGCTATTGCTGATCTTAATACAAGAAGCGCGAACAAATTTATTACACATTCCACTACAGCTAATCAATTAATCCGCTTTCAAATTGCACCAATTGTTTGCACACAATTTATTCTGCCAAGGTTTTGTAGAATAAATTATAGATTATATGACCGTTCGATCTTGTAAATGTTCAAATTTATATATATATCACAATATTGCACTTAATAGTTGCCAAAATAATAATAGTTATCCACTTTATAAAATTTCATTACAATAATTGTCTAGGGTCAGTCACAATTTTGATTTAAAAAAAGGAAAAAAATAAAAAGTCACTGCACCAATGAATTAATAAATTAAAAGTAGAAAGTATTTAAAGCACGTCTGTACTCGTCAACGTTTTATCTCTGAATGTATCAAGGTAAAAATAAAAAAGACAACAGATTGCGAAATAGTAACATGTGTCTCGGATAACGATCGAAATAGACGTGTGTTTTGGTCGCTACCGAAAAATATTCAATTTAATAGTTATAGTGTAATTTAAAAATTATACTATGTGTAATTGTTTTTTGCAATAGTTTTTTAAAGTGTTAAATGTTAATGAAGTGATGATTTCTTTCTGGACATTTTTAATATTTTATGGTTTTGTGGTGAAAAAAATAAAAAAACAAAATATCGAAGTCATAACCAAAATTGATGTTTCTGGGATATTTTATACACCAAATTAAACAGTATCGATGTTTTTTGGTTTTTTATATACCATTGCATTAAAAGAAAGATCAAAGGAAAATTGTTTTTGCTTATTAGCAGTTGAATAGTGGCACACTGGAGATGCTAATAAAAGATGACAAAATGAAGAGCAGTTCATTATCATTATGATTGTCTTATGCTAACAGTAGTTAGAATATTGGCTACCAAGAAACCATGCCACTTCTGTCATTACTGACATAAATTTCCTTTCTCTACTCCCACAAAAAATAACTAACTATTGGCTGCCAAGGTGCCTGTAACCGGGTCGATCTCAATAATTTAACTAATATCCTACCTAATCCTTCCAAGAATATGTAAAAATATGTGTACGATGGGCCCGCCGGTTTCCGAGGTATCCTGCTTAATGGTTGAACGTAAATTCTAAATCATTCAATCAATCAAATCAATAATAGATTGCAAAATAGTAACGATCCATATAAATAAAGCAACCATGAGCAACAATCTTGAAATGGAAAACACAAACCAGAATAAATCCGGAATTAGAGAGTCAGTCGAAGCAGTTAGGACCATGTGGTCAATAAACTTTAAATGATCAAATAGAAACGGTCCGAGCTTATACATGGTAGAAATAACATTTGAAGAAAATATCGAAAATTTGGAGTTTTTATTATCATCACAATCGGATGATGGATTGTTAGCCCACAAATTTTTGTTTTATCATTTTAAAAAAATAAATCACAAAATAATGATCCGATTGGAACGATTAATGCTAGAGTTTTTGGACCGAAACATCGTCTATGTCAGTGAAGGCTGGCTGTTTGAATGCAATGTGTAGAAGGATATTCAAATTGAACCTGTATTCGTGAATCTCGGGTTTGAGTGGTAACGCCCTATAGTAGGATGTTAAGTTAACAACGAAAGAGTTAAGTGAGCTTTGGCCCCAGAAAAGATTACGTAGAACAAAAAAATAAAAATAAAACATTTTTGTTAAAATGTAAAAATCTGATGACCTTTTTTTAAAGAAAATAACCAAAATGCATTCATTAGTTGTTATACTCCCTAATCTGTTATAGCATTCTCCACTTTTTAATTCATTTTCCTGTTTGACAAAATTTGATAACCACAGTAAGATTATAACATAATTATACAACCAAAAATATTTTAACTATAGATACCCCTTCAACTTAAATTTACCTCAATTTTTTCCATCATGACTGTTGCTAAAACACATTTGATTTATTTCTGCCCATCTTTTTCGTACAAGACTTATGTTTACATATACTTGACATGTACATATATGTTAAACGTAAAACATATTTATGTTTAAAGTTTACTGTGTACTTATATCTTACGTACCTAGAAAAATAAAATAAAACTTTTTTTTTATATTTTGGTTAGACGATGTTGACGAATGACGGTTGGATTTACAAAATTTAACATTTTTCAAAAAAAAAAAAAAAGGAAAAAGATTTTAGTAAATGCTACACGTATGTTATACGTGTACGTTAAAAATTTTCCATTCCATTGCATCTTATTGTATATCTTTGTGTACCTAATCTGTACTCGTATATGTGAGAAATTATAAAGGTACAAATTATTAAGTATCCGGTTATCGTTGTTATTGTTAAATGGATTTGTTGTGCTTGTTTATTTAAATTGACGGTGAAACGTGACGCTTTATCAAGTCAATACTAAATCATCGAGAAATATTTAATTCGGCAATCTACAAAATTTGAATATATTCAAATTATTTTTAAGTAGGAAGTTCCCCTTTTAAGTTGCAAGTCTATTTTTAGGGATTTGCCATAGTCTCCTGTCATTAAGTTGGAATCAGGATGTTTTCATTGTATCACTAGCGGGTGTGTTGAACAATAATAAAACTTGAAGCTCAAAACGTGCAAGCAGTGTATGTTTCAGACGGCTGGTTTCTTACCTGGCAGGAGGAATAAAATGTTAGAGGAAGGTTTATTTCGATTTAAAAACTGCATAACTCGCGTAAGGTTATGAGAATACAACAAGAATGAATAAATACTGAAAGTGGTACCTTCTCACGAAGCTGGACGAAATGCTTTAGCCTACAAATTTATGAATTTGTATAAATGACTAAAATATTAAAAAGATGCGTTATATTATCAGATCAGTTAACAATCAGTAGTCAGTAATAGTTTCAATAGTCATAAAATTATTTTATCCAATAGAACCAATAGAATCCATTAAAATAATTAAGCATCATAAAAATACAAACCAAGTAGAAAATTGAATGCAAAATAAGACGGTAGAGGGTTGTATATTAAGTACCTCAGACGCAAACCACTTATTTAGCAATAGTCTTGAGTGATCTAGCACACATAAATTTAAGCTCATTAGTAAAAACTCACTCATAGCTATTGCTATAAGCTTTATGGCTACATCTAAGACTCTTAAATGGCTGATTTACGATAATAAATCATAGGGACAACTAAATAAAGAAGTGTTTTGTAAAAATTTTACAGTAAATAAACAAACAAAAAAATGGAAAGTGGTTTCGTTTATCGAAGCTATCAAATATCCCTCGTTTCCATTTATCCAAACCCATTACAAATTTAAAGATTTGGCGGGTGCGATATTTTTGTAGGACGATTGTGATTATAAGAGGGGTTTGAAAACGGTTACAAAATGACTTAATTGTCGATTTTAATTTTGTTTAATGTCAATATTACATTTTTTAGAAATTTAATTTTTAATTGGCATTAAAAAAGATATTAAGAGCTTTACTTTCCAATGTTTTTATTGTTTTTGTGGGTTTGAAAGCTTATTTACGATGTTTATAAATATATTGATTCATAAATGTATACTATATAAAGTCAAAATTAAAATTTATGTTATATATATATATAAATGTATGTTATATATTTATATATATATATATATATATATATATATATATATATATATATATATATATAAATATATATATATATATATATATATATATATATATATATATATATATATATTTGTAAAAAGTGCTTAGTGAAGCATAGATCTTCAGTCACCATTATTTTTTGATATTTCGAATCAATATTAGAATTCGACTCCCACAAATTTTTTTTGTTGACAAATTTTTCAGTCGCTTCAATATCTCATGTTCGAACTTTATACGATCAAATATCACACTGAGTGCTGAATTACGAAGTAATATTACGTTGATGTTTTGGATACAAGGCAATTAACTCTTGAAATTTTGGAATCCAAACTGTTATACAAGTTAATCGAGTATTTTGCAATTTAATTATCGAATTTAATGCGGCATTTTCGTTGCAATGCACTTATCTCATTAGATGAATTTTCGTTGCATTTTGAAGGCAGATGCTACTGCGTATTTTGTAGTTTTGTTGTTGTTATTTAATTGGTGAAATACATTCAATTCAGTGAGATGTGAATATAAATGTAATTGCAAATTGAGCAAGATTAACTCGGGACTTGATGCAACCGACACAATTTGGAGTTTACTTCGTTAAATAAACAAAAAATTCGAATATTCTATGAATACTTTGGAAAACTTTCAAAATCGTAATTTTGAATTTGAGCCACAATTAGATTTAATAAAAACAATAAATCTGAAGTTCAAAGAATCCAATTCAGTGGTCTTAACGCCAAGGAAAATTATTTTACCTCTTGGTCTTATTATTTAAATCAGATACGTGAGTAAATTACAGTTAATGTTGTGAAATAAATGGGACGTAGTAGGTAACCATGCCAATCAAATTCCCAATAACAAATGGTTGCATTTTTCTTCGTTTTTTACTGCTTCACAAAGGCTTAAAAAATTTGATCGTTAACGACATATTTCATAAAACATTTGTTAGACAAATCAAATTTGGTAATTTTCGTATAATCACTTGAATAATAAACCCGACTAAACCAGCACTTTGCGCTGTTTGATAACCATTCATACTTTTAATATGCTGCTGTGCTTCGGACCATATAAAGTTGTTGATGTTTTTATGCCAGTCTGAAAGCTGTTATTTTTTTTTTTTTTGTAATTAAAATGTGGTTCTGAGTTCTCATTTTCATTATAGTTCCTGGATTATTTATTAAGATGTTCATTGTGTTTGAGTTCCATTGGGAAGTTTAGTTTTTATCTCCGTAATTGTATTTCTATAGCTTTAAACCTGTTTTAATTGTCGTGCTAGATCCTAAAAACTAATAATTATAATATTTGCATACTTATTTCCAACATTTATAAGCAAGGAACCATTTTGTCAAAAAATATCTTCGTGAAGCCAACATTTAGGGGTAACTTAATTTTTGTTGTTGTCAATATTTATTATGTTGTTGTTGTCAACTTTCTTTTTTTTAACATAACTTAGAATAATATAATAAAAATTCGTACTCAAACGTAGTTCAAAATAAATTATTAATTTTAATTTCTTAGTTAACAATTCTTAGAGTGTGCGTAGACGTTACAATCGTAGTGAGACTTTATATTTGATAGAATATAGTAAACGTTACTTCCATAAAGAAACAACCCGACGTATTAAAAGTTGAACATGTTAAAAAAGCGCGAATGATTCAAAACTACCTAGAAAGATGGTTTCTATTGAAGCAAAGCATTAACAAATATTTCTGTTGTTAAGGATATATTTCCAAAATATATAATAGATACTATTTACTTGGGTATAGAGACCTCCAAACTATTTAGTAGTTTAGAAGAAAATGCTTTAGTTTGATGTGAAAATAAATGGATTACCGTAATGTTATCCTAATAAAACTTCTCCAGTTATGATGTTAATTATTTATAGTTTCATTGCACCCCTACAAAGATCACATGTTAAAATCGATGAGCTGACTTCCTAAATGAACCTTCATACAACTGTATGAATGTCCTTTTATTCAAATGATTAAAAAATAAATAATGACACAGTAAAACACGTTATCATGAGCCCATGCATTATGAGCATGAGCGAGAACTCCACTGGGTCATTGGTTTTTTATATGGAACTCCAGTTTGGACTAAAGAAGCAAATAATTTGTATTCTCAGAAAATGAGTTCCGCTTTCAACCCATAGCGTTACGAGTTATTGCAGGTGTTTAACATATAAAGGCAAAACTTTACCATTTGATTTTTCAACTCAAGTTTGGTTATTCAAAAGTCATGGGAAACTTAAATTTTACCTGTATAAATTTTAACCTGTATGAATTGATGCATCAACAACTAATGTAGAACTGATGCAAGAAGCGATGCAAACATTATTCTAAAATTCGTGACTTTCGAAAAAAAAATTTCTATTCAAATTGTCACAAGTTGTTCATCAATGGATATTGAACCAATTGTGTAGAAAATAAAAAATTATCGTAACAATTTATTGTATTTAATGCTCTTTTATTACAACCAAAAGTTTAAAACTTAAACAAAGTACTAAGCATTGAAACTAACACAGTAAATGTTACACAAAACTTTTTTTTGTTTTAAATGAATATACTTTGTTATACTTTATGTGAAAGCACCAACAACTAAAACAGAAGATGAACAAGTATATTTAAGATTTTTAATTTTTTTATTGCATTGTTTTTTTGAATTAGTTCAGTTGCAAAGTATAGTTTGAGTGTTTTTTATACAGTACATAGGGGCCGATACTTAAACAAGTTTGCTGTTTTGATGTTGATTTTAAATTAAGAAAATAAATCTCAGTTTTTTTTTTTTTTTTTTTCATCCATGGCAGATTTATTTTTATAGATTAGCTATGTGCAAATTAATTTAAGAAAAGTATTTTTAATTTAATTTGTCTAGACTGTATAGATTTCTACATGATAATATTATGTTAACGTACTGTGCTCTAAGAAGTAAGTTTGGTGTAATTAGCTGCATTAAATATGTCACAGATAATGTCGAATGTTTAACGAGTATATATATATATATATATATATATATATATATATATATATATATATATATATATATATATATATATATATATATATATATATAAATAACGTTCGAAATTATAACGTTCGAAATTAAACTTTGGTTAAGAAATCATGTTTACCTACATTTTAGAGGGCAAATCTAATTTCCTACACGACCAAAACTTTTATTAATAAGAGATAATTTATAAAGTTCAAAAAACCAATACTAACCACATAATATCAAAATATTTGTAATAATTACCAACAGTATTCAATCACTTGTTGAAAGTTTCTTAAGAGTTCTTTAACTTTATTTGTGTAAATATCATTTTTAAGATTTTATTTGTCCCATAACGAACTTATATTTGTTGACCTCGTAATCCATTAAAGTTCGTAAACATAAAAATATTGAATTAGCTGTTTAAATAACTTTACTGCAAAGGTCACCGTATATACATGTCCTTAAATATGTAATCGAATGGCGGTTCGGTTTTATACGAGTGTCGAAAATATTTTTGGACGATTTAGAAATTTTCATTTTCAACAATTAGTAGTTTATTTATGCCAAACAACTTGATATTTATAAATTAATAGAGAACTCCAGATACTGCTTGCATTGCTCGACAACCACAAATCTTGGCTCTTTGCATTATGTACAGATTTCTTAGTAAGATAACGATGCATCTTTTTGTAAGCGTAAAGACAGTACCGAGTAGGTGTCAGAAGTGTTCCATGTGAAAGTGAGCTTTGAGCACAGCTTTAAGTTATCTGGAGAAACGTTCGACCATATCATTTGACTGTGGATGATGTGATAGGTAGTTTTTAGAATTCTATTTGAGCTCGCGGTACTCTAAATCTTGAAATATATTGAATATATTAAATGTCTTAGCAAAAGTGGTGCAAAAGCGGTGTAAATTTGAATTTGATATGCTTTACGCCAACGAGTGAAACGATCAACAATCATTAGTACTTATACACAAAACCATCGAAAGGTATAGTAATGGTCCAACTACGTCGATGAGTTTGTGCTCAAATCGTTACAATTAAAGCTTAAAATATCCAGGCTAAAACTTGAACATATATTTCAACCTTGTGTGTCAATTAACCTTACTTTTCTGGCAGCCAATTTCCAGTGGGTGATATCCTCCTTCATGTTCACCCAAAAATACGTACTGGATATAAGTTTGCGTGATAGTCGAATACAAGGATGTGATAGTTTGTGTAGAAATTAAACGGATGTAAAAAGTTGGAACAAATGACTGGTTTGACTCTTGCTCTCGTCAGTCCAATAACTTTTTGTGTTTTCTTGGGGATCTTATTCGCAATGTTGCTAATGAGCGTTCATTGAAAAGAGCGATTAAGCTAGGCTTTGAATCAATCGATGATAGTAATTGATCATTCCGACGAACTTGTCAATTGCTCGAACCAAGAGCGCAATCACCGAAAACATATTTAGAAATTTGAATGTTGACTGTATATCTAGTCGCTCAAACAGTTGTGTGAGATAAATTTTATGCTCTTCCTCGGTTTTGCTTTTGCACAATTGTTTTGTCAATATAAACGAATACAAAATCTAAGCCTCTGACAACTTTGTTTATGAAATATTGGAAAGTTAACGGACCGATGAAAAGATCAAATTTTTTGTAAACTCGAACAACTCGAACAGGGTATATGCTCTGCAATTTTAGGCACGTCTTTGCGCGCAATTAAGATGAGAGTATAAGCCTTAAATTATGCGATTTGTAAAAACATTACATCCGTTTGGGTGCATCATAAAATGTTTTATATTATGTTGGACCGGACAATGATGAGAAGTGGTTACGGCAACAGTTGGCGATAGCCTCTGCACATGAGCGCCAGTCAATTATAACTTTTGTCTTTACCAAATAAAAAGGAGATGATACCACAAACAATTACGGTTAGCATATGCCTATAGTAAGACAGCCAACCTTCTGTGAATAAAATAATGAACCACGTAATGTTTAAAGCTGGAATAGTATAATATGGAACAGAAACATCTTGCAAAGCCAATCGTGTCCACTTTTCTCAGACAGATTAATTTGTTAAAAGCAAGATTTGTTATGGAATCTAAACAACGTTACGACCTTCTTCCACATTCAACGTCTTTATTGCTGGATATGTTATAATAAATACAAAGATTGTAGCTTCTTCTCCCATCGTTTCCAAATTGTTGATTAAAATGGCAGTTTTTGTTAAAACAATGACTGCTTCCACGTTTTGGACTACTTTGACTATTTGTTTAGTATATAATAGCTCGAAGCTGAAGAAAAGTTGAGACCTAGATTTACCTGCGTCAACTTAATCTCGACATTAGGTCATTTAATTATTTAATCGTTATTCTACTAATTCTGAAGTGCGGGATGTCAAAGATTCTAAAAAACCTCTTGCTGTCGCGCTGTGAGTGTATTAATTTCGTATATTTGGACAGCTAATGTAAAAACAGCTATTGACGCTTCACCCACAAGCGACTTGATTGCAAAATATAATTTACTGGGTTTTCGATCAACCAATTTCTAATAATTTGTCGAGGCGTCGTTCCGTAGAAAGCACGTGTTGAGCTGTTAGAGTGGATTTAAATTTAGGACACTTTTCAGCATTTGGATGATGGGTTACTAGTCCAGACTTGCAAATATCAGTTTTTTAATGCTAAAACAATGTGCGGATATTTTGTTGAATTCGCTGTGATATAAAAATATTAAATGAAGCCTCTGCTTGAAAAAAAAAATAACTAAAAAGTTACAATCTGCTCTTTAACCATATTCGCCATTTCAGTTTGTCACAGGAACATCATATGGAGGAAATGGAAATGAATCATAATTCAGACTGGTATCAGTTTCTTTGAGTGCCTACTTTCAGAATCAGAAACGTTTCCGAAATAGGATCCAAAACTAGTTTCAGATTCGTTACTGGGCTTAATTTTAGGTCCAAAACGAAATATGTTTTGGGATCTGATTCCGAAATATTTTTGGAACTGGTGTCAGTTCCACCTTTGGTTCTAATTACTAATAAAATTGAAAACATTACTTAATCTGGTTCTGGGACATTTCCGAATCTTGTTCCATTTAACTTTTTAGTTCTGGGTTTTAGAATCGGATTTGGATACGTTTTATATGTTTGTTACTAATCTAGATGTAGCGGAAGTGTTTTTTGTTTTGACGTTTTAACAGACATGTAAATCGAGATCTTATATTTTTGGTAGTCGTTAGTCCGTTTTTCTCCTATTACGTTTTGATATAATCTGAATCAGATTACGAAACATTTTTTAATTTAGAATCAGGTTCACCTTTATACCAGTTCCGTTTATGTAAACATCAGTTCCATTTATACATAACCGTATCATGTTTTTAAGCCGGAGACGATTTTGTATCTGGTTCAGTTTCAGTTCCAGGAATCAAAATCACTTTAGCAATTTGTTTCAGATTTTTTTCCAAAATAGGCCACTTTTCTGAATACGATTCCGGAATGTTTCCAGAACTGATTACAGTTCCGTTATTAGGCACAATTTAATTTTCGGTCTTGGTACGTTTCAGAAGTTTTCAGTAAATTTCGGTTTTCGAACAGTATTTTATCAAATTCTTGCACATAATCTAAATTTGACACATGTTTGGAACTGATTCGGTTTTTGGGTTTTTGGAACCAGGTTTTTTTCTGGAACTGAGAAATCGTTTCGATTTTTTCGTACAATTTTAGTTCTAAATCTGGAATATTACCGGAACTGGTTGCAGATCTGTTTTTAAGTTTATTTAGTTCCAAAAGAGGATACATTTTAGATGGAACACATCAATAACGGAAACTCGACCAAATGAACTTACCAAAATTTTGCCGTTCGCGCATTATTCCAAATCCATAATTTTTTGATGTAATCTTGTCAACGCAGCAAACTGGTAATAGTGTTGACGTAGGCTCTGAAGTTTCTTTCCATTTTAATTTATTAGAGCGTTTCTATCAAGAAACCACTAATTTTGGACTCAATCTAGACCCAAATACATTTCGGATCTGACTTTTATTATTAATATTTATGTTTTATTTATTCGCAATAAGATACCGGATTGGAAATCAGTTTCGTTTTTACATCCAGAATCAGGTACGTTTCATCTTCTGCATCTGAAATCAGATTCGTTTCCAAATCTGTTTTTCGATACGGGAACGATTCTATTTCGGAATTTTGGGTTTAAGCAATTATCGGAATGAAACTGACAAGAATATCTTGGTTAATACTCATGGAATGAAAATTTGGTTTGTTGGTTGGTAATATACTTCTACTTTAGAAAATGATAATAAAATCTATCAGAATATTTGGTATATATCTTTATAGGGATCGACCAGCACCTCGGGTTTTACATTCTTTAACGGGTCTAATTTAAATTTCAAAAAATCTAATACATCATCTTCGTTCGTCTGAAATACCTACTATCATTCCAGTGCGAGGTTTACTCTCAAGAATGTTAATTCATTTTAAACAACTGAAAAACGAACTACTCAATACCACAACGAACTTGTTAAACTCTAATCTAAGTTTTTATTTAAATAATGTTTTAAGTAATACTAATCTTTAGTTAGTAATTTAGCCAAACCATAATGATTACAATCTCTTCGATTTAATTCTGTTAAATGAAAAAGTTATTTTAATACGATTAAGTCGCACATTATAGATGAAATCAGTTGAACATTTTAAAATTAGTTTACGCAATCTATTATAGTTTTTCACCATTTGCTACAATATTTTTTTTTACAAATTGCATTGTAATTCAATATTTTATACTATTCATACTATTATTATCTTCTTGAACTAAATCCATAAATTTTAAATAATATTTGGAAACAAAATAACTATTACCAAACTGAAATAAATTATCTGGAAAAATTTTTAGTTTTAATCTGATTAAAAATTATAAAACAGAATATGCATTTTTTGTTTGGTTCATAAAACACCAAAAAAATTAAAAAGTTATCGAACCAAATCCAGCAAAAAAAACAAAATCATGGCGTATTTCGGTAATACTCCATACCCTCAGATAAATGTAAACAAACCGGAATAAATACTGTAACATAATTAGAGCAATACTTAAACGAGTCAGACAACAACAATATATGTGAACATGTTACTCCCATCTAAATATTTTTTTTTTTTTTTTGAAAATATTTCGTGTCCATTAATATTTATTCCAAAATCTGTGCTGTTTTAAAATCATGATGACAAATTTTTTTTACACTTTTTCCTAACAAAAATGTTTATTCTGAAAAATTCTTAGATAATCAAAGCACTCAATAAATTTGGTCCATAAATTTGGTTCATAAATTTGGTCATCAATTTTTAAAAATTTGGATGGATTAAGGTCTTCGTAACATTAAAACACTAATAGAGTGTATTATATATTGTCAGGTATTAGTACATTAAAGATCGTGGCCTTACCATCGGTTCACAAGTAACTTATATCATTTATGGGTTCGAATTTGGCAATTTAATTCATGATAAAACATGATCCTTTGAGCCAGATTTAACTTGTATTTAACTTACATCCAAAAAACGGTCTTAACGAAAAAATAATTCCCCCTTGTAAATTTTAACATTTGCTCAAGGTAATCACTCAGGTCTTGAGAGCTTATAGAAAATATTGATTTTAACTTCAAATGCTCCAAAGATACGTTCGGCCTGATTTCACTATTCATTTATAACAAAAAACATTTTCTTACTAGCAATTAAGGTCCTCAATTCGAATCTTAATTATTTCAAAAACGACGATCATTAAACGATCATTAGGCATTCATAAAATTCGAATTATTTCCTGCAGAAATCTAGAAAATATTTAATAGTTCATGGCAATCCAATTAATTGAGGTGCAGAGCTTCCCCTTGTGATGTTTGCATATGGCATTGAAAACATTTCAAATAGACACCCAGAATACCTGAAGACTTTGTAATCCACAGAATCGGAAGTAGAATTGCACACAGAAAAAATCATGGCTAGTGATTTTTTAATACTTTAAAGAAAACATAAGTAACCTTTTTTCAAAAGTAAAAACACCAAAGTGTGACGTCATTGAATTTTGTAGATCCCAAAGATTTATTTGTGATCTAGTGAAAAAACTAACTGTTCTAATAATATAATAGTGAAATTGTAATATGCACCAAGTTAAGGCAAAGATATATAGTAATTTAGCAGAAAGTGATACAGTTAGGTACTTTTTATACAAAAATTGTTCTTCAGCTAATTTGGAGTTCTATATTACACGCCACAAAGCTAAGTTTTAAAACTAAAAACATTCAAAAATCAGTGTGAATGTTACATATGTTGATTTACATTCATTCGTCCTTATCTGCCAAGTTTTTAACCAATCTTCAATTTTGTGCAGATGTTCTATGGTATAATGGGACCTTCCGATAATATAGGTTCATGTAGTAGCATCTTTTCAAAAAGTGTCAGAAGTGGGATATCCAAATGAATTGTTTGTTAAACTTTGAGGTGGTTCAGTTTTTAATGCTTATGTACTTAGTGTTACTATTATTGGTGAATGATCTGATGATAAATCATAACAATCTTTGACTTGAGCATTGATGCATGCTATTCCATGTATTACGCTATCAGTAATAGTAAATCTATTAAATCAGAAATTTTCTTTCTATCTGTAGACCAATATGTGGGATGTCGGCAGATGATCAATAATCTAGGTTTCTCTCA